>CAJQZJ010031900.1:2346653-2357828 GCA_907164525.1 Lophiomys imhausi | reverse complement strand
AAGAAAAGAAAAGAGAAGAGAAGAAAAGAAAAGAAAAAAGAAAATCTGGCCTATTGCTGCCAAATCTCATAACTGATTTCCATCCCTGGGGCCTAGGCAAATTGTCCTCTGACCTCAACACGAATGCTGCATTGCATGCGTGCACACACCCTCATAAGATAAATAAAATAAATGTAAAACAAAGAATCAGATAGACTAGAGAGGCAGCGGCTAAGGCCTGTGAAACTGCTTTCCCTGGAGAGTGATATCGGTGTACGCACTCTGAGGCAGGGGCCGGCTAGTTTGCATACAAAGCCATTTATAGTTATTTATATTACTCTGAGAAAGGCAAGAATTAATTTTCAACTCTCTCCAACTCAGTTGTAAATGTCAGCCTCGCTGAGTGGTTTCTGAAGCCAGGCTGACCCATCTCCACAGTCCACCCTGATGTAACTGCTGCCTGCAAGCGGCAAGACTCAGTACTTCATTGAGTTCATGAACAGGGCTGTGGCTTCCTGTTTTGTTCCCAACCTGATTCTTTCACTTTCCTGTTCCTTGCTCTGATCCCCTGTGGGATGTCCATATTTTTGGTCACCGATGTTCTGTGGTTTCAGAGGCACTCTTGGTTTGAGTCAGCACTTCAATCTTGTTTTTTTTCTCTCTCGTCTCTCCTGAGTTCCCATTGCCCTGGGTGAGGGTGTCTCATCCAGCCTCAGGCTCCCTGGCTGCCATATTTACACTGTCCTTGCCCCAGCCCGCTGCTGATTGGAGCAAAGATGAGCGCCACACCCAAGTACAGCCAATCCAATGGCTCCCTTTGGGAAATTTGTAATTGAGTTTGAGAGTCAGACAGCTGGGCTGCTATCTCAAACACTGGAAATGTAAATGAAGGCACTGTGGGCTAGAAGAGTTCCAGGTATATGGGCATGAAGGGCAGACACTCCAACAGTCATCTGGAGAGACAGCGGGAAGGAGAGACTGAGACAATCAGTGAGGGAGCCAGCTGGAGAGGCAGTGTTAAGTAGACAGGCCAACAGAGGAGCTGGTTCCTAACCGGCTCTTCGTAGGGCCTTCAATTGCATGAGTTTGTGTTACCTTAGGCCAAAGCTCCTTTCAAGATAAAGTTAACTTTAATTAATTTCTGTTACTTAATGACCCCAAGAATCTTAAGTGAAAACCAACTCAGCCCATCTCCCCAGCCTTGACCTGGGTGAGGCCCCAGAAAACCCATTCCACTCCAGCAAATACCACCAATCCCCTCTGAGCTGTTGTAAACATTTGAGGGCTGTGGCACCTCACTGCGCTGAGAGGACAACAGATGCTCACTCCACCAGAGCTTCCCTCCCACTGCCCTGCTAAAGCCATGGCTGAAGTACAGGACCAATAGGCTCTTAAGCAGAGGCTGGGCCAGAAAGTGAGGCTGGGCCAGAGAGTGAGGCTGGGCCAGAGAGTGAGGCTGGGCCAGAAAGTGAGGCTGGACTCCTCCCCCACTAAGCCTCCTGTAGGTGGACAGTTGCTGCTCCATAGACACCCAGGGGCCAGCACTTCTCCAACTTCTTCCACTAAGTTCGTCCTTATGTGTCTGAGCTAGTGTAACTTCCTGTTACTTGAAGCCCAGGAGCTCTAGGAGGAAGGAATGAGAGCAGATTGTGTGTGCAGGTCTTGCATGTAGCTCCAACAGCTTTCACAGCCCGGGGGGCGGGGGGGGGGGGAGGACTGTGGGGACAGTATTATCCTCAGTGGCAGTAGTTGGAGAGTCCCACTGAGCTTGGCAGGCAATAGTCACTTTGGAAAGAGTCCCCAAACGGCTAATGGCCGCTGGACAAACAGTCCCAGGGAGGTGGAAGGAACTTGAAACACAGGCAACACAGGCCTGCAGATCTTCAGGCTGGCTTCCTGTGTGCTGTAGGACTGTGTCCCTGTGTTTGCCGCCAGGCTACCTAGGCCTAGGAGGCAGGCAGGGTCTTGGTTGCAGGGAGATTATATAGTAGAAAGAGACTGGAGGAGAAGGAGTTTGCTTTTCTCCCTTTTCTTCTAATAATTCCCTCTCCTGTTGTCATCTCTGTGATCCTGTCCCCTCATGCTCAGATTCCCTTTATTCCCTATCTCAGATAACCATGTGTCATCATTTTTTTTCTGTCACTGTGATAAAACTCTCTGACCGAAAGCAGCTTAGGAAAGGAAGAGTTTCTTTGGCTTCTATTTCCAGCTCACAATCCATCGTTGAGGGAGGTCAGAGCAGGAACTCAAGCAGAAGCTGCAAGCAGAAACCGTGGATACTCTGCTTGCTGGCTTGCTTGCATACCTATGATCAGCCACCTTCCTTATACAGCCCAGGTCCCCATACCCAAGGATGGCACCACCCGCAGTGGGCTGGGCTCTCCTATGTCAATTAACAATCAAGACAGTTCCCCACAGGCCAATCTGATCTAAGCAATTCCTCAACCTAGGCTTTCCTCTCAGATAACTCGAGTCTGGCTATCTAAGGTCAACAATTAGAGCCAACTGGGCCACCAAGTGACCTTAGTATATATCCTTCTGTCTTCATATATAAGTGGGTCCAATCCTAAGTAGACTTTACCTAAGAAACACAAAAGCAGGTCATGGAGCTCTCTCTCTCTCTCTCTCTCGTGTGTGTGTGTGTGTGTGTGTGTGTGTGTGTGTATTTGTGTGTGTATGTGTGTGTTTGTGTGTGGTGTTTGTGTGTGTATGTGTGTGTGTTTGTGTATTTGTGTGTGTATATGTGCATGTATTTGTGTGTTTGTTTATGTGTGTGTGTTTGTGTGTATGTGTGTGTGTTTGTGTGTGTGTTTGTGTATGTGTTTGAGTGTATGTGTGTGTGTGTGTGAGAGTGTGTGTGGGCATGCACACAGACACTCACGCACCACTTAAATAATGCTGTAATAAACATCCTTGCCCTTATGTTTATACCTGATAGGATTTTGATTTCCCTGGGCTAGATTCCCAGGAGTGAGATTGCTAGGCTGAAGGGTGTGTGCACTTTATTTTATTATTTTTATTTTAGGAGCCATTGCCAGGGCGCTTCCGACAAGCACTATGTCTCTTTGCATTTCCCCTGCAATGGGAGAGGGTATACTTCCCCTGCATCTCCTAAGAGGAGCAGGGAAAACTTAACATATTAAGCACAGTGGTGGCATTAGCATATTGAGACAATGGAGTTTTTTCCTCCCCTGCATTTCCTCTAATATTGTTTTTTAAAATATGTTTTCCCCCTTAAGAATGGGAAAGTTGCAATGCGTCTGTTTTAGCCACCCTCACCTTTCCTCTCCATGCAGTATCCCCTGCTAGAGTCCCAGTTGCCCCTGACTCCTTCACAGCTTCATTAGCTCATTCTGGTGAGTGGCAGACTCCCTGAGAAACTTCAGGAGAGTGAAACACAGAAACTTCTGGTGTTTGATTCCCCGAGGTCACCCGAGTGGAAGGTACATGGCATTGCAGTAGACAAGCCTCTGGAACTGATCTGAAGTTGAAATTGTGCCTTGCCCAAGTCATGAGCCTGTGAAATGGGCACAGAAAGGTGACCTCCTCACAAGGCTCTTAAAGAGCTAAGTGCTTAAAACTCAGAAACACTTAGAAAATGCCTGGCTCATGGCCCAGATGGTCTGATCTGTGACATTCATGCCCCCCCCCCCCAGGTGCTTTCCTGGGCTTGCCAAGAATGGGGGGGGGCGGGGTCTGGGGTAGGCCTGTGAATTGAATCTTATTGGGCCCTGTGCCCTCCCCTGCACTCCACTATACAACTGCTCTCTCTCTCTTCTTGGAGGACCTTGTGGTTAGGGCAGGTAACGAGTTTTTTATCTCTGCCCCTCTAGTGCTGGCCCACTTGTCTGACTGCTCTCAGACAGGCCTTGCATTTGGCACTTGCCTTAACTCACTGGGTCACCATTTTGAAAGTCTTGAGCACTGACCCCACGTATCACAGAATCTGTTCTGTCTTGCACAGGACCCAAGGTCTCGTGTATCCTATGTTGGCCTTGAGCTGGCTGTGAAACCAAGGGTGACCTTGAACTCCTGTTCCACCTTTCTTTGGCTCCAAGTGCTGGGATTACAGACATGCACCACTACCTGGTTTAAATTGTATTAGGGTTCATGAGTGCTAAGCAAGCATCATCCCAACAGAGCTATTTCTTCAGCCCCATAAGTGTGTGTTTAAACGGAGTCATCCAAACAGCCAATGACACTGTCCCACCTGCACTCACAGTCTTATTGGGCAAAAACGCTACAGAAAATGAAATGCACTAAGGATCATCCACAGACTATGGTGCGGCCACTTCCAGCCTTGGCCAGAGTCACACAAGCTCAGACTCGGTGTCATGTGTGCAGTGAATAAACCAGAAGACAGCTGATCCCAGCAGTCTAGGAGTCCGCTCTGAGGTTTCCACTGCAGGCCTGGAGTTGAAACGGGAATAACGGGAGGTATTCCCTGGATTGAAGCTGAGCTTGCCATGACAGGCTCTGCCTCTGTATTTTGTGAAAGGATTCTGTTTTCCAGAACCCTAGGGGCCCTCTAGCCTGTTTTGCTGTTCTGCAGTTGGCTTTATTGGGGGGTACACACCCGAGGACTCTGAAGTAGGTTCTCCTGTCAAACAAGGCCTTCCTCCAACTGAAAGAGGGTAGCTTTTCTATACACACAAGTCTGACTAAGACAGGAAGGTCACAGAGCTTTAGAGTGATGACGGTGGGCGGGCAGTATTAGCAAACCTGAGGTTCCTAGGTGTCCCCTGATGTGACTGACATTCAGTCCATTTCTCCCACCCCCATATTCTGGGACCACATTTATCCCTAGCTTCTCAGTGTGTCCCTTTCTCTTTTCTCTACCATCCTCCCCCTACACTAAACTGTCCTCTTCCCAACATGGCATCAGGCCTGGGGCACTTGGTGCTAGGCATGGGGGTTATGGCATTGGATCAGCAACTGCTAAGCCGCCTTGAGTTTGCGGAAAGTTTGGGGTCCCTGAATGACTGCCAACATTTCCAAAACCCTGCTCAGAACCACACATGGGTCTAAACCTAGATTCTACGGAAGGCACGCTGAACTCTGAAGCTTGGGATGGAAGTGGAGCCCAGCTCACAAAGACAGCTCAACTTCTTTTACCAAGGCTCGCATGCTGGCTAAGAATAATAAAGGAAGGCTGGGCTATACCGCACTGGGTAGAATATGATGAAGCCCCAGGTTCAGTCCCTAGCACTGCATAGGACCAGGGGCTATTGGTGCACACCTGTAATCCCAGTACTTGGGAGGTAGTAGTAGAAAGGTCAGGAGTTCAAAGTCACCCTCAGCTACATCGGGAGTTTGAGGCCAGGATGTAATACATTGCATTCATTCTCGAAACAGAGGGTGGCTGTGATAAACAGCTGGGATTAGGTTAACCAGGGCAGCCTTGCTAAAAAAAAAAAAAATTCATATTCAGTTGCCTTGAGTCCATCTAACATCTGTCCCACCCCACCATTGCCAACCCCTGCATTCCTTTAGGGTCAGTCTTCTGCCTTGAGTTAATATAACCTAAAATTTACGTTTTGTAGGATGTTTCCTGTAAGCTCTGCCTAAAAGTTATATGGGCTTTCCAGTGTCTGTCCCTCCCCACTCCTCCCCCAGGGTCGTCTTGAGGACATGGGGTTTACCAACTAAGGGGGAGTGAGAATGTCACATCCCCAGCATCAACGAAATTTATGAGTCATGGATATCGTCAGACCTGGCTTTCATTTGACTTCACTCACCACTTCCTTTCTTCGTATTAATTTCTCCCAACAGCCCACTTATCTTCCCTCTTGGAGCCCTGCCCACCATCACTTTCCCTCCTGATACAGCCGTATCTTTAACAGGCGAAAGCACTCAGCGCAGGGATTGCAAAGAGCTGGCTCACTCAAGCACTCACAAGTAACTTGCTGTGGCTAATCAAATGTCAAAACAATCTCCCAGGTGATTCAGAGGAGCTTGGTGACAGGAAGACTTTGACCACCAAGCCACCAAAACCAGACCACGTTTGGTCTGAGGAAAGCAGAGAAGCCAGTTTCTGTCGAGGTGGGTTCCTGGTGGCAGAGCATGGCTGTTTGTTCCTGGGATCAGCTGCTCAGTGGTTGGTGGCACTTGGCTTTTAAATTTTTTCCTCTTTTCCTTTGAAGACAAGGAGATGCTTGCTCTGTGCCAAAGGTCAGCTGGATAGTGGTTGGAATTTTTTTTCTTTTTTCTTGATAACAAAATGCTGCAAGGCCTCTGAATCATCGCAGCAACTAGGTGGTGAGGGGAAGAGGAGACACTTCTGCCTTGGACTTGGGCAAGTTGAAGCCACTCTGAACTTGTATCCTCTCCTGGAATAGGAGTAAACTGGGTCAAATGGTCCTGAGGTCCTTGAAGCGGTAGTGTGATTCAACAGTCTCCTGCGCTGGACAGTTTAAAGAACACTTCTGTGCTTGCTACTTCATTTGATGTTCACGGTAACCCCAACATGGAGCCAGGAGAAAGGCAATTATCTCTATTTTATAGCACTGAGATGAACCAATCATGGGCACCTTCATCTCTATCCAGGAGCTAGGTTCAAGTCAGGAATTCATAGGCCTCCCTGATTACCTCAAGATCTGTCGAGAGGGAAGTGAAAGACTTCCTTCCTACAGCTCATACCACAAGGTAGTCTGTTCTCCCGGCATACAAAGAGAAGTGTCCCACTGTCCTGCTATCATCAGTCCCATAGTGGATGAAGAATCCATAATTTGGGCACAGAAAAGAGTCCCTGGCAAAACTTGGACACACTGGAGTTAGCAGGTACTGTGCGTGGGATTACCACTCACTGCCTGCCTCTGGCCTTGAGAAATGGTCATTGTGGACCTCTGGGGGTTGCTGTTCACAACGGAGCCCTTCTAGTACACACGACTCTAGCACTCAAGGGCCACAGCAGCCTAGGCTCCCCCAAAGTCCCTTGAGTTCCCCAAAGGGGCCTCCCACTACTCTATCCAATCTCAGGTCTAGGAGTAAGTGGTTCTCTGCCAGCAGCCTGTACCCACCTTGAGGCACAACGAACAGCTGGCAGAGACTGGCTGGTATGAGGTTGCTGCGCCGTCTCCTTGCTTGGCACATGCTGAGTCTTCTAGGCACTGCTCTGTAGAACCAAGTGCTTCCATCCCCCGTCCCAGGCCCCAGGATCCATCAGAGCCCTCGTATGCTATCACACGGTGAGTTCTGGCCCCACAGAGCTACTCCTCTCTGCAGCCCCCACTAGGCCCCAGTTTGTCTCACTGATGGTAGAGGGAGGAGCATAGGAAAGGAGGGAGGGCAGGCTGGAGCGAGGAATGCCCTATCTGTGACACTGTTAAACCATGCTGTCACTTACAAAATCCATGTCCCAGAACCATGCAACTGAGCTGCCGGGGGTGGGGGTGTGAATCTCCTATTTAAGTTTGCAAGTCCATGTTGGACTTCATTCAAAACTATCCCTGCCCGGGTGCTGGCCTCGGGATGGGCTGTGCTGAAACCCAGTTTTATCATTTGTCAAGCCAACCTGAGCCTTGGTCTTCCCATCCTCTAAACAGGGACAGCCGTATGACGAGTTTATCCAGATTAGAGAGAGCAGGAGCACAGCACAGCCCAGGCAAAGCCGGACCTGCAGACATCACTGTTCTTGGGGAATTCCCTGGAGATTCCTATGAGCACCTGGGTCTTCAGAGTTTGCAGGACCGCACAGTGGGAGCTGGCAGCTCCTTCACTCCACTCCCTCCTCCAGCCCCAGTTGGTCGGAAAACCCTTTTGTCAGGCTGGCCAGACAGCTGGGCTGTTTTCCTTTCCCTTGTTGACACAGGGAAGACCTGGCTACCCGCAGAGCCTGGCTGGGCCTCCCTCTCTTTGAAGTGCAAACATTGGGCTGCGTGTTTTGGGTCCCTCTGAAGGGCTTTTCCTGGTGAAAGACCAGGTTTTGAAATACTTCACCCCTTGTTTGCTCTTGGAACCTTGTTGGTGCCCAGGTTTCTCAAGGCCTGTATTCCAGTGTTCCAGAAGCTGGTGGTTCTGGGTAGGGACACGTTCAGGCCCTAGCTGGGAAGTACCACCCTCTGCTCCCTGGCTGGACCTGACCCATGGGAGCCACCTGAGCTGGAGTCTACTACTCAGAAACCTAGGCCTAGCTATGGAGAACTCAATGCATACGGGTATGGGTACGAAGTGAGCCACAAGTGTGGGGGTAGCTCATGCAGGAGAACAAGCAGGGCCCAATGGGGTGGCAAGACTTCTCTTCAGCAGGGTTTGAGGAGATTTGATCTACTCCCCTAGGAGGATGGGACACAATCTGGATGTCATCTGCACCTGGTACTTTACAACCCTGCATACTCTAAATCTCCTGAGGTGAGCAGGGCCAGCCCAGGCCACAAACAAACCTGATGGAGAACACACAGGCACATTGCCAGGACCTAGACCATGGTGAGGAAAGGCCCTAATGGGCCCTTCTGTCCTGTTCAGAGCCCACTCCAGTAAGCAACCTTAGACGAAGAGTTCTGGGGAAGAACATGATAACCGAAGGGGCTGAGTTTCCAGAGAGGCTGCGACAAAGGCATCAAAGAGAGGCAAGCATGCTGGGGACAAGTTTAGAGCCTGGTCTGGCCAGATAGCAAGTGTGGACGGCTGAAGAGATGGCAGAGCCGCCCAAGAGGGGACGGTGGAAGCACCTCCAGCTGGCCCTGTGTGTCACAGAGCTCAGCCAGCGGCCACTTTTGAAAGAGTAAATACTGATGGACTTCCAGTGCCAGGGACCCTGAAGGAGAGCATAGAGACCATTGTCAGGACCAATTTAAGACTAAAGAGGCCTCACGAGTGCTATGTATCTTAGCTAGCTTTCTGCTGCTGTGGTAAAACACCATGACCAAACCCAGCTTGGGAAAGAAAGGGGTTTGTTTCATCCTACAGCTTGTAGTCCATCATCCAGGGAAGTCAGGCCAGGAGCTGATGCCAAGGCCAGTGGAGGAGTACTACTTTCTGGCTTACCTCTTAAGGCCTGCTCAGCCTGAGTTCTTACACAACCCAGGACCACCTGCCCAGGGATGGAATCACCCACAATGGTTCAGGCCCTCCCACATCAATCATTAATCAAGAACGTATCCCACAGACTTGCCTACAGGCCAATCTTATGGAAGCATTTTCACAGTTAAGACTCCTTCTTCTGGGATATATCTAGGTTTGTGTCAGGTCGACAAAACCTAACCAGCATGCTGTTCGAAATCACCAGCCTTCAGGAGCTTTTGCACCAAGCTCGTGCACCTTCCTCCCAGAACGGGCACCTTTTTGGAGCTGAAAAGATGCCTCAGTCAGTAAAGTACTTGTCACGTGAGCATGAGGACCTCAGTTTGATTTCTATACCTCACATTAAAAAGATATTTTTTTTGTCTTTTTTAAAAATTTGCAATCCTATTACAAGCTGTAGAGGCAAGGGCAAGTGGAGCCCTGAGGTGCATTGGCCAGCCAGTCTAACCAAAACCCCTGGACTCCCCAGCCACAGGCAGGCCAGGACATCTGGTTTAGAATGGTGAGATATGGGAGGATGAGGAGACGGCTTGCTGAGCAAGGGTACTTGTTCAGCAAGTATGAAGACCTAAGTTTCACTCTCTAGTCCCACCTAAAAAGCCAGTATGGCCACCTGCATGGCTGTAACCCTCGAAGTAGGTGTGACAGAGACAGGGTATCTGCGGGGGTTGTGGGCTGATAGCCCAAACTCCAGGTTCAGCTAGAGACGGTGTCTCAAAGGGATATGACCGAGTCAAACAGCAAGACACTTGACATCTTGCCCTGGCCTGTGCACATACACGTGGGTACGTACACAGCTACCCGCAGACACCAGGGTGGTAAGATGGAGTAGAGGCAGGCAGGCATTTAGTGAGCAGTGGGTGAGGGGATGTAGCTGGGAGCCAGCTGTGAGGAAGGAAGCAGGACACCCAAAGCAAGGTGGGAATGTAGTTCAAATGGAGGATTTGTTAAGCCTGACATACAGTGGAGCTTGAGGACAATCAGCCCAGATGATACTTAGTTAAGGGAGTGGGCCCGCTCCTACTGAGCGGAGGCTCCCCTTTTCCATTTGAAAAGTAGATCTAAGATTGCCAACAAACAACAGGGATTAAGGATACATGGCACCCGGGCCAATGAGCACCTGGGTGCTGAATTGGATGGTGCGTGTGCATGTGTGTCTATTCATGTATGTGCAGATGCAAGCATGTGTATGAATATATGGAGGGCAGAGGACATTGCTTAGTCGGGTCTACCTTGTTTTTGCAGACAAGATTCCTCACTGCCCTGGAGAGCACTCAGTAGGCTAGGCTGGCCAGCCAGCAAAAGCTTCAGGAATCTACTTGTCTCCACATCAGAACTGGGATTGCAGGCATGTGCCACCACTTCTGGCTCTGGGGGGTGGGGAGGGGTGCTTGCGGAGGCCAGATGACAGAAGAGGGCTTCACATCCCTAAAATTGGAGTTGCAGGTGGCTCTGAACCACTCAACATGGATGCTGGGGAAAGAACTCTGGTTCTTTGCAGAAACAGTAGGCACTGGGAGATATCTCCAGCTCCTTACACTTTGCCTTTTTATGTGAGTTCTGAGGATCAGGACTCAGGTTCTCATGAATTTGAGGCAAGCACTGTACTGACTACCACCCCACCACCCTGGATGCTGCTTTAGGTTATTGGAGGAGAATGGTACTTCTCACACTTGCCTACATACTGGCACCATTGGAAAAACTACGGTAAACCCTCAGGCCTCAGTCTGCCACCCAGAGACTCCGGATTAAATGGCCTGAGGTTAGCATGGGCATCAGGAGCCTTTAGAGCTCTCAAGATAATTTGCATGTGCAGCTTGGGCTGAGAACCACCCTTCTTGAAGCCATTGTAACCCAAACCAACCCAGAAACAGATGTGGAGGGTCCAACCCAAGTTGCTGAAAAGCTGCCAGACCACTGTCTGGGTGCCCAGGGTCTGGAGGCAGAGCCACATGTTTAGGAGAGCCTTCTGACAACATGGTTAATGTCTTTTAAGCTTTGGCTCTTAGGGGAATAAAGTTCAATTATCTGGAAAACTCACTTACGTAGAACCCCTCATTCCCTAATGACACCCGCTAAATGAGGTGTTACCATTCTAGATCCTCAAATTGGAGTCTTTGTGACTCTACACACACACACACACACACACACACACACACACACACACACACACAC
>CAJQZJ010031900.1:2305532-2342118 GCA_907164525.1 Lophiomys imhausi | reverse complement strand
ACACACACACACACACACACACACACACACACACACACACACACACACACACGATGGAGAGGGAAACTTCCTAGGCCTACTGTCAAGAAAAACCACACTGGAAAATGGTCTGCAGACCTCAGGGCTCCTCCTGTGCAGGGAGCTATCTTTGTCTTTAATATTATCACCATGTCATGAGGCCTCTCATCATGAGGGGTTTATTCTTTCTCAAACTCCCTGGAGGCAAAATCTCCTGGTCTGATGGAGGCAGGGTCATCTGGCCTGGTGTGGGAGCAAGAGGGAAAGCAAGTCTTTTTAAAGATGCATGTGTTCTTGTTCTCCTTTGTGGAATAGGATTTTACATTATTCATCACTATACCACAGCTGAGCAGACTTGGCAGACAGATAACACAGAGGGTGAACTCAGCCACCACCAAAAGATCAGGGCTGCAGAGACACTCTGGGCCTGAGGTAGCATCTCCTCTAGTGTTTGTTTTCAACTCACTAAATACTTAACAGAAAGGGAGCCTGAAAGCCCACATGTTCCAAACCACTGCAGAGGAAGCATCCATCAGAAATGAAGATAGAACCAGACTGAAATTGTAGCACTCCCTTCTGAGGGCAAGATCATGTCCACTGGAAGGTAACTTTAAGAACTCTGCCTGACAGCATGTGCTCAGATACTTAGCACCCTGGGCTCTCAGCTAGGTATCACTCTTATATGTAAGGAGCCCAGTGTGGGGTTGGCAAGAGGGCTCAGCAGGTAAAGGTGCTTGCTGCCAAGCCTATTAGCCTGAGTTCAATTCCTGGGACCTACGTGGTAAACGGAGTAAACTGACTCCCAGAAGTTGGGTTTTTTTTTTTTTTTTTTTTTTGGTTTTTCGAGACAGGGTTTCTCTGTTTAACAGCTCTGGCTGTCCTGGACTCGCTTTGTAGACCAGGCTGGCCTCGAACTCGCAAAGACCCGCCTACCTCTGCCTCCCAAGTGCTGGGATTAAAGGCGTGCGCCACCACCGCCGAAGTTGTACTCTGACCTACATACACACACACACACACACACACACACACAATTTTCTCTCTCATGATGCTGATAATGATACCCAATGAGTGTTCTCAGACTCCCTGAAGCATTTGCTCATGAAGGGTAGGATTAGATTCCGAAAGGCAAAGAACTCCATGGAAGAAGTGGCCTTTGACTTCCCATCACCCCACAGCTAGTAGAGGAATCACCTTTCCTTCCATGAAGCTCCTTGGCAGAGACCTGGCTCTTCTTATTGGTGTGGTAGTGTGTGGGCCCTGAGCCAGAGACAGTGGATTGCATGCTTACTGATTACTTCCCCTCTTCTAAGCCCTACCTCAGATATGTCATGATCACCACAGCCCCCAGGTGACACAGACATCTTTAGGAGTCTCACTGTACTGACCAAACCATGGAGACCTGGACAGGCTGAGTCACCTATCCAAGCTATCTGTATAATAAGTGCTGGTCACAACTGTGAGCACAGCCAGGGATTCCTGGAGCTCTAAACTTGGCCTCTGGGTGAGACAGCTGGGCCTTGACCCAAGTACAGGTGGAGCTTCAGCCTTCTTGGGCTCTTAAACCCCATTCTAAAGATGGGAGGGAGATACCTAGTGCTAGCCTTTCTAACAGGTTCCTGATCCCCAGTGTTTCTGGGGTTAAGACTTAACTGCCCCTTCAAAATGCAACAGAGGCCAGAATTGGGGCCAGGCCTTATGCCAGAGTCACTGTGGCACTTAATTGGTTATTATTTAATTGCTGTACTGGGTAGTTAAAAAAAAGTGATCTACTGCAAAGTTATTAGCAAATTCCAGTTTTAAGGGAATAATTACTGAATTTTCCCTGTCTGGGTTGAGTAATTCCTTCCAAGATGCTCAGGGACATTAAGCATCTTCTCCAGGGCTGCTTACAGCTCTGTAATATGCAAATAAAGTAACTCTGTAATTACCAATAAAATGCTTACTGAAGTGACAAATTTTACTCAGTAGCGAATTGGGGGGAAATGGCATCATTTGTTTTTTAAGGCTCCTTTAACCTTGTTAGCTGGCACTTGTCTTTATGCTGTTTCCTGGTCATTTAAAAAGACATGGAAACCCAGGGGTCCCATTCGTCAGCGAGAAGCCCCTCCTGGAAGCCCTCTCTTCCCACCAGCCCTGACCTGCTTCGTTCTGTAAGAGCACAGAGTGGCCACTCTGGGGTGCACAGGGCAGTTGGACTGAAAGGTTTCTGCGTGTGCCAAGCACGTTTCAGGTCTGATCTTTCCAGGTGGACCGAAAGAGACCCATCCCTTGCATCTCTGGGGTGACAACACCAAGTCCAGTTGCCCTGGGCCTTCAAGGCCTTTCACTAGCAATGTTCAACCACTGCTACCTCCTTCCCAGAGCTATCGAGATCCTCCAAAGGTCTTTGTTTTTTGTTTGTTTCGTTTTTGTTTTTGCTTGCCATGATAAATGCCCTGATGAAGGCATCCTAATGGAGAGAGGCTTGGTAAACTGGATCACACAGCTGTTGGAGGCTCCTGCAACCAGAGCTCCAGGTACCTCACCACACTGCATCCACAGTCAAGAAGCAATTATGGAATGTTTGCACTCCATCTCTCTCCTTTTTATTCAGTACAGAGTCCACCCAGCCCGTGATATGTGGTGCTGCCCACACTCAGGGTAGGTTCTCCCGTCTCAGCCCACCCATCCAAGAAAAACCCTCACGGTCACGCCCATAGGCCAATTTGATCTACACAATCCCTCACTAAGACTCCCTTCCCAGGGAATTCCAAATCTTGTTATAGTAACAGTCAACACTAACCACGCTTTGGTCAGCACGGGCTGGATGAAACAAGCCCAAACTTTCGTAGCGTAAACAATCAAATTGTAATTCTTGCTAGTATTCCATGTCTATCCTGGGTCAGGAGGCACTTGGGGAAAAGAAAGCCAAGGTTAACAGCCACCTAGACAAATACTGCTAGCCTGTCCCCCATGCTGAAAGAAACAGGAAGTGCTCTCATCACCCTAGAATGATGGCTACTTCCTCTCACACCTCATTGGCTGGAGCTGTTCCCTTGGTTCTGCCTAAGCACCCCGGGTCAAGAAGTGAAATTCCACTCTGTGCTGGGAAGGAGAACCAGAAGTGTGGAGCACCAGCACCAATGACTACCACAATGTGGGCTTTAAAACTCAGAATGAAAACCCGCAAGACAGCTCAGTGGGTAAAAGGCTTTGCAGAGTTAGCCCGGTGACATCTGTTCATGCTCTGGAACCCATGTAAAGGTGGAAGGAGAGAACCAATCCTGTAACGTTGTTTTCTGCCTTCCATACAGGTGCAGTTGCACATACTACACACACACACACACACACACACACACACACACACACACGCACACATTTAAACATTGTTTTAGGAATGACATCCTTTGAGGGGGTGTGATGAGGAGCTAGGGACACACACATGTAGCAAGTTCCACCCAGCACCCCTGCTAAGCCAGGGTTGACTGATAACGGATGTTGGATGCATGCTTAGTGGACAAACATCCAGGTAAGTCCAAGTGCTCTGACTGATCCCCTCATACTCTCCCTTCCTTCTATTCTTACACTCTGGATTCCTATTAATTGTGGTGAGGAGAGAATGCCTTCAACTAAAGGGTCCAAGCACATAGGCAGAGGTGGTGGGGAAGGAGAGAAGGCATGGACAGTGACAGGGCAGCTGGGAAGACCATGTACACATTCAGCAATGGGGGGCAAATGTCACAACAGAAGGTCATTCAAGTACACTATCTACCTTCAGTAGAGGGGACTCTACTCAAGAAATGAGAAAAGGGGCTTCATTCTGAACTCATTTCACCAGCCAGGAAAATTCCTTGATATGCCTTGCACGTAACTCTGAACTTGGAAAATCTCTCTGGGAAATGAGTCAGAGTTGGGTGAGCAGAAACCTTGTTCTGGGGTTGGGAGGTGGATTGGTGGATAAGAGTGGTTGTGGTTCAAGCATTAGATCCTGAGTTCAAATCCCCAAATACTTATGTAAAACCCAGGTGACCTCCTTGTAACTGCAGCACTGAGGAGAGTGGTGGCCAGGGGATTCCCAGCTAGCATAACCCTCAAACAGTGAGCTCAGGTTCAGTGAGAGACCCTATCTCTAGGGGACAAAGCAGACAGTGATAGAACAGGTCACCTGATGTCCTCTACTGCTGACTAATGCATGTGAACACAATCATATGCCACCCCCCCAGCCTTAATAATGAAATTAAGACAGAGAGGAAAGAGATAGAAACCTTTATCTGAGACCTAGCCCCCTGCTGAGGCCTACACCTCTGACTGAAACCCTGAGCCCCATGACATTCTCCCCACAGCACAAAGCCTAACCTCCCCTTTCTTCTTCTGTGGCCAAGGGCTGCATTTCTGGGTGATCACATTTGCCCCCGGGATAAGATTTTTCCTTCTATTTGCATTAGTAACTGCTCAAAGTCCCACGAGGCCTTGGAGACCTGCCAGCCGCATCCTCTCACACTGGCCCAATTGTTTGTGGCAAATGCCTTGCTTTTGAACTCTGGACCTTTGAGAGGAAACAGTTTCAATAGGAATAACTCGGAACTCTCCCAGGCCCTGCCATCTGGGCGTCTGGAATGGAGCTTCCAGGATATATGGCTCTTTTGAAGGAAGCACATTCAACTGATGATTGTATTCTCATTTAATATGTCTGAGGAGTGGTCTTGTATACTGGCCAGTGGACAGGTTTTTTTTTTTTTTCATTCAACAAATGCTTACTGATCTCCTACTGTGACTGAGATACTGAGATGGATATGGAGAAAGAACATGAGGAAAACAGAGACTTTATCTCCTTACTATTTATTTATTTATTTGTGCGGTGGGGGATGTTGTTTCTCAAGTACCTAGGCTGGCCTTGTACTCACTAGGAAGTCAAGGATAAACTTGAACTTCTCTTCCTCCTGCCTCCACCTCTGGAGTTCTGGAGTTACAGATGTGCGCACGCCACACATCTTATTTAATTCCTGCTTTTAGTGGTTTTGGAGAAAGAGCATGAAGAATAAAATTATCTTTAAGGGGACAAAGAAGAGATGACTCAGCAACTACGAGCACTTGTTACTCTTGCAGAGGACCCAGTTTCGATTCCCAGCACCCACATAGTGGTTCACAACGTTCTGTAACTCCAGTCCCAGGGTACCCTGTGGTAGAGGTCAGGTCTCATTAGTGAAATTAGTAGGCAGTTCAGATTAACATATGGCAGACATAGGGAGGAGCTTGGCATTCCTTTATGGTTGATCTGGACAGAGACAGTTGTGGCCAAATGATAGCCCCGTGTGAAAGAGTGTTGCTAAGAAACCCCGAAAGCCACGCAAATGACATCATTAGCCATGAGAAACAACAGGAATCCCGAGAGATCCACCGCTGACACTGATACACCACTATTGTAGGGGTGTGTCTTGGGAAAGCCCGCAAAAAATACTGCCAAAAATCACTCCTAGATCATCACGACATGCAACAAGATTTAAGTCGGGAATCTACTCAGCCTCCGGCCCCTCCCCCTCTTTCTCCTCGCTCCCCTGCCCTCACCCACTGGAAATCCACGCTGGGGAAGAGCATAGCAAGATACGCCATTGGCAGAGTTTGGACCACTGCAACCCAATGCAAAAACCTGCCATGGATCTGCTGAGGGAGAATCCCCTGAAGTATCCAGCATTGGAGCCTCAGAGTGACAAGAAGGTGAGCAAGAGACTTGGGATAGAAATGCTGAGGGAGACCAAGGAGGCAATTCTTGGCTGATTGAAAAGACCACCCTACGTTGGTGGTCTGAACAGATTCTATAAACTGACCACGACTTTGTGGTGAAAGTAGATTGGACTTGCAAACTGGCAAAATATTGCTCAACAAACTTTGAGATTGAAAGACCTGATGGGACAACCATAAACTAGGACATCCTACACAGACCTATGCCAAGAGTATTAATATCCTTTTAAGAAACTTAAAATAATGTTGTGTTTGGTTTTCTTTTTTTATAGGTATTAGAGTGTTTTTAGGTATTAAGGTATTCTTAGATAGATTATAGATTTTAGATTTAAGGTTTAGGTTATAGGATATAGGTATTTTGTAGGCGATTGTTAAGTATTAATAAATGTAAGCGTGATAAATAAGAATATTCTGTTACAGAACCCAAAGCCATCTTCTGATCTCCTCAGGCACTAGTCACACGTGTGCACATACATCCACACAGGTGAAACATTCATTGCTATAAAATCAGATAAGTAAATGGAAGAAGATCTTTGAAATTATCATTGAACACCTTTCTTGGGGTCCTGTGTAGGGTGAGAGATGGGTGCAAAGCAGCTTCGGTCTGTGAAATGTAGAAGGTACTAGGATGGTAAGAAATGACTTTCAAGGATGGTGGATATTTCTCAGCTCTCCTCTCTGGTGCCCATACCAACCTATGAGAGCAGCCCAGAAGCTCTAGGGCAGCTTCAGTTCCCATGGTTTAACACCCTTCCCCCACAGTGATTGAGGACCTGAGGACTCTTCTCAAATTCCTCACCTCAGGTCCTTGGACAGCTCTTGACAACTCAGGCACCATTGAAGCACACAAAGAACCCCGCTCAACCCTCCTTGGAGGTGTGTCGACTCCCCTCCTTTGTCTCTGAGTGAGTGAAGTGTTAGAAATGGGGACCCATTTCTGGGAGACTCAGAAGCCCAGACCTGAACCTTCCTTTTGCTTTGATTCTCTGGCTCATTAGGAGGCTGGGCAGACAGAGGTGACCTCACTTGGCAATGTGCAGATGACACTCCACATTGGCCTCGGGGTTAAGGATTGGGTTGGGGAAGCACAGACCCTGCCTTCACTCTTGAACCCATCTCCACCCCACCAAACTTGTTTCTCTCTATCAACAATCTTTCCACACCCCAAACCACCAATATCCACATCTTCCACTCTACATCCCAAGAAGGTACCACTCTGTGTCAGTCACCACCTTAGCCCTGGTCGGATCAGAGCTTAGACATCATCCCTACTTCACAGACAAAACAGTAGGCGAAACAGCAGGCCTGTCTAGCCTGTGTCAAATGACACATGCAACAGAGGATAGGCTAAGAATATGTCTCAACACAAAGTCATGAAATTACTTAAAATATGAGGTTGTTTTGTTTTGTTTTTAAGATACTCTTTCTTTTGTAAGTTGATTGCACAGCCATAAAATCTGAACTTTGCAGATGCAACATTGTGTGGCCATGTCAAAGAATTGGGCATCCCTAGTACTGGATCCTTCCTCAGTCAGTTCCCACTGGGGAATCTGACCTGCTTCTGCCCCAGGCTATCTCACCTTCCTGTCAGGAAAGAGGGAGCCCAAGGACTCCCGAGTCTATAAAGAGAAAGTTCCAGAATCCAAGCCTCTATGCCTTGCCCCTCTGACTTTTGCTCAGCCTTGCATCCCTAGGGAAGTACCTGGCCTCCCTTGGGGGCCCCTCCCAACCTAAGAACACTTATCTCTACAGGCTGGGAGTGGGGTGGAGGCAGGGAGCTAATGAACAGTCTGCCAAGGGCTTTGAAGATGAAAAGCAGCCTTCAAGTGTAGCCTATTATCCCTCAACATCACTGGAGATAATGAGATCCTGGCTCCTGGAATCAGGTAAAAAGGAGAGGTGGTGAGGGCAAGGGAGAGGGTGGAGGGGGTTGCTCTCTCCTTCACCTTCTCTGGCAGCCCCATGGGTCTTGGACTGAAGCCACATGACCTGGGTGTGACCTGGGTCTGTGTTACACACACACAACCCCAACCCCAGCCTGAGTTTCTATAAGAAGGAGGCCCAGTGTCTACATCCACAGGGTCGTGAGGCAAGTGGAGGAGTGGTAAGAGGCAGGGTTGGGGTCTAAGACACTTTGATTCCATAATATTCCTAGCATTGAGACTAGAGCCTGGCACCAAAGCAAGTGACCTGGGACCATCTGAGCACAGAGCAGCTGCCTCTAGTGCTGATTTTCTGGAGTTGTAGGACTTTAGGTCTGTCCCAGATTAGCACAAATGGCAAAGAATTTTTTTTTTTTTTTTTGGTTTTTCGAGACAGGGTTTCTCTGTGTAACAGCCCTGGCTGTCCTGGACTTGCTTTGTAGACCAGGCTGGCCTCGAACTCACAGAGATCTGCCTACCTCTGCCTCCCAAGTGCTGGGATTAAAGGCATGTGCCACCACGCCCGGCTCGATGGCAAAGAATTTACCTCTGGAACCTCAAGAGTTTCCTAAGACCATCTCTGTCTCTGTCTAACACATATGCACACACACACACACACACACGTACACACGTACACACATACATACACATACACACAAGCATACACATACCTACATATATACACACATACATATACATACACACACATACACACACAACATGCAGCTCTGTACATGGTTGGGTGGGGCAGCTGAAGCTCTGACAGAAATCCACCTCTTCTGCCCTACCCACACTGGTACCTCCAGGATCAATCTCATTTGCCTCTGGACTTCCAGTACCAGCCAGCCACTGGGGCAACATCATATAAAATGTAAACTCAACAGTCTTGAAATTAACTGGTAAAGTTATTAGATTAAGGGAGCCTCGGCAAAGTCCCATCAAAGCTTAACCCCTGCAGCTGAGTGTGGAGTTCATTTGGCAGAGTTCCTGCCTAGCACACAGGAAGCTCTGGGTTCTGTCCACAGCACTGCATAAACTGGGTGTGGCAACACAGCGCTCAGAAGAGTGAGGAGGATCCGAAGTTCAAGGCCATCCTTAACTATATGGTGAGTTCTGTGCCAACCTAGGCTAATGAGAGCTGGTCCAAAACAACAACAACAAAATCTGACAACTTGACTCCATCTTTGCTGCTGAGACAAGCTGGTTTCTCTGCGTGATTTCTTCCCTGTACGACGGGGGCCATGGTCAGGCTTTTCTAGGAGCCTGGGATAGCTTCCGATTCTGTACTTAATAGAGGCTGTTAGACTGCGTTGGTTCTTATTATTTGGGCTGTGACTGTGATCTTTGTTATGCAGAAATTACTCTCTCTTCTCCTCTGCTACCTGGAATGCCTTTTGCCCCTTCACAGAGAAGGGACATGGGGAACTAGGTGGCATTTGCACTGGCACACATTAGCACCCCAACAGCTCATGATATCTGATCCTTACCATAGGCTTGAAACCTCACAGGGCAGGTGGGCACTGCTCTCCCCATTTACAGACGAGAATGAGGAGGCACAGAGGGGACGGAGTGGTCCCTAGTGACAGCTGGGCGGGGCAGCGTGCGGATTTCCACCCAAGGGAGCAATCACTGTGCAGTCTGGAGAAATGTCCTGAGACTGAAGGGTCTGGCATTGGGCTATGAGGGTATAGAAGAGAAGCTTTCTCTGCCCTGCAGAGCCAGCCATCTAGCAAACAGACAAGCCAGGAAAAGGTAAATTAACATCACAACTTGTCAAGACTATAAGGATGATAGGCAAGGTTTTGTCATTGTAAGTAAAAACAATTCTCTCGAAGAAAAATGCTAATGAGGAAGTTTTGAGCTGAGCCCCTAAAAAGAGGAGCTTTTGCTCCTGGCAGTCTCACCTCTGAGTCTTACTTAAGTGTAAATGACCAACAGCAGGTCCCAGTTCAGAAGCAAGATTTACAAGGGGCAGGAAAGAGGTGATTAGAAGACAGAGTGGAGGCCCTCAGGGAGGGAAGAGAAGATTTTGGAAAAGGAGAAGGCTCAGAAAAATGGGGAGGACTTTCAGAGATAAGAATGTGGGTTGTAAACTGGGAGTGGGGGTACATGCCTTTAATCCCAGCACTTGGGAGGCAGACGCAGGCGGATCTCTGTGAGTTTAAGGCCAGCATGGTCTACAAAGTAAGTCCAGGACAGTCAAGGATACACAGAGAAACCCTGTCTGGAACCCCATCCCCTCCAAAAAAAGGAGGTGGGTTGCAATTTCCAGAGGCTTTGCTAAAAACACAAAGCTGGGCTTTGGACGGCTGGTAAGATATTCCTGTTAACAAAGAGGAAGGACATGCGCCTGCAGCACCTAAGAGACAGGCAAGGATTTGAAGCTAGCAAGGCCGAAAATGGAAATCATCTGACCCTGGGAGGAGGATGCAAGAAGAAGGTAGCACCCAACAGCAGACAGAGAAAGTGCTGTGCAAGCGGTCTCCAAGAGGGTCTTCCCACTTCTTCCCTTTTCCCATCCATCATGCCTAGGGCCTCTTCCTGCCTCCCTATACCCTTTCTGAGTCTCCCCCCCCCATCTTTCTCTCTCATGTGTGTATGTTCTCCAGTGAGTATGCACACACTTCCAAGTTTGAATGTGTAGAGGCCAGAGATCACAGTTAGTTGTCTTCCTCTCTCATTCTCTGCTTTGGTTTTTTTGTTTATTTGTTTTTGTTCTGAGACAGGGTCTCTGTCTTGGTTAGGGTTTCTGTTGCTGTGATAAACTCCTTGACCCAAAGAAACTTGGAGAACAAGGTGATTCTTCTGCTTCCACTTCCAGATCACAGTCTATCACTGAAAGAAATCAGGGTAGGAACTCAAGGCGGGAACCTGGAGGCAGGAAATGATACCAAGGCTACAGAGGAGTGCTGCTGGCTTGCTCCTTAGGACGTCCTCAGCCTGCTCCCTTATGCCATCTAGGACCAGCAGCCCGGGAGTGGCACCACACATCACAGTGAGCTGGGCTCACACACATCAACCATTAGTCAAGAAGATGGCTGCAGAAGTGCCTACAGGCACATCCTACTGGGGCATTTTCTCAACTGAGAGTCCCTCTTCCCACATCTTGCATCATGTCGACATAAAAACTAACCAGGACAATCTGCAACTGGAGCTCACCCACTGGCTACACTGACTAGAGCTCCCAGGGTCCTTCTAGCCTCACCCCCACCCCCATCCAGTGTTAACATTTCCGCCTCAAGCAGATTTCTATTATAGGTGTTGGGGGATCTGAACTCAGGTCCTCATCAACTCCTGGGTCTCCACTACAAACCTCATATTCTCCTCAACTCTGAAATGTGACATGCACTATCCATGTTGACTGTAACAGGCAGGTGTGACCAAGTCTGGGAAACAGAGGGTGTCTCTAAGGAAGCCCCATTGGAGTTCAGATGGCACAAAAGAAAAAAATGTGTTCCCAGCAAAGGACTACCTACATGCATGGTGGTCTACCAGAAAACTGCTTCCAGTGTGCTCTGGGGGGTGGCAACTGCCCATGACTGCGGTGCAAATACCCTCTGACAGTCTATCACTTGGCTGTGGGCAGTAGCACTGGGCTAAACAAGTGGACAGGTGTTGAGATCTGAGCCACAGCACAGAATATCAGAACTGCTGGCATGGCTGGGTCCTGTAGGTCTTTGGAGGACATGAGTTTTAGTGAGCAGGTGGCATGTGTAGTTGGTAGCCTCAGACCTCTGCTTCTTCCATGGCTGTGTCTTTACTTTCTTCCCTTGCTGTGACAAAACCTCAGACAAACACGACTTCGAGGAGAAAGGATTTGTGTTGGCTCACAACTCTAGGCTACAGTCTATCATGGAGGAAATGAAGTCAGCAGGAACTTAAAGCAGCTGGTCATCCCCAGTCCAGAGCAGAGAGAGAATGAATGTCCATATGCTTGCCCTTAGCTCTCTCTCCACCCATACACAGCTCAGGGCCTAGCCTGTGGAATACTGCTGCCCACATTCAGGATGGACCTTCCCACCTTAACGGTTGATTAAAATAATCCCTCATATGCATGCCTGCAGGCCAATCTAATCTAGACAATTCTTCATTAAGTCTCTCTTTCCAAGTGATTCTAGGCTGTGTCATGCTGATAATTAAGGCTAACCATATAATAGCCTGTTGCACTCAGAGCTTTGCAAAGTCACATTCCTGTCCCAGAGCTCCTGCTGTTAAGTAACTAGGAGAGAATGAATGATGAGTTAGAGTCTCTTAAGAACTGCTGGTGGCTTTTTTTTTTTTTTTGAGACAGTGTCTCAGGTAGCCCAGGCTAGCCTCAAGCTCACCACACTGCTGTCATACTCAGGTTGTACACTGCCTCTCCATAGTTCACTGCTATTGGAACTCTAGAGGCCCCAGGTAATAGCCTCACAAGATCTTTAACATCTCATGCACTGAGATCCCAGAAAAGGTCTGCCTCAGTAGTGAAGAAACCTACAACAAGAGCAGCTGCTAGGGAATCCTCCATGAAGGTCAAGATTACTGAGTGAAAGAGGGAAAATAGCCGGGCAGTGGTGGCGCACGCCTTTAATCCCAGCACTTGGGAGGCAGAGGCAGGCGGATCTTTGCGAGTTCGAGGCCAGCCTGGTCTACAAAGTGAGTCCAGGACAGACAGGGCTACACAGAGAAACCCTGTCTCGAAAAACCAAAAAAAAAAAAAAAAAAAAAGAGGGAAAATATAGCCTTTATGATCTACCCTTTTCCTGGAGTGCGGATCTGTGAAGTTTATGTGTTTTGAGTTTCCTAGTGGTATTTCTCTCTATTAATTCTGTCTCAAAAATAAATACAACAAAAAGTTTAATAAACTTTGTTTTTTTCATAGACCTTTTTAGGTTTGTAGAAAAACTGAGTTAGATCCCTCAAGGTGGCTCAGTGGGTAAAGGCTCTTCTTCACAAGCCTGGCAACTCAACTCCTATGTCTAGAACACACACAGAGATAGGAGGGGAATGACTCCACAGGGCTGTCCTCTGAGCTCCACAATTCTGTTGTGAAATGAAAATCCCCCCATTAGTAATACGGCTTTAACATTGTTTATTTTATGTGTATGGGTGAGTTTTTTGCCTCCACGTGTATATATGCACCACATGCATGCTTAGTGCTTGTGGGGGTCAGAAGAGGGTGTTAGATCCTTTGACACTGGAGTTAGGGATGGTTATGAGCCACCATGTTGGTGCAAGGACCCAAAGCTAGGTCCTCTGCAAGAGCAACGAATGGTCTAAACCCCTGAGCCATCTCTCTGGACCCCCCTTTTTTGATTAAAAGAAAAACTGAGTAAAAAGTTCAGAGGGTACCCTAGACTCCCCAACACCCCTTATCTCATAATCAACATCTCCTAGGAGATGGCATATGTGCTGCAGTCCATCAGTGAGCACTGACACACCACACTCATCTGAGCCCATGCTCTACACGGGAGTTACACATTCTCTGACTACTTTCAGAAACACATCTTCTATGGGCTTGACAAATGCACAGTACATCCTATTATTTGACAAACACATGACATACATTGTTACCTTACTATTTGGTAGAGACAGCTGTCACAATCTCACACAGGGCAGGTTCACTGCCCTAACATATCCCACACCCTCCACCTCCTCCTCCACCCCAGCAACCACCACCAGTCACCATTTTGCCTTTTCCTATCTCTCTGTTGGCAGCCCTTTCAGATTGGCAGCTGCCTTCAGTAATATGCACTTGGGTTCCTTGTCTGTCTTTTCAGGGCTGAGTATTATATATCCTTTTCATCCCTGAATAGTATTCCATGACTTGTATGTACCACAGAGTAGTCACTTGCGTCTCGACGGATGTCCATTCTTGTTTGTTTCCAAGGTTGGGAAATTATAAATTAGTGAGAAATGCAAAGATGAAGTTGCTAGGCATAGGCCTGTACATGTTGCTAGGAGAACATATGCTTTCCACTCATTTGTCGGTGATTGTTGAGTCTCATGCTGTTGCTTGGTTTTGTTTCTGTGATGGTGGGAATGGAACCCTGGCCTTACACTCTCTAGGCAAGCCCTCTACCCTGAGCTGGAGCCCAGCCCCTTTCAGTGTTCTTTGTAGGATTATTCTCACCATCTCCCAACCGCACTGAAAAGTTCTATATCTCCAAGATTTACATGCAATAGGTCCTTAATAAGCATCTGCTGACATAGATGGTGCAAATATATCCCAGACTTTCCAAGGCACTTCTGATTTCCTGTCATTTTGTTCCTTACAACAAAGGTGATTAAATACAAAGACAGGCAAGTGAACACTGAAAATACTGGGTGCTGAAAACATGCTACTGATTGACTGATTTGAAAGTCCTCTGCCAGATGGGAGTCTGGATAGTCGTCTTCTGGAGGAAGAAGGGAGGGAAAACTGGGTGTCACCAAGGCCTCTGTGACTTTAGTTGCTTCCCACAAAGGGCCCTGGTACTCCCCTATAGAATTAAGCACAGGGTAATGTATGGAGAGAAAGTGGGAACTGTCCAGGCAGCCACTGGTATGTCATTTTTTAGTTTTGGAAGCTGCAGGCCCTGCACTTCCAATATAATCAGATATATTTATCCCTCTCAGGTCTCTGAGGTGGTTGAAGACTAGATAGCCAGAGTCTCATAGTTAAATTTTGAGTTGTTTAGGAATCAAGAGGGTGTTCTGGATCTAAGAAGATGTTTTAAAAATTGTGATGCAAGTTAGGATGAAAGCTGAGTTGGATATAGAACTTTAAACTCATGGAGATGGTTAGATAGTAGAATGTTAAAGTCAGGTGCCAAATACATATGGACTGGACATTGGGAATGTATGCTAAGCCATATAACTCTCATAATTGTGGCCTAATTATTTATGTTGTTTTGTATTGTATTTATTGTTATAAAAGAAAGAGCCATTTGTTGGACTGAAAGGGGGAGCTGTTGGGGTGAAAAAGATATACTTTAAACTTAAAAAAAAAGGAAGGGGATGGATGGGTTGAGGGGGAAGAAGGTGGGACAGTGGGACTGGAGGGGGGAGTAAGGAGGGGATTGCCATTGAGATGTAATGTGAAGAAATTAAATAAAAAAAAGAATTAAGCACAGAGGTTGGACCAGTACACTTCCAAGTTCCTTGCACATAGAGAAGTCTAGGATCTTTGACCAATGAGCCTTCTCCACTGCTCTCTGAGGTAGACAAGGGGAAAAGGGGTAGTTGAGTGACTAAAAGTTTAGAACTCTGTCAGGTAAGGGCCTAATTGCTCAGTAGGTCCCCTCCCTACCCCTGAAAAAGAAAGAAGAGTGCAGGAGCCCAGTCCTTCCCTGCTCCCACTGTGGGGATGCCATTTTGAGCCTTTCATGTTCCTACTCTATCCATTGTAGCATATTAATCCTAAAACATCCTCTGAACATTTACTGAGGATCAGGGTGGGCTCTGTATCCTTAATGGATTCACACATTACCCTCCCCTCATTACCCTCCCCCCGTTCTGTGTGAGTGTGCACATGTGTGAGTGTGCACACGTGTGTGTGTACACATGTGTATGCGTGTGTGCATGTGTGTAGGCCAGAGGCCAGCCTAGAATGTCTAGAGTATCATTACTTAGGGACCATTCACCTTACTTTTTGATACAGTGTCTCTCACTGGGATTTGGGCTTACTGACTAGGGTAGACTGGCCAATGAACTGTAGACACCCTCCTTTCTCTACTTCCCCAGTGTTAGGATTACAAGTGTGGGCCACACACCTGGCTTTTAACATGTATGCAGGGACCAAACTCCGGTCCTCAGGTTTGCATGGTATGCACTTCAGTGACTTGAGCTAATGCCTCAGCCCTGCACTGATTTAGTTCCTGCCTTCACATACGTGTTTTACTGAGGCTATCCCCCTGCACTCCGGGTTGCCTTTGAACTACAGTTGTGAACAAGGTGGAGGTACTGGCCTCACGAGGCTGACCCTCCAGGGCAGGAGAGACAGACAGCTAACTTGAGGGAGTTCCATGCTTTGCTAGGAGATGAAGATACAGTATCAGGTTGAGTGAGAGTAAGTGGGGAGGGTTCAGGAGTGGGGAGGCAGAAGAGTGAGGTAGAGTTCAGTGTTGACTAATGAGTGACCAGGGCAGGCTTACACAGAGCTGAGGTCTCCAGGGGAACACGATGGAAATGGGAGAGTTCGTTAGCTCAGTGAGCTTGAGAGAAAGAACCTTACAAATTGGAAACAGCCAACATGAAGGCCTGTTGGGAGGGCCATGTCCATTACAGAAGGATGAGCCAGTGATGGGGATTGATGATACCAGGACATGTCCAGAGGATCTGCCAGACCACATAAGGACTTGAATTTTTCTCAGACAGAATCAGGTAGCCAGTGCAGGCGTTGGAGCAGCTGAGAGGCATGATGCTCACAACCTCACTGTAGTTGGTCGACTAGAATGACCAGCAGACTAAGAGTAGTGGCCAGGAAGAGAAATGGGCCTGTTAGACTCACCACAGTTATCTGGTGGACCTGACCCTGGTGCTCCTTGACACCTAAGCCCTGTGACCAAGGCAGCCCTTGGTGACCAGGGGACACTAAGGAAGTAGCCAGGAAGCAGAGAGAAAGAGGAATGATGGCACTCAGCTTGCCTTCTCCGCTTTCCTCAGCCCAGGTCTGCAGCCGTGGAATAGTGATGGCCACATTTCAGATGAGACTCTTTCCTCAGCTAGAATTTTCCTCACAGACATGCCCAAAGGTTTGTCTTCTTGCTGATTCTGGATCCTGTTAAATTGTCAGTCAGTATTATCCTTTACTCATGATTACTTCCTGGAGGAGGGACCTACAGGTGCCCAGCTGCACAAGGATGCCACCCTGATGAGGGCATCATATACAAACAAGGACACCTGGGTAGTACAGAAGGGACATGAGTTTTCTCACCAAAGAGGCACCGCAAAGACTTCATGGAAGAAAAGGGTCTTGAAATTTGGTGTGGGGGGGGGGCTGTCCTTCCCACCTTACAGAGTCCAAGGCCAGGGATGTGAAAGGACAAAGCTGCTGGCTACAGGGAGCTATAGAAGGGTTTTGAGCAGGAAAGTGGCAGAGCCTTATTTGCTCAGAGGTCACCCTGGCTGAGAGAGCGGTACCCAGAGGCATAGCTGGGCTGGAGGCAGGCTGAGGCTTGAGTCTGCTGAACTCTGCGGATTCCAGCTTCCTTCCACATCCACTTCTGGATGGAGAAAGGCAAGTAGGGGTGGGAAGCCACTGAGGGTGGGAGCTTGGGCCAGGCTGAACCAGCTGGCTGCCTGCTCCCCTCCCCCAAACCCACAGCCCCTGAAAGCCCCCGGAATTGTTTGTTTTCCCTATAAATGGTGGGGGGGAAGTCCTGCCCTTTGTGGGATTTCTGCTTGGGATGGGGAGGAGATGTCTCCGAGGGCTGTGCCTGGATTTCCAGCTATTGACACAGACTCTGACAATGAAAGCAAAGGCCAAGAGAGGCTGAGACAAGGTGGCTGATTAAAATGTTCTTCCAGGGGGTTGCTCAGCCCTGCCTGGGAAGGCTGGTTGGAAAACCCGGGCTGGAGCTCTTTCCTCCAAGGCTGGGGGTGGGGGTGGGGGCAAGTGAGATACAGGTGGTGCCTTAAAAATTCTCAGGTAGATTTTGGACCCCACCCCAACCCCTGAAACCCCTGCTTTTGTTTTGCTCCTTCATAGTAACCAAGGTCACGCATATAACCACAACTCTGAAGTTCAGTTTTCTGTTTCTAAAATGGGGGTGCTACTTGTTGGGGTTTTAGACCAGATCCCCTAGAAAAGATTAAAGGTAGAGCAGGGCTGCCAGGCAAATGAGGGCGCACAGTCAAATGTGAATGTCAAATAAATGGGTTTGTTTGTTTCTTTGTTTAGTATGAATTTGTTCCAGGCAATATTTGAGATATTGTGGTGCGAAATAACAGCCAAATATTGTTTAAAGGAATTCTGATCAAACTAGAGACCTGCATTTTGATTTGCTAAACCTGGCCAAGGCAAAGCAAAGAAGGTTCCGTATACGTACGTACGGAACCTTGCGGAGGGGAGAGGAGAGCTTGGTGGAGTCGCACAAAGGCCTCCCATTGGGAGCTCTGTAGGCTTTCCGAGTTGCTCTAAGCAAGGAGGTGCCACCGGGCCTATGTAAGTGTCCCCTGTCCCAGAGTCCCTGGGTGCCTGCTTTCCTGAGCAGGGCACATGACCTTGGACAAGGTGAGCTGTCTTCTACTGAAGGCTGTCCCTGAGGTCTGGTGGTGCTGGGAGGCAACACCTCTGCAATCCTGGCCCTGGTGTCCTAACAGTCTCATGAGCTGGTTGTGCAAATATGGAGGAGCCCAATCCCGACCCTCACCCAGTTGTTATTGATTTTAGTAGTTTGTGAACACAGTTAGCAGATAGCGGACCAGGGCTGAGGCATATGCTTCTGAGGGATCTCTCTCTCAGCTCCTTTCTCGGGGAGTGCTTCCTAAGTGTGTATGCTGACATTTCAACCATGGGCTTCCAGTCCCTACATGTGGATGACCCATATGTCAATCCTCTGCATCCTGCAGCGCTGTGCTTCTGCCAACACCGTCATGAGGTCTCTGAGGCTGAGACCTCTGAAGCTCAGACCCACAGACCTGCTGGGAAGAATTCTTCCTGCTCAGCCTGGCTCCCTTGAGTCCCATGTCTCCAACTAGCCAGGTGGCAACAGACTGCTACCCAGAGCCCTGCATGTCAACTGTGAGCAGCTTGCTTCTGCCTCCCAGTCCTGAGTATGAGCAAAGAGTATAATAAGGGAAGAGGCTGCAGGTGTTAAAGACAGGCTCTCACTCTTTCACTCCATATCACACATGTACACATGCACACTATGTTCTACCTCTTCAGAGAGCCGCCCACACTGCCATTTGTTTTTGTTTGTTTGTTTGTTTGTTTTTGGATAAGCTCTCATTGTGTAGACTAGGTTGGTCTTGAACTCAAAGAGATCCATTGCCTGTCTCTGCCTCCTGAGTGCTGGGATTAAACAAGCCCACCACCATGACTGACTCCATCAATAGCTTGAGGGTCGCATGTCACCAGTGTCAGAATGCTCTTAGTGTGTGCACACATGGAACCCAGGGGTCAACCTTGGGAGTCATTCCTTATGAGTCATTCACTTTGGTTTTGTTTTGTTTTTCTTCTTGGAAACAGGTCTCTCACCAGCCTGGGTAGCCTGGGATGGCTGGCCAGTGAGCCTCAGATAGCCTCTGTTTTCACCTCTCTCTCCAGCATGGGGGAGTTGAAACCTATGCACTGCAGCCAGCTTTTTACCTGTATTTTGATTGACTGAGCCACTTCCCCAGTCCCAGAATCACTATTGTTATGAATCAATAATGTTAGGGAGGGTCAGGGTGTTAGCCCGACAGGGAGAGATTCTTGTCGCCAAGTCTGGTGACTGGAATTTAATTGCTGGGATCCACATAGTAAGAGAGAACGTATTTCCCCAAGTTATCTTCTGATCCTCATATGTGCACCATGGCATGTGTGTGTGTGTGTGTGTGTGTGTGTGTGTGTGTGTGTGTGTGTGTGTCTTACACACACAGTAAGTAAATTAAATGTACTTTTAAAATATTTTTTTTAATTAGGGAAGATGACATGTTCTTGATAGCCCAAGAAAGGCTGAAGGCATCTTCATAAAGAATGTGCTGAAAGAGGCAGAACTGTGGGAGGCCAGGCCAGCCACTGGGTCCAGAAACCAGACACTTGTCCTGTTTGAAACAGACCATGCTGATAGAAGGAATTGCTGTATTAGGCCAGATGAGAGGGCCAGGGCCATGATCTCTAGGAACTGAGCTTAAAATGGTACAGAACTCACCCGTCAAAGGATGGGGGTCTACCTCTGATATTTTAACTGCAAGGAAAACCATAGTACATAAAATCTGCTACCATTAAATGTACCGGGGATAGTGTTAACTATTCACAGTCACACAGCTAATTTTTAGACTTCTTCATCTTGTCAAGCTGAAACTCTGTAGCCCTAACCACTCCCCACTTGTCCCTCCCCAGCATGGCAACCAGCATTCTACTTTCTGTTTCTCTAAGCCTGACTACTTAAGTAGCTCATTGGAGCTGACTCATAAAACATCTGTCTATGAGTGCCTTCCCTCAGTGTCAACCTCTCAAGGCTCATCCACACTGTAGCACGTGATTAGAGTTCTTTCTTTATTAAGGCCGGATGATATTTCGTTGTGTACATGTGTCATATATTCTCTGTCTATCAATTTGCTTTATGGCCTACACCCAGGTAACTTCCACCTCTTGGTCATGGTGAACAATGCTGCAAAACAAACGTAGTTGTGCAACTCTCTCTTTCGGATTCTGTTTTCAAGTCTGTTGGGTATGTACAAAAGAAACAGAGCTTCTCAGTCACATGGCAATTCTATTTTTAACATCTTGAGGAACTGCCACACTGACTTCACGTCAGTTACACAACTTCACAGTCCCACCAACAGCACACAAGGGTCCCTTCCCAGCCTCAATAACACTTGTCATTTTCCGTTAGACCTTAAAATATATGTATGTATGTATGTTTTAGTGTAAGTGTCTGTGTGTGCATGAAGGGCGGCATACATTTGTAGGACAAAGGGGAGCGCTGCAGAGTCAGCTCCCTCTTACTCTTGTGAGTTTCAGGGATTGAACTCAGGTCTCAGGCTTGTGTACCAATTAACTTTGCCCTCTGAGGTATCTTGCTGGTCCCCCGCTTATTATTTTTTTAAAGTCTTTTTTTTTTTGAGATAGGGTTTAGATATCCTGGCGAGCCTGGAACTTACTATATTGATCGAGTTAGACTTAAATTCACAGGGATCAGCTTGTCTCTCCCTCCTCACTGATGGAATTAAAGGTGTGTGCCAGCCACCAGCCCAGGCTTCCCGCCCCCCACACACTCATTATAGGCTTGGAGTGGGTGATGGAGCCAGGAGGTCAAGGGTATTTACCAGAAAGTACCAAGTCCAGCTTAGCATTACACTGGGACTTTTGTGGTGAGAAAGAAGCAGGATGCTGCCGAGTGTGGTAGTGCAGTGGTTCTGGGCACCTACTCTGCAACTACGTGAGACGACTGGTGTGTAAACCAGGAGACTGGTGTGTAAACCGGGATCTCCCACAAAAGTCACTCCTGCCTAGGTCTTTCTTCAAACTCCTCTGTCAAAAGCGAGAGAGTAAGTTGGCTCCTCCATGGAATCCATGGCTTTCTCTCTGGGGGCTGCCCAGCCATTTCATATTGGACCTGAGTTGGGCAGTCTCAATGAACTTTCGGAGGCAAAGGTGGAAGGATTCGGAGCTCACATCCAGGCTTGGCTACAAGAGATGTTGACTTAAAAAGAAAAGAAAACAAAACAAACATGGGGCTGGAGAATGACCGAGTGGTTAGAGCTTGCAGAGGACTGGATTTCAGCTCCTAATGCCCATGGCAGGCAGCTCACAGCTCTGGTAAATCCAGGCTCAGAGACTCGGACCTCTCACTGGGTCCTCACAGACACCTGAACACGAGTGGCATGCACACTTCGAATGCCCACACTCACAAATAAGACTAAAGATAAAAACACACAAAGAACCCTGAGCTTGAGTCGTTTCTCTGTAATAGTTCTGGGGTGAACAATGCCCCCCACTTCTGTATCAATAATTCTGGGGTGAATGGTGTCCCCACTTCTCTATCGATAGTTCCAGGGGTGAATGATGTCCCTTGTCTCCCAGGCTCCCTTCCTGGTTGGGCCATTACACAGAAGTAGGGGCTCCTGAAGTCAAGCTAACAGATTTCTTATGTGTAGAGATCAAAGGCCTCTGATGTGAAGCACCTTAGGACGCGTACCCATGGGTGGAAACTACAATCCCACTCTCTAAATTCAGCAGCCACACCAAGAACTCCTGCACAGACACTAGGAAGTTTAGAAACCTTAAACCTTCTGTTTTTTAAGCCCCAGGAATCCACCTAGCCCCCCCCAAATTATTTTAAGAGAAGTTAGCTTACATGATTAGATAAAAATCAGAGCTATTCTGATAGAAGATGTGTGTGTGTGTGTGTGTGTGTGTGTGTGTGTGTGTGTGCTGGGGGGGGGCTGAGGTTACAGTCTCTACTTCCTCATCTTTTCCCTGCCCCATCACCTTTTGAAGGTCCCAGGATTTCCCCAGAGTTCTGTTGGAAACCCTGTTGGAAAGAATCAGTTTTTGTGCCAGAAGACCCAACTTCCACTACCATGTCCTCCTCACCATGAAGAACTAGGCCCTCAGACTATGAGCTAAAAATAAACCCTTCTCTCCTTAAGTTGCTTAGGTCATGTATTTTTATCATAGCAACAAAAAGTAACTAATATGGTGTTTGTGAGTTACCAACTTCAGCACTGTTAGGGTTCTAGAAGACATGATTCCTTGCTGTGGTGGCTTTTTCTTGGCACTGTAGTATGCTTAGAAGCTTCCATTCACTACACATATCAGTTGAGGGCTAGCAAAATGGCTCGCTGAGTTAAGCCATTTGCAGCCAAGTCTGACTACCTGAGTTCCATTCCTAGGCCCCAGAGGACTGAAGGACAGAGAACTGGCTCCCAGAAGTTGTCCTCTAACCTCCACATGAACACTGACACAGAAATGATGACAGAAAGTAAATAAATTAATAATTATATCATAATAATCATTAGTCAGATAACAGTGCACCCCTACTTGAGTTATGACAACAACAAAAAAATGGATATTGCCTAACATCCCCTAGAGAGCAAAATCACCCTCAATTGAGAACCAGCAGGTAAGCACACCTGAAAAGCAATCAAATTGTCACTGTGTATACATGACAAACACACATTTGTAAATCCATTTCATAATAGGACAGAGAGAGTAGACTTGGAAGGGTAAAAACAAAAAACAAATACCCTCTTCTCTCTCCTCCAACTCCAGCTCAGTCCCACCTTCATAGAGCATGTGCCCTGGGCCAGAGTTCTGCCCCTAGCCTTCATCCAGGCTCACTGCTCTCCTGAACACCCCCCAACCCCCAAACCCCCACCCCACACTAACATGGGTAACTCTTCTCCACCCTTGCTAAGATGGATGCGTTAATACCAGCAAACTATTTCTTAATCTCCTAAGCCTAAGCTTTGAATCTTTAAAAAGGAAAGAGAAATGGCACAAATCTCTTAATTAGGACGCCCAATCACTTCGATAAATATTTACCCGGTTCCAGCATGAGGCATGGAAACTGGGCGCCATTAGTCAATAGAGGTCAGCAAAGTGCACCTTGGGAACAGCAGGTTGCAATTCAGCCTAGCTTGGGAGGAGGTGTCAGGAGAATGTTTCCAGTCTCGGGCTTCTGCTAAAGACAGGTGAACAAACACATTCCATGCCTACTCTGCACACCTGCCCCCCACAAAGTCCCAGGTGGACATGATAGCCTATTTGTAAATCATCACCTGGTAGTCTGGTTGCCTTAGCTTTCTGGACAGAGGCAGTGGGGCCACCAAGCAGATCCAATATCCAGGCGCTCTCCAGAAAGTAAGCTGGGCTGCTTTGCTATTGTCTGGAACTCTACTCTTAGTCAATCAAGGCCACAGCACTTCACGGGCACCTATGCTCATTGTCAACTCCAACTCTTCTTCCCAGTATTATTTCCTGGGCAGACTTCTAACACTGAGGCTCTACGTGCAGCCTAGACTGGGATAGCCTTGTGTCTATCCAAAGGCAGGGGCTCCTCTCACATTTTAGTACTTGCTTATTGTAGGCTTTCAGTAAACACTTGAGTCAGCACCCAGACACCATTCTTCCCATTTTACAGCTGTACAAACAGGGACTGTAGGAGTGGGTGACTCCTCTCTCCTGATCTTAGTAGCCTTCAGGGCCATCTGCCACTGGATGAAAAGGCTCCCAAGATGGGTGTGGGATGAGGACAAGATTTGATTGGTTTTTTGTTTGTTTGTTTGTTTGTTTTTCCGAGAAGTCAGAGCTTAGATTCCTTTCATCAGGACCAAATGACAGCCTGCTAGGTGGTAAAAGAAAGGCTGTAGGGACTACCTTGTAAGGAAGGCTATGGGAGAGAAAAGGCTCCTCTTGGTCTCCTCTGCCCACCAAAGCTTTGTCTACACTGCTGAGCTGAACTCAAATCCTACCTTCCCAACAAGTCCTCAGAGCACCCCTTCACACCACTTGAATTCCCCTCCAGACAAGACCACTTTATATTTTTACAAACTCCCTTGCAGCTTTTCTCAAAAAACAGGACAGTGATGGTACTCCAATTTCTCTCTGCCCCTACTTCTCCCCACCCCCTCAAAGGTTAGTTTAAATTGTCCCCCTCTCATTTTTTTTTCCTTCCTGTCCTTACCCAAGGTTATCAATGACTATGGAGAAGAATGAAAATCCCAGAGTGGGGAGGTAGGTGTGCATGCTCTGGAACTTTCCTGGGGGATCAGCGGGAGCCAGGTGCTCCTGGTGGGCTTGGGTCAGGATCAAGCTTGGCTTTGCTGTCCTCTGGCTGGACCACACACACAACAATGTTCCAGATGCCGGATCCCACAGCTGTTGATACTTCTTCACCAGGGCCACCATATCTAACTATTATTGGTCACTTAATGCGCCAGGCCTATACCAAGTAGCACTTGAACAATCACCATTGATCCTGGAAGCAATACTCCAAGGTGAACAGAGCTGTTCTCTTCACTCAACAGAAGAGGAAATGGAGGCTTAGAAAGAGTTCACAAGTGCCCCAAAGTCACAGAACTTGACCCAGCTAGAGAGTTGGAAGAAGGCTTAAGAGACTTTGGGAAGTCCCTTCACCACCAGGAACCTCAACCCTCTTTCCTGAAGTGAGCTGGGTTCATCTTGCAGCCCTGACCAGCAGGGCAAGTGTAGTTACGTCTCGGACTCTGGAGCTCAGTTGCCTGGATCCAAGTTCATCAACTACCTCAGTGATCTTGAGTAAGTCATTGTACCACGGAATAGTATCAATTGCCCATCTGCTCAGTGGGAGTGACATCGGTGGCCCTGCCCTCATCGGTGGCCCTGCCCTCATTCTTTGGGTGAGGGTTAAATTGGTTAATATTTGCCCTGCGCTTAGAATGGAATCTAGGGTAGAGTAAGCAACATGTTAAGTTTGTTAAACAGCACAAATGCCCCTTCTAGCTTCATGGTGAGGTGCTAGCTTGTGGAGGAGGATCTGGGATTACTGATGGATGAGGGTTGAGAGTGAGTAAGCGTGTGTGTGTGTGTGTGTGTGTGTGTGTGTGTGTGTGTTCACAGACTTGCTCTTGCAATAAACACAAATCAGGGGAAGGGAACCACAGAAACAACCAAAGGCAGGTGGGGGGGGGGTGAGGAGGGACAATACTCTCTTCTTTTGCCAGCTCACGCAAGGGGCTTCCCAAAAATCAATGTGGGTAGCTGTTAGGGGTTGGGAATGACATGAGGGGAGGTTTACAACCCCACCCTAGGCCTTGAGATCAGTTCCTCCAAGGGCAGGTCACAGTCTGGTGGCTGGCCAGAGGCAGTTCTCTTAATTCTGGAGAGGAACATATAACACTCATCTAACGTGTTTTGGATTTACCTTTAAGGAACCAGAGAAGCATCTCTGTCCTTGCCCCAAGTTCCCACAGTCATCCTACACCCAAAATGAAGAGCTGGGGGTTCTCCGCTACTGCAGATCCATCCCGGGCTTTCCATCTCACCGTGTGATTTTTTTTTTTTAATGTGCCAGGAATTCCTCTCCCACGTGGGGTGGACTCCGAGGTACTCAATTAAGCAGCCAATGAAAAGTCAGCTCTCCGGTAGCAAATGACCCTGACACTTCTTGTAACATAAACAGTTGAAACGCTTCCAATTAGAATTGGAGACAGAACTGTTTGAAGTCTTTTTCTTCAGCCCCCTCCTTCTTAAAAATAATTGTCAAACGCTTCGGACAGTGTGTTGTGTGCATCTTTTACTAGCATAAAATACGCACATTTCCATTTCTTACAAAATTTGTGGGGCGACATGGGGGTGGTTCTGAGCAGTGGTGAGCTTTGAGCTTAAGGGATCCGAACCTGGTTACCGAGGTCCCTGCTTCCTTTCCGGCTCTGGATTCTGGTAACAGAAAAAAGAAAGTGAAGGGGCAAACCGGGAGCCAGAGACTCCACATCCAGACTTTCAGAGAGGGCTTGAATGAATGAATGAACAAACGAACGAATGAATGTCTTTCAGCACATGCTCGTATGGATTCGGCTTGTACAAAAAAAGGAGTTTCTGAGTTGGGCCATGGATCTGGCTGTCCTGCATTCCAATTCTAACCTCTCTGCCTAACTCGCGGCCTATTACGAAGCTTTGTTTGTGTGTTTGTTTTCAGCCTCTCTTGTACCGTGTAAGACGAGCCATCAGCCAGGCCTTGGGAGTGAAATGAGGACGTAGTGGGTAACCATGGCCTGCTTTGTACCTATTAAACGCTCAAGGGCTGTCCTCCCTCACTGTGGGGAGCGCTGCTGCAGTACGGCTCTGCCGTGGGGGCGGCGCTCTGTAAAACCGCATCCATCATACTCATCCTCCGTGTGGCAGGCCGGGTGCTGGCGCCTGGGTTTACAGGAGAATTCAATGTGGAGTCTGCTTCGCACCAGCGCACGCTGACTCGTGGGGTCCTTGGGAGCACCATTGCCCTGGCAGGAGACGCGGAGACCGGAGACAGAGCTGCAGTGCCTTTCAGTACACAGCCCAGGGCCTCGGCCGACGCCAGCAGGAGGGCGCCGTTGGAGCCAGTCCGGAGGGAGACCGAGGAGAGGGAGGCCAAGTAAGGCGCCTTGGCCCGGGCATCTTGAAGGAATTGTGGTTAATAAATCTGGGCGACAAGCACACCCACTGTCTCCCCCCCTCTCTTCTCAGCTCCCAAATCAAGACCTTCTGTAGGACCCCCAGTTTAAGGGGGTCTTAAAACCCCTGCACTTTGATTAGCAGCTTCAAAGAGATCCCTTTAAAGTTCTCTTTTCTCCCCCAACCCCACCTCTCCTCCCCCTTGACACCCCTCCCCCACTACTCCTAGGACCAGGACAACAAAACACTAAACGCAAGTTTAAAGGGGGGCGGTGGAGAGGGAGAATCTCATACTTCCTCCTGAACGCGGCCCATAGAAATTACCTATTTCAGACGTGCGCAGGAGTCGGAACATCGTGGAGTTTGGGTTTTGATTTTCTTTCTTTCTTTCTTTTTCCTTTCTTCCCTTTTCCTTCTTGTTCTTTTTTCTTTCAGGGTTTGTGTGTGTTTTTACCTTTTATTATTTAAATTGATACGTTTCATTACTACGGAGAAAAATAAAATATTCCTTTGATACACAAAATCAAATTGATATTTAGCCTCTGCTTACTTTTTTATGCATGGCTCCTTTATACCACATGGTAGTGACAGATTGTTTGAGCTGGAAGGAAAAGCCATTCAAAGCTAATTAAGCAGCCATTCCAAGCACTATTTGCAAGCGGGAGGCTCAGAAGCCTCGGCATTTGTCAGCGCTCCCCCACCCCGCGTGGTTTTGACTGACAGCTCCGGCCAAGGACTGACAGCTCCCGGAATCTCCACCAATCACTAGTTGAGTGGCTCTTTGCTTGGCTCTGATTGGTTTCTAGGCTTGCTCGGGGGCGCGGTCGGCGCTCCCCACGTGGGGGCTAGAGCGAGAAAGGGGCGGGACTGTAGGAAGCGGGTGCGCCCACCCGTGACGTAAGGGGGAGGGCAGAGAAGGGGGAGGGGAGAGGGAAGCTCCAAAGAGGAGCCATTTTGAGACTAATGGATGCTATGGCCAGATGCTCGCATCTGTCGAGCTAGGTTTCTCCCTGCCCCCTCCCCTTTTCTGTGCGCGTCGTACACGATTTATGTTTTTATTTAGGAGAATAAATAAATGAAGAGGGGAGCACGGCCGCGGCCGGAGCAGGCGCTGAGAGGCCCCATCTCGGGGCGGCCACTCACGTGGAGGTCCCCCGCGCGCACCCCGCTCCTCATTAAGATGCAAACGCGAACCTCGGGCTCCTAATGAGGGGAGGATATAGATTCCGGGGGCGCGCGGCCGGCTTGCGCGTGCCCGCAGCGGTCCCGGGGTGCGTGCTTGCGTGCGTTCTCGGGAGGCGGGGGAGATGGAAGGGACCCGGGGACCCCTGGTCGGCCCACTTGACAGTGGCTTTCCGAGGCCCGCAGATCGAGGCGAGGGTGGGCAGTGTGCCCCGACGTGACCCTTGGCTGCAAGCAAATGGACCTCAGAGTCGAATGTCTACGCCTCCTTGGGCGTCGAGGCTGGTGACCGCGGACGCTCCAGGCTCGCAGTCGCTCTAAACGGGTGGCTGCCGGTGCATGTGGTACGGGCAGGCCAGCAGGCCAAGAAACGGGGTCGAAGCTCTGGGTTATAGCCAGGAGGGTCCCAACTCTGTCCATGCCCTTCTCCACCAGTTCGGGCCCGGAGCGCAGCTGTTGAGCCCGCCTTGGCAAGGCTGCGGCCAAGACGACGTAGCTGTCCCCAAAGGGCAAGAGCCCCAAGTGGGGCCAGCCACACTACTGAGCCTGTTGTCCGCAGACAGTCGGGCCCTTCCATCTGCGCTGCCCGCCAAGCCAGAGTTCTCAGACTTCGCTCTCGTCCGCAGCCGCCGTGCTTCAGAGGCGCTGTTTATTTGCCTTTCTGAAAAGGGCGAATGAACAAAGGAGGAAAGTGGGGCGCCCAAGGGTGGGAGAGGGGACAGAAACGGATAAAAGAAAGAGAAACTCAGTTTGGAGAACAGCCTTAGAGGTCGGAGGTAACTTTGGGAGCCAGCATTTTGTCCGTCCTAAATCTTCTGAAGTGAAAACATTGAACTGACAAAGTGATTCTGTTTGTTTTATAGTATCTAATTGGGCTGCTTTGCAGCCCTAATGAGATTAGAGGGGGGCAATCGTTCGCCGCCTTTGCAGAATCAACTGATCCATTACTACCAGCCACAGGTTTTAAGGATTGTACAGCTTGTCCTCTCCCTCCTCCCCCTTTGTTGTTATTCGTTTTTTTCTCCTCCCGCAAAATAATTATTTGCTAGTGGATCGTGGGAAAAAAGAGGGAAAAAAAACCCTAGCAGCCCAGGACTATAATATATATCTATTTATTATATGTCTTTCGGTTAATTCCTGATGTGAGGAGCGCTGTTTTTCACTCCCAAGCGAAAGTCACCAGCGGGTAGGGCCTGATTGCTACTTTTCATGCATAGTTTTAGACACAAGAGGGCATTGTGACGTCGCGCCCGGCGGCGCCCAGTCGCAGTCCGTGTCCCGTGGCCCCACGTGGGCGTCTCGCGCTCCTATTGGCCGACGCTAGGCGAAGCCGCCACATTATTTTGTTACTTTTCAGTCCCTATTTGGAACTGCTCTCGCGGCAGTTCAGACCTCGTGCTCGGCCCCCTTCGCCTCCCTGTGTGTGGTATCCGCAGGTCCGAGGCACTTTTTTTTTTTCTGGGAGCGGGGGTGCTCGTATGCGTGTGTGTTGAGTGCGTGTGTTTGTGTGCTTTGGGGGTTTCTCGGGCGCGGAGAGAAGAGCCGGGCTGGGAGGAAGGAAAGAAGCCGCAGAGCTCCCGGGCTCGGGCTACGTCTCTCCCTCCGGTGCTCTCCAGCCTGCGCGCTCCGAGGCGGCAGGGACACCGACTGCTCTTCGTCAGGGACGCGGCCGCTCTACTTGGGGATCAGAGAGGACCCCTTCGCCGAGGCTTCCCGTGCCCGCCGGAGTTAGGATGCCAGGGCTTATAATTTGCACCGACTGAGCCCGGAGTTCTTTCTCGGTCCTGGGAAGGGCTGGCGGCGGCGGCTGGAGCAGCCGGAGCAGCAGGCTCTCCTCTCCGAGAGGGGGGGCGTCGAAGCGTCCTCGCTGGGCTCCATCCCTCACCCACTGTCCTCAAGCCGTCACCTCCGTGGCCTGCCTTTCTCCTCTCGCTGTGAGCTCGGGGTCCGGCCGCCTCTGGGACCCGACCCGCGCGCCCCGGATGCTCCAGGCTGCTCAGACGCGCCCCCCTCCAGCCTCATCGTGCTGAGCGACCCGCGAGGGGACGGGAGAACCCCCACCCTCACCCCCGGGCCTCGGGATCCCGCGTTGTAGCTGCCAGCGAGTCGACGATGTCCGCGCACCCCCCGTTTCTGACACTGTCCACGCAGCCGGGGGAAGGCGGCCGGCCGCAGCCGGCCGAGCCCTAGGCGCACAAAGCGCGAGCCCGCCGACGACTTTGCCGTTCGCTCCGCCGCTCTTTGTCTGCACTTGGGGCGCACGCCCGACTCTGGGATTTCGCTGCGAGAGCGGGCTGGGGGGGGCCGGGGGCGAGCTCTCGGTTCCCCGGCCGCCCCCCGCTCGGGCTCGCCTCCCCCCTCCCCCGCACGTCCCCGGCTCGGGCTCTCGGCGCTTCCAAGCTCTCGGAATCGCGACCCCTCCCTGCCATGTATCCGCAAGGCAGACATCCGGTGAGTAATTGCAACTAGGCTTATTGAAGCATCTATCATGGCAGGGTAAACGAGGCAGTTTATCTAGCACCTCCATTTTGCTTGTTTCTACCTTTATGGTGCGCGCGCGTGTGTGCGCACACACAAAGGGGCTGGGTGGGGGGGTGCCGCCGGAGAGAGCCGAGGGTAATTGCTCTCGAGTGTCCGGGGGCGGCCCGCGTGGGAGGGGGACGCTGACTCCCTCCCCGGACCCCTCTCCCAAGTCTTCCAACTCGCTCCTGAGGCACTTGGCCGTGGGGACCCTCCTGGCTTTGGTGATGGTCGGGGTGCCCCTTTCTCGGCCCCATCGGGAGAGCGGAGGAAAACTTGCTAGGAAGGTTCTAGGCTGTGGGGTGGTGGCCTTGGCGGTGGCTCCCGGCGAGGAGGGGCCAGGAACCCCGCGGAGGCACGGGGCCGCGGGGAGTCCTTCTGATGTGTCCTCTCCTCTCCCCTGTCTCGTCCTTGTGGGCTCCAGGCACCCCATCAACCTGGGCAGCCTGGATTTAAATTCACGGTGGCCGAGTCCTGTGACAGGATCAAAGACGAATTCCAGTTCCTGCAAGCTCAGTATCACAGGTAAGGCGAGCGGGGGTGGAGGGGAGGGGGTGGCCCGGGCGGGCGAGGAGGGCGGCCGAGCTCGCGCTCCTGCTACCCCCCGCGGGGACTGCGGGGGATGCCGACCCCCCGGCAGCGGGGCGGCGGGGCCTCCGCCTTTTGTTTCCCCTCTCCCGGCGCGCAGCCTTAACCCTTTGCGTCTCGCGAGCGCCCAGAACTCGCAGCCCGCCGGTGAGGGGGGTTCAGGGTCTGAAGTCGGCGTCCGGGCCTGCCCCCGCGTGGCCGAGACAAGCCCCCTCGCTCGATAAGGGAAGTTTGGAGTTGGTACAGTCAGACTCCGGGTGGCAGGCGTCCACCTTCACTGTCCCAAGGATGCTGGATAATGGGGGTACTCTGGGTCCCTGGGAAATGGAGAGAAGTGGCCCTAGGGTCCGGGCCCGGTGTAGGCTGCAGGTCTGAGAGCCTCCTTCTGTCCTCACAGCCTCAAAGTGGAGTACGACAAACTGGCAAACGAGAAGACAGAGATGCAGCGCCATTATGTGATGGTGAGCGGCAGCCTGCAGCAGGGCGGAGGGAGGGCAGGGCACCCAAGCTGTGGGTCCAGCTGGGACTGTGGCAGGCCAGAGCCAGAGCCAGGCCCAGCCTCAGGACAGACTCCTGGAGGGCTCCCTTCAGCTTCCTCTTCTCTGCCACTTGGAGGAGGGGCCAAAAGAGAAACAAACCCGAATGAATCCCTGGCCACGTTTGTAAAGAGCTTTTTATTTGTGATTTAAAGGTTTCCCGGGGGGGCTGGTTGCCTTAAACTGGTTAGTAACATAAGAGTTGGATGAGCCAGGTCAGGGTTATATAAAAATCTCCCCTGGAGCCCTCTTGGAAGTATTCGGAAACTTTTCTGTTTGACAGCTGGGATCTCGGTAGATGGGACGGACATAAGCGCCTGCCTTCCTCAGTCTTTTTTTTTTTTTTTTCCTAAGATCAGAGGAGTCTTTTAAAGCCCTCTGCCTCCATTTCACCTCCTGGAAGATTTCCTCAGTTGGGAGTCTGGTCCAGTCAGACCATCTTTTAACCTAGAGTCTTACTTCAAGTTGACATCTTCCTTTTGGGGGCTGGCATGGGAGCCACTTAAGGGCAGGCCAGCAGCAGTCTTTCCACATAAGAGACCTTCCACCCAATGCTAAATAGCTCTCAGAGGACAAGAGGAGGCGGGTGTGCAGCATTCCCTGTGGAGCCCGCACCTTGTATAAACAGCATGTATGGCACATGGGGTGCTTGTGGGGGGGAGGCCCAGCTCTTCTTACTGTTGTGTATAATGGTCTCTTGAGCGAGAGGAACACTAAGTATCAGCTTTTACACCTCCATAGGCTGTCTTTGTGGGTGGGTGGGCTTCAGAGTGTTTGGATCCAATCAATACCTTGGGGGAAAGGGTAAAAATGAGCAGTACCCCTGTGTTGCCTGTTAATGGTGTTTTTATTTTTTTGAATTTGTAGTACTATGAGATGTCCTATGGCTTGAATATTGAAATGCACAAACAGGTAAGTGCTTGTCTTATGTAAATATAATATATACTTACATTATAAAACGTGAATTTGGAGGGTCCTCTTGTTAGAAATGAACCTGGTTCTTCTGGTCTTCCCACTTGACCTTGAAGGGTAAATCTTCAGTGAGCACTTTGAATGACTGGTGCTTGGGGCTCTTCCTTGGTTTTGTTGCTCTTTTTAGCATTTGTTCTTGTGAACTTAGGCCTGGTCTGGGATATGGGTAATAAAGGACCAAAGACCTAAGGGAAAGTCGTCGCAGGTCCCCCAGGATCTGTGTGATTCTTGGAGGCAGAGTGGGCTGTTTGCTTTTATCTGTTTTAATGTAAAATTCTCAAAAAGGAAATGCAGGCGGGGTCCCCCCCCCCCGCTTTTCTTTCTTTTTCATGCAAAAGAAAAAAAATGTGATGTACTGCCTTGATAAGATTACACTTCAAGGGCCTTAAAAGCCAGGCTGAGCTGTCGAAATGTAAGGGAATGAAGCCACTAACGGCCTAAAAAACTTAGAGCCAGAGTGAAATGCAATCCTCGTGCCTTGCATTTAGGAGCGAGTTTCTCAACTCCCTTCATTTGAAAGCAGCTGTGTCCCATTTCACAGGAGGAAGCTGAAGCCCAGGGGTGAAGTAACTTGCCCAGGGGCCAGCCTCACCAGGCTTTTTGAGACGGGCTGGCAGTTGAACTCAGCTTTGTAATCCTGAAGTCAAACCAGTTTAGCTAGTGTGGTATCCTTTGATGGATATGTAAACTACCTCACATTGTCACCCTTCTAATAACAGTATACCTCAAACCCAGCAAATACAAACACCCTTTATCTCAGTGCATATCAGTAGCTAGTCCTGAGGTAGGCCAGGCTGTGGGAGAGGCCTGTTTGTCTATTTGTGTTCCAAGGAGAGGCTGCCTATAATTTGGCTTGGCGGACGATTAGCATCGACTTGGCACGTATAAATGGCGCAGGCCGGTTGTTCTTTTTAACAATTGGTGTTCTTGAAATCTCAGAAGGCTGTTGACTCATTCTAGCCTTTGGTGACCGTGACTTGAATGGATTTTCTGCTCTAAATTAACAGCCATTTACAAGGTTTAAAATTTTGCTCTTTAAAGGGGGCAGGGCCCAGGGCAGGTGAGAAGGGCAGATGACCCTGAGGGGAAGTGTGCAGATTCCTGCCCGCTCCAGTGGCTTCTTATAGAGCCTTTTGAATCTAGTTTCTTTTCCCCTCCTGTTGGGAGCCGCGCTGCCGGGTGAAGGGTAGGCTGAAAGGGGCCAGCATTCAGTGAGCATTGTGGGAAGCCAGCTGTGGTTTCCTGGGGAATTGGTTCCCTAGGCAGGCACACATGGAGGCTACCGCATTTTCACTTCTTGGCCCACAGAAATAATAAACAGACAGCTTTTATATGTAAAGAAGTGTTCTCCTGGGGAGGACAGACCAGAAATGGGCTCCGCCTCATTCTAGGCAGAACTGGTCCAGAGTCTCAGCTGTTCTAAGGACTTTGTGGGTATTATGCAAGGTACCGCCACTTCCTCCCTTTCTCCAGCCCTCCCCCTCCTCTGTGAATTGTATCTTGGGCGTGTTTTAAAGAGGGTAATTGCACCTAGGTTCAGAATTTATAGCAGTAGTTGTTGTTGTAAGAGCTTCTAATTAAGGTGTAATATGTCCTTGCATGTTGAGGTCTGCATGGGTGGTGTTGCCCTGGTCTGAGTAGACAGTTGTTTGGCACAAAGAAGTCACCTTGGCTGGCAGAGCAAAGCTATTCTGAGCCCTGGGGATGCTATGAACTCAGAAGGGTTAAGGATCTCAATGCTCTTGGTGGTGGGGCTTGTGTATAGAGCAGCTGTATTCATCTGGGATTTTTGGCCATTCCCCAAACAGGTTTCTAAGATGAGAGAATGCCTGAGATCTTGCCACACTGTCTTTGATCCTCTCAGCTGCCCGTGGTGGATAGGGGGAATCCTCTCAGTGCTCTCTTTTTATTGGTGGGGAAACCAAGGCATCAAGGAAGTCAGCATGTCAAGAGCCAGGGCTCATTTCAGAGCCTCCAGGTTCTGCAGCCAGGCCTTTTGCTTTGGGTGCCTTACCTTTGCCTTCCAGCCCCTTCCCATCATGAGTGCATGCCGAGCAATCTCTGGGTTGGGTCATCTCACCTTGTGGCTGTGTAGGAACAAAGAGGCAAAGAGGTGGAGAAACCCTGACTGAGAAGTGCAATACTACCCTGACCTAATGGCGTGCTGGCCACTCCCTAGGCTTGCAAGGTTCTGTAGAAGAAAACCCTGCCACTAATTGTAGTGTGGGTCTTGGGTGCATTTGGCGGATGGTGGTTAGGCCTGAGCAAACAAGTTTATCAGCTGACCTGTTTAGCGGTTGACTGGTGTTTTATCTGCACACACAATCAAGTGACTGAAGTGCTTGAATTATTCATGCAGTGTCCTGCCCTCTAGACTTGACTGTGTGATTACATCTGCCTGGAACAAACAGGCTGGATTCTTCATCTTTAAGCGAGTAGGGGTGGGGGGGGGGACTGTATGTACTTTTATATAATAGATGGGCTACAGAGCTAGCACCTTGGGAAAGTGTGTCTGGCCATCCTCAGCCTGTACACACACACACACACACACACACACACACACACACACACACACTTCACTACCACCACCACCAGTTTTTTCAAAAGCTCTTCGTCATTGGCTCCATGGGAAATGCCAATTAGCTGAGAACCTTGCGTTCTGCCAGATGGTCCCTTGTATTGACAGAGGGCAGCTGATGAGGTACTTCGAGCCCGTTTTATTTTACTGAGAGGTTAAGCTCACTATGGCTGACTATGTCCCTGGCTGTTTTTCTGTCTTCCCTCATCTCTCTTCCAAGCTGTCAAATCTCAGAGAAGTAATAAGTGGGTCCTCCTACTCTTTTGCCTCCCTCCCTAATTATGGTAAAGCAAAGATTACAGAATCAGAGGCCTGCCTGACCAGGGACTTGAAGAGGTCACCGCCTCCCCCAGGCCCCTGCTTCCAGGCAGTGTCAAGGATGATTCAGCGAGGGCCAGGGAGGCGATGATGGCTTGTTCCTGCAGTGCCTTTCCAGTGTCAGCAGCAAATGACAAAGCCAGCTTAGAAACAGAGCAACTGTCATACAGTGGCTTTGAGACATGGTGCTGGGGAAAGCTGGCAGGCTGGCCTTTCACCCTCTGTTGGTGAGCACTGATGTTTGGCAAGCTGACTTGAGGCGTTTTGATTTGGGGCAGCATCATGCCAATACTAGACAGTCGCCGATTTCAGTAACCCAAGTAAATCCCTAAGCCCCAGAGCTGGAAGGGCCCTTTGGCTTCTTATCCAAACCTTTGAAGTCCTGGATGAGGAAACAGGCCCAGAGACTGGAGCTGGCATACCCAGATTCCCACAATCACAGGTGATGGGAATGCTGCTGCTGCTGCTGCATGCAGACTTGTCTCCTTACCCCCAGGACTCTTCTGTAGCAAGTCTCTTTTGGTAACTGGTAGCATGCTGTGTCTTTAATTACCTCTGCTTGTCCTGTGCAATTATCCAGCCAGGTTCAGGCTGCAAACTTGGCTCCACCAAAGTCCAAAGTACCCCATTTGGGGTTGTATAACCATGTCAGCTGAATGTTCTGTGTCCACAGTCCTGTCCCCATTTGCCAGCTATTTGCACAACTAATGATTTGATGTGTTTGGTAATAACACAGAGGGCAGGTTCACAGATGAGGTGAGGGTGGTAAAATCCCTTACTGTTTTACCCTGGCCACAAGGTGGCCATCTACACAGGGCTTAGAAGGACTGAAGACCTCTAGACCTCTATCTAAGCAAAGCAGCTTAAGGTGCTGTGTGACTTGAGCGCCATCAGGCAAGCCACCTTTCTGGAAAGACCATGACAAAGAGTTGACAGACGTTGGTGGCTGTAGGATGGGGATGCAGGCAACTGATACTGGGCGGTGCCTGTGTGTGTGGCATCTGAGTTGAGCTGTGACATTTACCTCTTAACTGGGAGCTCCTTCATTCATACCCTGGCTTTTGTGACTCAGCTGCCTTGTGGCTCCTCCCTGGAGTCATGGGGGTTGTGTGATCTCCCCAGCAGGGTACCATCCCTGCTGTACCTTGAGAATTACTGAGCCTGAAGCTCCTTTTACTTTGTCCCATCCAGCTAGAGGGTGACCTATCCCTCAGGGCTGCCTCTCATCTCAGGCTTCTGTGGAACCCTTGTCTGCCGTAGACGATAGAACTTTGAGAGCAAAGCTTTCTGTACTTCTTCCAGTCTTTTCCTTGTACATCTGACTGTGGAGTCGGCCCTAGGCCTAGATAAAGATAGAGAAGCCTGCTGGGAACCCTACTCCCAATTCTACGACTCCACAAGCTCTCCTGAAGCAGGATTGTGTGATTAGCCAAGAGTTCCTCCTCCTCCTCCTCCTCCTCCTCCTCCTCCTCCTCCTCCTCCTCCTCCT
>CAJQZJ010031900.1:2268941-2302333 GCA_907164525.1 Lophiomys imhausi | reverse complement strand
AGACCCAAAATCAGCCAGAATTCTTCCCCTTGGTCCTATCTCAAGGGATCGTGCAGTACAACTTGGGTCAGGTTGGATACCTCCTTGCAGTTGACTGTGAAGGCTTTGAATTCCACCCAGTCCAGCAGCCATGTGACTGGAAGAGAGGAAGAAGGGAGGCCAAGGACACTCCACACCCAAGACCATAAGGCTTTTTTTGGCTCAAGGTCTGAAACTGAGGACCTTGGTCAGACAAGCACTTCCTTCAGGAGCCAGTGGAAAAGGACAGGGTAGCGCAGAGCAGTGTGCAGGGGGTGGAGTCAGTCCCAGCCTTGCATTTGAGTGGACATCATGCCATTGCCTTCATGCTGGTCTCCAACTGGGAAGAGCTGTTCAGTGGAATGCAGGTGATGCATGGTCTGGAATGTGCGGCCTGGTGACCAGCATAGTAGAGTTGGGTGACAGGTGGAAAGATATTCTGGGGTCAAGCCCACACCTTGGTTCTTTGAGCCATCACTACTGTTTTTCCTAGCTGACTCCCTTCCTTTGTTTCCTCTCCAGGAGGAGACTGCAGCCCAGTTTAGCATCACCTCAGTAAATGTGGAGGGGGGGAACAGTCTGGAGGAATTGAACTCTTAGTAGCTCCTGCCTTTGACATTCAGGCTTAGGGATCTCTCATATTATCCCATAGGAAGTGAAGGGTTTTTTTTGAGCCAGAGTCACCTGCAACTGCCCTCTTCTGCCTTTTATGTCTTGTCTTAAGAGGGTGGGGTGGGCGTCCTGTGGCCTTTAGCATTTCCCCATTCTGTTCTTTCACTTGATTCTTAACCCTGCTTCTCAAGAGACCCCTTAAACTACTGTGTTGAAAATCCAGGGACATTTCCCAGGCATACAAGGTTGGGGGAGGATTTCTGATAACCCTGTTTTTACATGGTGCCAGTAGATTTGGAATTTCTTGCAGGGAGTCTGGGTCCTCTAGCGAGTGAGCACCAGGACCTTGGGCAGTGGGGGATGGGGTGCTTTGGAGTCTCCCAAGTGGCTCTGAGTGGCTAGAGTGGGGCTTTGGAGTCTCCCAAGTGAAAGTGCTGTGTATCTACACTGCCCAACATGGACTTCTGAGCAGTTGAACTGTGGCCCTGTGGTGGCTGAAGAATGGAGTTTTAGATTTGATTTAAATCCAATTGCATTAGACCCTGTGTGGCAAGTGGCTTTCTGGATTTGAGGGTTTAGGAAGTATGACAGGGATTATGGGAATGGATATACAAGAATTTAGCACTCAGGCAGGTCTTGGGAAGGTATTCTCATGATGGGACAGATAGAGCCTCAAAATTTCCAAGACCCTCAGAGAGGGAGAAGGGAAGTGACGAGAGAGGGGCTAGGCCCCTTAGACTTGCCTGAGCCCATCTCATTTTGTTGCTTAGCGCCTCCACATCCCAACTCTTCAGCATCTTTCTCTGCCTCATCCCCAGCACCATGTAGCAGCAGGTGCACTGCTGTTTGTAGGGGTTGGATGACTTGTGTGTGGTCTCCAGGTGGACCCGTTCGCAGCGTCAGATGGGGGCAACATCTGTTTGACCTGGGCCATCTCATGATCCCTGCCCCAGAACAACTTTGAGCTTTGGTTCCTGTGCTCAGAAGTCTTCCTATAAAACCTTTTAAGAATTCAGTTAAAAAAAAAAAATCCATGCATTGACGCATAGTCAGCCACCCCAGGCTCTTACCCACTGGTTGGTTGTCAGCAGCACGGCTGTTGTCCTGACAAATGTTTCCAGATATTACTGATTGTCTTGTCTTCTAAGGGCCAGAATTAGCCCTGATTGAGAAACCGTTTGGTGTAAGGGAAGAATCAGGCTCTAGACCTGGGAGACTTGGTTACTTCTGTCTTGATCTGTGGAGAGCAACCCCTTGCCTGCTCTGGACCTCATATACCCCATCTGTGAAGTGGGAGGTTTTCTGTCTGTTGGAGAAATCGGTTTGACAGTGAGTAGATGGTGAGACCAATGCCCGAACTTGATTTCCATGGCCTGGGAAATGCCTGGACTTACTTGAGGAACGGAGACCCGCTGACCCTCTGAATTTTAATATAAGGAGGGGGATGTGCCCCATGCTTGTGAGCACAAATAGAATAGGGCTCTGTTTCTGCCTACTCAGTCTGCTGCATACTGCCTCATTTTTTCCCTTCATGCTACCTCGGTTTCCCAGTGAGCCCCTATCCTCAAAATGTCAAAGCAGTTGGTTTCATTTGTAGCCCTGACCTTGTGAGGAGACCCCCAAAATTTAATGAGCTGCCTCAGCAAGGGTAATGTGACTTTTACAGCCTGTTGAGGGGCAAGGGGGAGATTTACATAATGCTCCAAGGGGGGGATTAGGTGGCTGGGGGTTGCCATGGCAACCCTGCAGGGATGAATTGAGGATTTTTTCCTCCTCGCAGGAGTTGGCCAATGGAGTCTGGGAAGGTGGGGGAGGGAGCAAGGGGTTATCCGAGGGGAGGGCGGAGGAGAGGGGAGGGGGTCCCTGAGATGAGTGGGCAGTTTGAGGGAAGGTGTAATCTGAAAAGCCCTCTCTGTTCTGTCCATACAAGTAGGCTCTTTGAGATCTGTCTCCCTTCGTAGGGGGTGGGAGGCAAGCAGTTTAATGTGTTTGGGAACCAAGAAATTAAAGTGAACAAATATTTAAAGATTATTGGATCTTGTTAACAGGAAGCTGGGTGGATAGAAAGTGAGAGCCAGAGAAATGAAAGTCTTAGACTCTTAAAGCCCAGGGAGGGACATGGACTGCCATCCGGGCTCAGTTCTGTCTTATGGCCTGGGATGCCTCCATCTGCCCAATGAGGGCCCCCATGCTTGGCACCCAGGCATTTCTAAGACCTCTCAGTGTGCTGTACCCCTGCCCTAATCTCCTTCATGCTGCAGAAAGAGGCCCAATGCAAGGACAACCCCAGGACAGGGGTGCAATTCCTTCCCACTCCGCCCCTCCCACCCGCCCCACTGGCCTGGCATGTAGACTTCTTACAAGAACAGGGAAGGTTCATCTCTTTCAGGGAAGTGCGTGGAAGGGTCATGTCACCACTCAGAAACCCCAGGCTCTCTGGCTGGGGAAGCCCGTGTGACTTCCTTCCTCCCTACCCTCTTCACTGTTCCTTCCTCTCTCATGGGAAGGGCACAGGGGCTGATGCATGAGCTGTCTGTCCCAGGCCAGCTTTGCCATTCTTGCCCTATAAGACAAAGATCTTGAGGGTCATGCAGAGACACAAGGCATTCCTTGTTCTCAGTCTTCCTAGCATAAGGACTCCAGCAGGCTTCCTCAGAAGGCGTAAATATTTAATGATGTTGTAGTTATATATAATTTGATCAATATGTCAGCGCTAAGAAGGCCTTTAAGGAGGCTCACCTATCACCAAGCAATCTGTGATGTAAACCAGCACTGACCCCATTCTGCCCCCAGAAAGAACAAGCATCATCTCCCAGACTGTTAAATGAATCATTTATCCCTTTCCTACTCCTCAGCAGGGTCTGTAGCATAGAGGGAATGTGGCCTGAGAACATCGCCCTGGCTTTTGTTAGTTTTCTTGTCTCTCCCCCCTTCCCTGATTTTTCTTTTGTTGATAAATGCCACCTTGCTTGACCCAAGGAGAAACTGCCTGGCCAAGAGTACCATCTTTGTCAGTAATTGAGGGGCTATCAATTTAGAATTGCCTAGGAAATAGCAAGGGGATATGTCAAGTCAAGATTGCCTGGACATTTTGTTCCGGAATCTTCTAATACGTGATTGCTGAGTGGTTATGGAGCCTGGCTTCTGGGAACATAAAGGCCAGAGCCACCTCCATCTCCACACAGCTCCTGTCCCCAAACTCATCTGCTTAATTCAAGAAGCAGGTTGGCTTAGTTACCGAGAGAAGTAGGTGGGTAAAACCTGATTCAAATTGGGGAATTCCAGAGCTGATTTGACACCCCACCTCAAATACAGGAGTCTGGAGGATTGACTGGGGGTTTTGAGATAGGATCTGACTCTCCAGAGATCACAGTGGCAGGGAGGCTAGACACAGCTGGGATGAAAATCATTGGTTCTGTGTGGCTTTGAAATGCAACTTGAACTTCAGGTACAAGTGTCTGTTCCATGTCTTCCTCACATGTATCTGCAAATGGGTCTCTAGAACCATATCATGATGACTGTCCATGACACTGCCCAGATCTCCAAGGAAGAAACCCTTATTTTAGAGATGAAACTAGGAGCCTGGGAGTGCTGGGCAGGCAGACACGTGCTACCTCTCCTCTGTGAGTGAGCTTTGGGGAAGGAGCGCTTCTTTGTGCACAGTGACATCTGTACAGGACATACTTAGAGATGTGCCATCACTGCTTCTGTTAGTCAGTCGCTGGCCAACTTAAGGGGGCTTGGGAGGTGCCTCAGTTGGTAAAATGCCAGTTCTGCAAACATCAGGACCTGATTTTAGATCCTAGCAGCCTGATGAAGTGTGTCTGGACTCCAGTTGGGGGAGAGGGACAGAGACAGGCTGACCCCTGAAGTTCAGTGGCCGGCCAGCCCAGCTGGCCAAGTTGATGAGTTAGTTCAAGGTTCAGTGAGAGACCCTGTCTCAAAAAAAGGTGATGAACGAAGTGATCAAGGAAGATTCCTCCAGGTTGACCTCTGGCCTATGTGTGTAAAAGCACGTGCCTACGCCTATATACAAACGTGCATACACCATGCACACATCCATAAAGCAAGTTAAGGAAGGAAGGAAAGGCCTTGGCTCACGGATTGAGGGTACAGTTGATCATGATGGGAAAAGCACGGCAGCAAGAGGTATCTGGTCGCATTTTTTCTGCAACCAGAAACAGAAAGATAATGCCAGTGTTCCCCCTTACTTTCTCCGTTGTGTGTGTGTGTGTGTGTGTGTGTGTGTGTGTGTATCAGCCCTGGCTGTCCGGGATTCATTTTGTAGACCAGGCTAGCCTTGAATTTAAGAGATCTGCCTGCCTCTACCTCCTGAGTACTGGGATTATAGGCGTGCACCACCACGCCTAGCTACTTTCTCATTGTTATGTAGGTTAGGGCCTAGCTCATGAGATGACATAGACATACATGTAGGGTAAGTCTTTTACCACCTCGGCCATGCCCAGAGAGTCTCTCACTGGCATGGCCCGAGGCTTGTCTTCTAGGTCATCCCAGAGCCTTTCAGGTTGATAATGCGCCACTGTGTTTCTCTTGCTTCAGGCTCTAGGACAGCTGCATGCAGCCTAGGTGTTGGGTAGATTGAATGGCTCATGGGACGCTTGGACTTGAGGACCCGTCCCTAAGCAGCACCACAGCAGGCTTGCCCACTGTCCGGTACTCATCCAGATGTCAGGGTGTGGCTTGGTGCTCACCCACTGCTCTTCCATTTAGACATTTGTGTGGTGCTCTGTTTTTGCAGAGCTGTATGAGGAAGTAGGAAAATGGAGAACATAGCAATTCAGAAATGTGTGGCAGTTTAAAGTCTGAATCTGGCCCCTGGGACTTAAATGAGCTGCCTGGTTTGCCCTTCCCTTTTCCAGGTAACACGAAAGCCCAGAGAGAAGTGGTTTGCCTCAACTTGGTGGAGACATCTGGGAGTAGAAACTTGTCATTGCTTCTGGCTTTAGAGCTTCTAGTGCTCTTTAACACGGCAGGTTTCGCCCCGCCCCGCCCCCCGCCTAGTTTTTGTCTGGCTGAGGTTAAAATGAAATGTGCCCTCTGAGTCCTCAAGTACAGGCGACCAGGCAGTTTAAAGCTAACTAACAGGGAGACAGTCTAGTGGAGTGACCGTCAGAGACGCTGTGTCCTATGTCAAGCATGGTCAGCTAAAGGAGGCAAATAGGCCAAAGACTGACAGTGCCAAAGGGCCCGTAGCAGCAAGTGCTGGGGGCGGGAGTGGGGAGCAAGGGTTGACTCCGTCTCCTTCTTGACTTAGTGTCATGGGTCAAGGGTCGGGTATGGTCTGAAGTTGGAGCAGATGCAGGTAGTAGATTGCTCTTACAGACTCGCAATTTCAGGGTGTTCACATACTCTCAGCTTCAGGCCAGACATTGGGAGGTCTTGCTTTAATGAGGAGACATGCAAAAGGACCTTCAAGGCACAGGGAACAGAGTGCTCTTTGGGAAATCACACTTGCCCCCCACTATCTTGCTTTCTGTCATTTATTTGCCTAACAATCTCAACAGACACTCAAGGCAGATGTTATTCCCAACACCCAGTTGGTATCGCAGACTGTGAATGTCCTTCCCTTGTCTGCTCCTTTCTGTCTGAGATCAGTAGCTCAGAGCAGCATGTCATTCTACCAGCAATGGCACTACCTTTGAACTGTACTTAAGAAGCACTTTGGAAAGCCAGATCAGCCTCCTCAGACACCTTTTCCCAGAATGCTCAAAGCAAACCATCCTCCCCTCCCACCACCTCTCAGGTGCACCTTGTGTCCCACAGGAGGTGGGGAGGATGGGGTTCTGCTACCTGGACCCCAACTGCCACACTGGTATCACATTGTGGCTGATCACTGGGAGTTTTCTAGTCTAGCTCCAGCTTGTGGTTCGTGACCTGTCTTGATTGTTGAAATCGCACATCTCCCCCCCTTTTTTTGGAGCTGGTGCCGAGAGGTTGTTTGAGTTGGATCAAATGCTGTTTGGACAGCTGTTGTAATCAGAAATGCTGTCAATCATTAGCCTTGACGGTCGATTTTCTTTCAAAAACATTTCTCTGGGCTGTCTCAACCTAGTGAAATTTGGCTTCCTGGCCGGAAGTCATTCAGTAGGAGTCGCTTAATTGGTGTCAGTTTCCCCATCTGGAAAATAGAGACTGTGAGTCGCTGCCTTCCTATAGGGCTGTGGGAGTTTGACACAGTGTGCTGGTAGCAGTAGGCTAGGTAGACGGTTCCCTGTTACTCTTTTTAAAATTGGTTTTGTCTGGGCAGTTGGTTCCCCTTCCTCTAATACAGTGGTTCTCAACTTTCCTAATGCTGTAGCCCTTTAATACAGTTCCACATGTTATGGTGACCCCCAACCATAAAATTATTTTCATTGCTACTTCATAACTGAAATTTTGTTACTGCCAAGAGTAATTATGTAAGCTGGGTGGTGATGGTGGCACATGCCTTTAATCCTAGCACTCGGAAGGCAGAGGCAAGCGGATCTCTGAGTTCCAGGACAGCCAGGGCTACACAGAAATCCTGTCTTGAAAACAACAACAAAAAATCATAATGTAAATATCTGATATGTGCCCCCAAAGAAATTGTGACCCACAGACTGAGAACCACTGTTCTAACACAAGCCTCCTGAGAAATTGTTTGGTAAAAAGTTTTCCTTTCCATCTTTGGACTCATTGGCGTACTGGGCAGCCTGTACACAACATGGGAAAAGCTCAGTCTGTGCTTCTGTGTGAAGAGGAGACTAAGGAAGATACTAACCAACAACTTGTGCCATGAGGAAGGGCAGGTAACAAAAGCAAATGCAAACCCAGGTCCCAAGTCAGGGAAGCCTGGTGGCTATAAAAGTTGTCAAATGTGAACATTCCCCCTAAGTGCTCTTGGTGACTTGCCAGAATCCTTTCTGCCAGACAGAAGCATCATGCTTGAGCCTGGGTATCAATATGCCGTAGGCGTCTAGAATGTTCTTTTTCTTGGAGTTGTTCTGACAGCTCTTGCGTTGAGTTAGTGTTTGTGATGGTAGAGGATGGATGAAGTAGGGAGGAGGACCAGTGACGTTGAGTGACAGCTTAGTGTCAACCACCCACAGGGCTCCTGAACAGTTCAGCTGTGGTCACTTGGTGGCCAGGGTTCAGGCATTGACCTGAACATGGCTGCAACCCAGTGGATCTGTTTACCTAATGATGGAGGATGGAGGATGCTGGGCTCTGGACCCGGCAAGGTGTGAGAGGTTTCCTATGGGAAACCGATGATCACAAGCTTGCTATAGGAATGGGGAAAGGAAGCCGGGCGGTGGTGGCGCACGCCTTTAATCCCAGCACTTGGGAGGCAGAGGCAGGCGGATCTTTGTGAGTTCGAGGCCAGCCTGGTCTACAAAATGAGTCCAGGACAGCCAAGGATACACAGAGAAACCCTGTCTCGAAAAACCAAAAAAAAAAAAAAAAAAAAAAGGAATGGGGAAAGGGAAGGCCAACTCCTTTTAATTTTCTCTAACTACCAAGACTCTGACCCTTGACCTGCTTACTAGTGGATGTAAGCTCTGTCTTGAAACCCTTGTGAGCTGTAGTAGGTCAAGTGTTTGGCAGGGATGAGAGTCTGCCTCTGCCTTCCCCATTGTGTATGTGTGGAATAGTTGGGGCAATGAGAGTGCCAGTGAGCTAGCTGGCTTGTGGTTGGCCTGACTTTCACCCTGTTGGTAAAGGGCTTAAGCCATTGCCCACCCCCACCTCCCTTCCAGCTGACTGTCAACACTTTGCCCTCTACAGCCCCTCCCATAGATGTTACTCACATAGGGAATCATGACTGTGGACACACTGCAACATGAAGTCTACACACACACACACAGTGGGGCTGGAGAGGTGGCTCAGTCACTAATGTCCTTGCTGTGTAAGCATGAGGACCTGAGTTCAGAACCCCAGTACCCATGTAAAAACCTGATGTGTCATTGGGAATCTATGACCCAGTACTTGGGTTTGTAGATTCAGGAGGATCCTAGGAGCCCAATGGCTTGCCAGTCTAGCTGAAATGGTGAGGTCCAGATCTAGTAAGATCCTGAGGAAGACACAAGATGTCAGCCTCTGGCCTCCACGTGCACATAGACATGCACCACACAGACAAACAAGAGAAAGAATAAATGTTAGTAATGTTATTCTTTGGCCAGATATTTGTTGAGCGCGTACTATTTTCCAGTCATTGCTACCCTGATTGTTTGAGGCAAGAGTCCCTGGGCCAGGGTGCTTCCTCAGCATTGAGGGCTGGTGTTGGTGTTTTGCTCCTTGTAGGTCCTTAGCTATCCATTCTCTGCCGGTTTGGAGTGAGATGCAGGCTAGCTCTTGGTTTCAGAACTCTGGCTGAGTACAGCAGTCACGTGTTTCATCCCCCTTCTCTATTCATTGTCTGTGGAGGAAGAGGAGGAACAAAATGAGAAGGCTATTGAGGGGAGGCTAATTTAGATGATCGTGACCCTGCAAGGGTCCTTATAGCATGAATGGCAACATCCCTGAAAAAAGGCCAGAGTCGCCGTCATTAAGAATGAAAAAAGGCCAGAGTCACCTTCATTAAGAATGTTGCAATATATACAACAACCCAAAGGAACAAACGATTTGTGACCAGCGAGGCTGAGAAATGTTGATGTGTAGCATCCTTGTTGCTATCTGCTACCATTGTGCAAGTGTGGGTCCCACCACCCACCTCTTAGCTAGAATTCTACTTGACCTACTCCCAGAGACCTTTGAAATCGGGAACCATATTGATGCAGTTGGTCTGGGGTTTGAGGGTCAGTCTTTCACAGTAAAGAATTCTACGACAAATGCCCAGTGCCTACTGGGTAACACTGGCCCTGTTCCTAAGGAGACCCAGCTGTTCCCTCATGGCCTGATCCCCGTCCAGGAACTTGCACTATAATGGGCAGATTCTCTAGGTTGTATCACCTTGCCCTTGTGTTCCCAGGACACAGGGCTGCCAAGGAGTATCAGGCTCTGGCCTGTTCTCTCCACAAAGCACAAAGCAGAGAGATTCTCTTTAGTGCCCAGAGATTGAAGGGGTGCTGGCCCCGGGAATCCCCCAAGGCCAGTTTCTGTTGGTGAGGCTTCAGAGGGCATTGTTTTTATCTGAGACACACTAGATTTCACATGCAGAATCATTTGACATGCAGATGATCACAGGTTTTTAAAAGGCTGTTGTCATGGTTTTGTCGGAAAGATTGCCTCGTGCTGATGAAAGCTTTGAAGGCTGCTCTGAGACCTTAGTCCTGGCTGCTCAGAGTTCAGATGAGATAAGAAAGCCAATTCTGAGAGTTGTCTGTCAGCATTGCGGGCCTCCCTGTCGGACTCAGTTAACCATTTAGCAGCACTCTTGATCTGAGATCTGAGTCGCATATGGTCCCACTGGAAAGCTCTTGGTATTTGAAACATGAGCTTTGCTGGGAGGCTGAGGTAGGCAGAGAAGTGATCTGATGTTCTGTGCCCAGCCTGTATAAGGGCACAGGGAACCACTGGGTTCCATTCTTAGACTAGGCCCTAGGAATTGAAGGCTATTGGTATAGTTTCTGATTGTCCTGCAAGAGTTAGAAGGAGTGGTGAAAGTGGAGGCTGGAGGGAGCCACGTACCACTGCATGTGAGGCTGGCCCTGGGAGAGCTGGCCCTTCACTTCCTGATGCCCAGGGGGTCTCTTGCCTTTGACCTCTCCAGTTTGGGGCATTATTGGGCATTGTGGTTCTCCAATACTAGATTTCAATTTGTCATGGGTTTTCTGGAACGTGGGCTGGTTCTTGTTTCGATAAAATAGGGATACTCTGTAGAGGGTGCCAGCTGTGACCTGAGTCTCATGTAGATCACCTGCTCTATGAAATGCAAACTTTCTAACATGTGATAATAGAAGCCCATGGTAAGTGGCTGCACTGTGTGTGTGTGTGTGTGTGTGTGTGTGTGTGTGTGTGTGTGTGTGTATGTGTTGCAGTGTTGCACTGTTTTAGTGACTTGATTTGTGGTCTCTTTTCCTTTGCAGACAGAGATTGCAAAGAGACTGAACACAATTCTAGCCCAGATCATGCCTTTCCTGTCACAAGAGGTAAGTAAGATCTTCTGTTTGTTCCTCTTCTGCCCCAGGCAGCCCAGTGTGGCCAGGTCTTCTACAGCCCAAGCCCAAGCTTCCTGCCTATCATACTGATCTAGCTGGTAGGATTGACAAGCCTTCTCCAGCTGATCAGAGGACAGTGGTCACATTGGAAAAGTGCTCCTTTTCCAATGATAGAATGCTCCTCTGCCACACCCTAGTCCGGGGATGAGGGTCTTGGTCTTCATCTGCAACAGTGATGGAAACCATGACCAGTGTCCTACACACTCTTCATCACTGGCCTGTGCTTTCCCAGGAACAGTCCCTATACCTGGTTCAAGTAAGGCTGGTTGGTTGGTGCCAGAGGTCAGACCCTGTGTGGAGAACTGGCTCCCTGGGTGCTAAGTGCTCTCTCCAAAGGCATGATATGCAAGTCTTGTCACTTTCTAAGTACCCTATGGAAGAGACACCCCTTTCTGCAGTGGAGGCAAGGGCTAGACTCTGGAGCTTTTTGAGGGAAGTATTCTCCAAAGTGGTGCCAGAGGTACTGGGCCAACTGATTGGCCAACCTAACATTGTCCTTGTTTCTGTCCTGTCTGATCTCACTCCAATACAGGCAGGGTCAGGACCCACCTTCCATTCCCCTTGGTAACTGGGACCAAACTAGCTCCCTTGTGGAGTTCTGGATCTGAAATAGTAGTGGCCAGACTAAATCTGACTAAAATTTAAGAATTAGATATGGTTGGTGCTACCTCATGGCTTCAGGGAGTGTATGAAACTTAATTTTTAATAATAGACTTCAGTTTTTCAAGAGCAGATTCAGGTTTGGCAGGTAAGATTGAGTGGAAGTACAAAGAATTCCTATGGCCTCCCCACACCAGGGTGGAGTATTTGTTACGATTTTGAGTCCACACCAGCACATCATTTCATTCAGAAGTCCTGAGACCATGTTAGAATTCTTTTGGCCTTTTTCACTCTCTCTTTCTAGCTAGACCCTTTGCTCTTTCTTTTGGTAGCCATAGATCATGTTTCTTCTCAGCCCTTTGAATGTAAATCCCACAAGTTCTGTTTAATTCATTACTAACCATTATAGGGACACGTTTCTATATGTGTCCAATGTGATTATAGTAACGGTACCATTCCTAGAAAATACTCCAGTATGTAACACCCAGCTTATGTTCATATTGGACAGACCAAAGCTTTTCCTGTATGTGAGGTTGAAGAGATCATGGATCAGTAGCTGTTCTTGGTAGTTGTCCCTGTTTTCACTAAAAAGTGGCACATGCTCGTCGTAAAGACTGATAGAAGAGCCTAACATCACTGGTCACCCACGTCCCATTGTCCTGGGTCTTTTGAATGGGTCTCTTTCTGTCTTCTCTGGAGAAGTGTCCTGAGAGGCTCCCAGTGCCCTGTGTTGGAGGGTACCGAGGGTAGCCACACCTTGATCATATTTTATTCCCCCCAGCATCAGCAGCAAGTGGCGCAGGCAGTGGAACGCGCCAAGCAGGTCACCATGACGGAGCTGAACGCCATCATCGGGGTACGTGGACTCCCCAATCTGCCTCTCACCGTGTGTATAGCCCTTTTATTCCTCTCATTTTACCATGACCAGAGATGAACTCTGACCTTAGGTGCTCTCAAAGAATGGCAGCCTCAAGGCCCACAGCTTTCCTAGGCAACCGAGGGCTTGGATCCATCGGGGCTCTTTACATGATGGCTTTGCCATATTGTCTCCTAGTCCCCAGACTAAAGAAATACCGGACACACGTTGAGTCCACCTATTTAACTTTATTAAGTTCCACATCCCACATTCCACATTAACTTGGCATCTCGTGCCCCTGACTTCCAGAAGGTACTGGTTCCTGGCTGCTGCATCCCCTCCTCCTTCTTCCAGGCTGGGCTGTCCTTCTTTGGCCTCCTGGGGTCAGAACCATCTCTGTTGTTTACTGATGTGCACCGTGCTGTGACAGTATTGGGGTTGGGGTCTTGCTGCTCCATGTGCTGGGCTGCATGGCTGAGTACTCTTCAAACATCCTTGTTAATTTCAGCTCTACACCTGGATGGAGCCTCCTAGAAAGCCCCATCTCATCCCCGACACAGGAGCACACATCCCATAGTGCCCTGTGGGGCCCTCAGGGGAGAGAAAGGAGGGGATGGACTAGTTCATCTTCTAGGCCTTCCCTGCTGTCAGTGTGTTAAGGGGATGTGTGGATACCCCTCAGGATTGTTAGGACATGTAGTTAATGAGTCCTTCAGCAAAAGCAGTTCATTGGGTTCCTTCCAGTGTTAGTCCCCATGGGAGCTCCTGGGGAATGGAGAGGGCTTCAGCTCCATTGGATTCTTGGTGTTGAGAGGAGAGTAAGCTCTGCCTAACTTTATGGGAAGGGCAAGAGGTTAGTGCTGGAAGGCAACATCCTAGAGAGAGAAGCCATGATATCTTAAAGCTTAATGTATCTTCTGTGATCATCTGGCTCAGGTTCTCTTAGAAATATTTTTAAAAGTTTGTTCTCTGAGGCCGGGCATGGCGGCGCACGCCTTTAATCCCAGCACTGGGAAGGCAGAGGCAGGCTAATCTCTGAGTTCCAGGCTAGCCTGGTCTACAAAGCAAGTCCAGGACAGCCAGGGCTACACAGAGAAATCCTGTCTTAAAAAGAAAAAAAAATGTCCTCTGATAATTTTTATCATACGTTCAGTGGAGGTTGATGCTATTCATCCCACTTTTGTCTTCAGAAAAATAATGCTTTACAGTTTTATAAACTCGTGTGCGGTCATACACGTTGCAGCATACATGTTGCTGCGAAAGGATGTCACACAGGAGCCAATTTTCTCCTTCCACCATGTGGGACCCCATAATCAAACTCAAGTTGTCAGGCTTGGCAGGAAGCATTTTCACCCTCTGAACCACCTCACTGCTCCTCCCCCATTGTCCTCTTGTGTCTTCCCACTTCTTTTGAAACCCTTCTTCCCGAAAATCCCCTTTTTACTGAGTTTAATTAGGGTTTCCTGAGAAGGCTGGAGCAGAGGGGTGCCATATTTACTACAACAAAGAGCCCAGGGTCTGGCACTGTTGAAATTTGGGACCAGATAATTCCTTATTGCCCTGTGCATTTTTGGATACTCAGCAGCAGCCTTGTTCTGTACCTACTGGGTGTAATAGCATTCTCTTCCCCAACACACATATCTATGCACCCAAAATGTCTCCAGATGCTGCCGATATCTGCATGGGCAAAAGGGCCTCTGGTTGAGAGCCACTGACTTAGTCCAGTGCCATTATTTCACAGAGATTTAGCAGTCAAGCCACCTGAGAGCATCATAGCCCTGTGTCCCAAGGTGGTGGTACAGGGACTTACAGGTGGGAGATAAGCTCCCTGTTGTTTTCAGAAGTCTTTCTCATCCAGCTCCTTGTCTGCATTCCCTTCCAAGTCTCTCTGTAAGGTCTCCAGGGCAAGCTCTTCCACCAATCTATAGGGGCTACAGTGTGGTCCCTTCTCCTCTCACTCTGTGGAATTAGAATCCACATATGAATTTTTTTTTTTTTTTTAAAGAAAAGTAAAATTGGGAAGCAGCACTATGGATCCGTTCCAGTTCCTTTAAGTAGCGTTTAGGAAGCTACAAGTTAGGTCAAGGCAGCCCTAGGCAGATATTGGAATTCAATTAAAGCCCACGAGTGGGGCCTGTGACCCCCATTTTCAAGGTAATTGCTTCTTGGGCTCTGAGTGAATGCGGCCATCGCCCTGTCATTAGGCAGGCAGCCTTGTCTAATCGCTGTGCGCCTGACAGAGCCTCACAAGGCAGGAGTTGCCGACAGCTGTGGCATGCTGATACTGGGGAGCTGTGCTTGACTGCCCTCCAGCGAGGGGCTTGTTCCTTTTCTCCTGGAGGAGAGAGGGGAGCCACCTTGCTAAGATATGGACACAGGCAGGGGTATGCTCCAGTCTGATTTCCTCAGAAAGGTTTCTATTGGGACACCTGCTCTAGTTGGCTGGTTGTGGCCTCCTGACAAGGAGTTGGAGTCTGAGGTCTCCATTTAGCTGGACTACTAGCAATGTCAGGGGGCATGGGTGCAGCCAGATGCATGACACAGGGTTGCAATCTTCCAGGGGTCTTCCTCTGAGATGTCAGGACATACCCAAGGTTAAGAAGATACATGTGGAGAACAGAAAGGAAGGACAGATGAAGGGACCTAGGCTACTGGACAATCTCCACCCCTGCCCCCCAGCTCCCAGTTGGTCCTTAGGGAACTCATGTCCTTTGGGGAAGGTGGGCCTAGATGGACACCCTTTCCAGAACTTGGCTTTGTGCAGGGTTCTGTGGTAGACCAAGGCCTTTGCCTAGGAGGTGGTGGGCTCTTGGCTACTTGTTCTGAATTGCCTGGAGAATTTTTTAGTGGGTGGTTTGTGAAATGTTGACTTGGTATTTTTCTTAAGAGGGAAGAAGGGAAGGGAGGTTAGAGTGGTAGATTGTCCCAGATTATGCAAAGATATGTGAAGCTGTCCCAGGGCTTCCTGTACAGCTTCTGCTCCAGGAGGTGGCTGAGTGAGATGGCCGAGCAGGACTCAGGCGTAGAATTTTGAAGAAGGAGCCGGGCGGTGGTGGCGCACGCCTTTAATCCCAGCACTTGGGAGGCAGAGGCAGGTGGATCTTTGTGAGTTCGAGGCCAGCCTGGTCTACAAAGCGAGCCCAGGACAGCCAGAGATATTCAGAGAAACCCTGTCTCGAAAAACCAAAAAAAAAAAAAAAAGAATTTTGAAGAAGGGATCGAATGGTGGAGAGGCTCTGTCTTAGCATCAGCTTCTTTAGCCTAGAGGCTAAGATGAAGCAGGGGAATGCTTCGGAGCCTGTCTCAGGTTTCTGTTGCTTAGTGGAGTTACTTGGCCCTCATGGCTGTCCCATCTCTGACGTGGGGAGAGCAAGGATCATTGGGACCTCTAAAAACTGCCAATAACAAGGGCTAATGCTGCAGGGATCCTTGGGTACCCACTGGGCTGTGTGAAAGACCTGCTCTTCCCCCTCCTTGGGGATTGAGTTATCTTCTGTGTTACTGGGATGCTGTCCACATCCTCTGGTGCAACCCTTGGCCCGTTTGACTCTAGAATTGAAGCAGTTAGACAACTTCCCTAAGTTTAACCCAAATTATGAACCTCAGAACTGAAGCATCTAATCAACCAGCAGAGGCGTGAAGCATGAGGTGTGTAATTCAGTTACACATGCTCTTCAAGCAAGCGCTCCCATCAGCCCCTGCTGTCGGCCTTGCCGGCCAGTCCCTGACCATGGACACCAGGCACTCAGGAATGGAGGGCACAGGAACCACCACCGGGACTTGAGCTCTCATGTGTTTGTGTTTTGTCATGGAGTGGTCCAAGGTGGAAAAGTGGATGTTAGGAGTATGCTTGGTTCTTGATTCTCAGCCCTTTGGGGGTTTAAGGCAGAAGGGAGAATCACAGACTTCCCTCTTCTCACGGATGGAGAAGAGCCATCCATTATTAGAGAAACAGTAAAGGTGGAGGCAGGTGGCCTCAGACTGTGTCATTGATGACATTTCTCTACCATTGGGAAAGCTTCCAGTTGAGAGCATCGTGACCCTCTCGCTCAGACTAAACCACATTTGAATATTTTGCACTCTGAAGCCAGGGCACAGGATACAAAGGGCGGAAACAACCTGTGGATGGCTGCATCCTGCTTGCCTGCTGAAGGAAGTGACACAGGCCTTGCCCCCACTCACCTGCAAGTCAGAGCATTGGCAGCTGCTCCTGGCCTCATCGAGGAGAGAACCTGGCTTCATTCCGTAGTGCTACCAAGACCACTGCTTGGCAGACCCTCCACCCAAAGATCACTAGTGTCATTTGCTTGTGGAAGAATTTATAGCTTGGCTCTGCAGTCTGTCTTGTGCCAGCCCCCTTGGTACCTTCAGACCACCCCAAGGAGACCATGGGGTATTTTCTGGCTGTACAGAACCAGCTGCTCTTCTACTTGAAGATGAGGAATGCCCTTTTTGAGTGGACCCTTCCTTGCCTCTGTGGCAGAGGACACTCCTTGCTGAGAAACCGACGCACCGAGGAGCACTGTGACACTCTTGGAAACTAGTTATGTTGGCGGAGTAGCTGCCACTATCTTTGTCCCAAGTTTCTGCTGTGGATTTACCAGGGGATATTTGGGGGAAGCAAGACACCTGTGTTCCTGCTGCCTCTTAACTGGGTCTCCAAGGCCACATGATCCACCTTTGGATAAAGCTGTCTGCTGATATGTCTTCCCACTTCTCTGCTGCTAACCTTCCGCCACGGTGTCACTTATTCACCCAGAGTATGGGTGGAGGGATGTGTGCTGGATGGATAACACAACAGCCCCGTCTTCCTGCAACTCATGAGTTGCTTAAAGATGACGGAGATGGTTGCACCCATTTGCTAGGGCTGGCTGCTTGCACTGAAATTTTGCTTTTACATGCTTGGAATAATGTGAGCTCTGCTCAGCCCAAGGGTGAGCTTCACTTGGATGATGAAGAAATCGAGGATGAGAGAGGTCACGTGACTTGTGCAGGGACTTAGCACTGATAAAAGATGGCGCTGGAAGTTCCCACCTCCAGCTGCTCTGCCTGGCTCCAGGGTCTGAGTTCTCAAAACTTCTGTCCTGCAGAATGAAAAGGCAGTCTGTTTGGACTGAGCAGAAAGGAGTGTAGAAAGTTGGGTGGGAGGGGAGACCTCACCAGGAACAGTGAGAGTCCAGGTGTTTGGACTGGTCTTTCAAAAATCCACAGTCTTTGATTAATCCACACAGAGTCTCGCTTGTTGCAGCCAGCACCACCCGCCTTTGTCTCGTGAAGGCTTTTTGTCTTACCAGTTCCTCCGCACTATGCAGTTTGGATTTAGGACCCAAGCCCTTACTTTCTGGAGTTTTATTAAGTAATTATCACTAGCAGAATTAAAGGCCTTCTCAGCAAGGGGTTTAAAACCAACCGGCCCCAGTGAAGATTCTTTGTAGCAGAGTGTCTAGATAAAGCTGTATGGTCCGGCCATGCCATGGAATACTAAATAGTCATTCAAAAGGAAAGTTAATTTTCTATTTTCAGAACACTTTTAAATTGGGTCATGTAATGGCGTGGTCAACAAGAGCTCATTTGTGGAGAATTGCATGAAAAATTGTAGATCTGAAAAAAATCTAGATTCTAGATAGACTGACAGTGGCATCTTGTGAGGGTGAGATGAATGGAGAACTTAAAGAGAACAAAAAACTTAAATCTTTTTTAAAAAAATCCTTACAGTGAGCCTGTGTTATTTTTGCGATAAGATATTAAAATACCATTTTCTTTAAAAGGGAAGGTGGCAGAGCTGTGTTTAGCTTCCATCTGAGAGGAGTCCAGTCTTAGCGGAGGGGACTGGAGGTCCACCTGGTGCATGTGTGATTCTGCTCCAAGAGCTCCCTTAGTTCATGTCTTAGTCGCATCCCAGTAGCCACCAAAAGCTTGCACAAGTGCCTAGCAGTGGAGGTCCTCTCTGGTCCAGAGCAATGGCCATAAGTGCTATCCCTACAAATAGAGTTAAGAGCTGGAACTTCTGGGGCCAGAGATGTAAGACTGCCAGAGCATCCTTCACTCTGAGGGCGAGGTCAGCAGTTTGCAGCTCAGTTGAGGGGAATGTGGGAGCTTTTAATCCTTGGCCAGACTGTAGGGATTCCCTGGGTCCCGTTGACTTTGAGAGCTCCTGTTTCACAGTGACTGGTACAAGCTCTATCAGCCCATGGCCACCATGTCTTGGCTTATTACGTGGTTGCTGTGTGTCTCACTCACCTCCTGCCCCTTGCTTTGAAGTACTTTGGGACATTCTGTAGATGACGGTAGTGGTTGACAGATAGAGTCCAAATCCCATTTAGGAGTAATGGGGCTTGGGCTGCCCACTCCAGTGCTCCTGTATCAGTTTGCTGTCTGTAAATGGGCACAACCCTTCTTTTACTAGGTGACATACAATTACAGGATATATTTGGATAGTGCCCAAGGACTTAAATGTATATACAGGTGACATTGGTCCTTTTCTCTTGGGCTGGTCAAGAGAAGAAAAATATGTGCATGGGTGGAGACAAGCATCCCAATGCCCCTGCCAATCCCAAGAAGTATTTGATACCATATATCCTGTCCCACAGTGCCTGTGGTTCTTGGCGGTCTTATGAATAAGGGGACATTCTGTCTTGGCTGCTGGGGGAGCATGGAAGCCTCTGGACTAGGAGCAGAATGGGGTGGGGAGCCTTGAGGTTGCCAGTGGGAAGAGGTGTCAAGCAGCAGACTCCTGGGCTAGGTGTTGGGAGGAACGAGAGAATGACTGTTACTGTGTGTGGCTGGCAGAAGTGAGGCTGTGAGAACAGTGGGAGAGCCAGGTGAGAACCCCGTAGAAATGCCAGTGACTGCCATGAAGCCCTCTGAGCAGTGGCTGTGTGCCCAAGCCCATATTGCCTTATTGTAGTCCCCTGCAGTAGGTGCTGACTCCCTGCTTAATTCAGAGGAGGAAATTTGAGGCTTAGAGAGTTGAAAAAGTCCCTGCCCCAGCTATACAGATATTTAAGTGCCAGGATCAGAACCGGGATCTTGACCAATCTGGTGTCAAGGGCTCTGCTCTTCCCAGTTTTGTGTTCTCTCTACTCTGATGGCCAAACACCTCACCAGTCCTGGTACTTCTCTTCTCTGGCCTACCCTGTCTGGACTAAAGCAGGCTTCTGTTGCTTCAGAAGCCCAATCAGGAAGGCTTCCCCCAGGTTCCAGCTTTGGGTGGGAGGCTCTGGCTGCTGGTGGTAAAGGCATGTATGCATGAGCTATATGAGCTTAGAAATGTATTCTTCACCATTGAAAGGAAGCCTTAGTGACCGTGTGGCTTTTAAATGCATGCATTATTTATCTTGGGATTGGAAACAGGCATGGGAAACTCTTGACCTGAAACTCGAGCTGGGGGATGATGCTTGAAGACATAAATCTTCTACATTGCAGTTGCAGTCCATTAACAGATTTTGTTGAGCGAGATGATCATGTGGGTTTGGGGGGAAGTTCGAGGGGGGTGTTTTCACTGTCTCTTCCCGGTGGAAGAGTGAGGGGGAGGGGCAGAGGTGACCCATCCTCTGCCTGTCCGACGACCTGTCGTCACTTACCACCAACTTCATTGCAGCAGCAGCAACTCCAGGCACAGCATCTCTCCCATGCCACGCATGGTCCCCCGGTCCAGCTGCCACCCCATCCATCAGGCCTCCAACCTCCTGGGATCCCCCCCAGTGACAGGAAGCAGCTCTGGGCTTCTGGCACTTGGTGCCCTGGGCAGCCAAGCCCACTTGGCGGTGAAGGATGAGAAGAACCACCATGAACTGGATCACAGAGGTGTGGCTCTGAGTGGGTGTGGCTCTAGGGTGGGTGTGGCTCTGGGTGGTAGGTGTGGCTCTAGGGGTGCGCTGGGGCTGGATGACACACTTGGGATGGACACAGCAAGTGCTATCACCTAGAGTCTGGAGTTAGCTAAGACTTGGATCCATCCTTAGTCCTTAGTGCGTGTATATGCTGCAGTTGACGATTTGGACCTGGTGGACCTGTCCTGGAAACAGTCTGTTTATCCAGAACAGCCCCCACCTCCCCAATACTGCCTCACCTGTTCTTTAGGGCCAGCCCAGCATGTCCTTCAAGGGTGCTTTCGTGATTGGATGGGGGCCTTTCTCCTCAAAAGAGCTTGAGTTGGGGCCTCATCGTGGCCTTTTGTTGCTGTCTTCCTATATCTCGTCACCCTGGGCCAGGTTTCTAGCAGTGCAGAACCTTCCGAGAGGTACACAGTACTCAGGCACTGTGGGGTGCTGCTCAGTTGGTGCAGTGCTTGCCGAGCATGCCCAAGTCCTGGGTTCATTCCTTGGTACCATGGAGACCAGAGGTAGTAGTGCATGCCTGTAAGCTCTAGGAGATGGAGGCAGAAGGTAAAAGTTTGTGGTAGTTTTCAGCTGTCCAATGAGTTCAAGGTCAGCCCAGGGTATTTGAGACCTTGCTTCAGACTAGTTAGTGGACCATCTTTAAGTACAGGTCTCAGGAATACTCCAACAGAGAAGGTGACTAGAAAGATGAGGCAAATCAAAGCTCTTGCCCCACCTCTCTTGAAGACCCAGGAAATAGCACTATTGGGGCTCAGGAGGACATCAGATGAAGAAAGGACCTGGGCCCATGCAGCCCCTCAGTAAAGCTGCCAGCTTGTATGTTTGGTTGATGTTTAGGATTACTGGGCCACATCCATCATCTTTCAAGTTCCCAGGGAGTTTGGGGAGCGAGTCACTGTCCAAGCCCTAGTTCGTGCTGTATCCTAAGAGCCAGAGGACAACTATTTTGTCCCTTCTTGGCATAGAAGGAGAGGACAGTTGGGAGCTGCTGCTTAGCCTAATTGGTAACCAGAGGCCTAAGCTTCTGGGGGCTTTTTGGCAAAGAAACAGAGAATGGTGGTAAGAAAACAAAACTGTAAACGTCATTTCCAAATTCTATTATATATTCTTTTAAAAGCATTACCCTTCCCAGCTCCGGCTGTGATTCCAAGAAGTATGGTGAAAAGCAAACAAAGGTTCTTCTGACACATCAGGGAGAAGAAGGCAAATGGCCTGGATTCCAGGCCATGCTGGGGATAGGTGGGAGGGGACCACTGGAATTAGAATCGGGATGCCAGATTTCCAAAATGAGCACTGTTGCATAAGAGACTTGCCTTTGCTGCACCCAGGGACCTAGTATCAGGCTAACCAGTGAGAGGTGCTTTAACAAATCACAAAAGTTACCTGAGGTGAGAAGAGTGACCTTTTACCTTGTTTTTTTTTTTTTTTTTCTGTTTTCGTGGGGGTCCTGACCCTCCTCCTGTCCTGGCCTCCCTGCCCTACAGAGAGAGAGTCCAGCGCGGTAAGTGTGGGTGCTCTGGATGTTGGTGTAGGGGTGGGTACAGGAGGGGGGATGGGCCTACCAGGAGGCCTGTCCTAGAACTACAGGCCTGGCAAGTAGCCTGTGCTGCCCACAGCTAACCCCAGAATTTCCGGTTCTGCTCTGTGGGTGTGAGCTGGGGTTTTTATTTACCGTTTGTTTATGTGTGCCCATAGCTGGAAGACCTGGCATCGGGGCTGATGTGTGGGTGACAGTGTCCCCATCCAGATCCACTGCTAGGAGTAATGTAGGAGGAGTTGCTGTCCTCTTGTTGAGAGAGACCTTCATCTAGGAAAGCCCATCACCTCGGGGGCTTGCCTGAGTGGCCTCTAAGTCCCCCTTACAGAAGTGGTCAGCTCAAGTCCTCGGTCCACAGCCTTACATCTTCCAGGGGGCTTTTCGGAGTCCTGGGCTGAGCCTAGTTCTCCAAACTATATGGTATGTCCCCGATGCTACCGGGCTGTGGTGGATGCCAGCACAGTCCTGAACCCGTCCTCCAAATGCCTGAGGTTTCTCCCTGCTCTGCACTTTTGCTCAGTTAAGAAAGTGCTAGCAAGTGGACATAAAGGCCAGGCCGCCTGTGTGTCTGCCAGCTCAGAGATTTGCTGTAAATCTTTCTGATCACACTGAGGCTCCAAGGTTCTGTTTCAAGTGAATAAGCCCTCTGAATAAGCGCAGTGGAGTCTGGATTAGGAAAAAAAAATCCTCCAGCGATTAGCAGAGCTATTTTATTCCTCATGGCCATGCTTCTATCTGGGACCTTCTTAATCTGTTAGGATGGCTTTCCTTATTACCTCATGTTAAGTAGGACTTGGAATGTCAGGCTGTTAACTAGCCATCCAGGCAGGAGCCTCCTCAGAAAGCTCCCTAGGCCTGACCTGCCTTCCTTTCCCATCCCTCCCTCCACCCAAACTGTTTTCAGACCTCCCTTTAGTGTGAATTGGCTGTCTCTTCTTACCCTGCCTACGTGCTCAGAAAACCAGGTCCCCTCTTGAGCCCAGGAATGGCTAGGCACAGAAGAAAGAAATGATTAATGCCGAAAATCCATTTTGATTGCTTTAATGCTGATCCTTAAACAGTGGCATTTTTTGAGAGGCAGTTTGCCTACACACAGGGAGGGCTGGAACAGGTGTGTCCATCTGTGTTGTGCCCCCCACCCCACCGTCCTTCAGTCCAGTCTCAGTCTTATGGGATGTTGTGTCTTGACCTCTGAACCTAGTAGTTTCCTTGTGCCTACCGTGGGAGTTACCTGCCTAGACAGCCTCTCAGCTTTGATAGGAAGCCCCTTGTAACATTACTTGGTCAGCAGGGGCCTTCCCCAGGAAGTGGGTATTTGAAGACCAGGACCCACTTCTTCATACATGTTCGATTTTGGCTTTGTGTCCCCGTTGAAAGATTTCTGCCAGAAATCCAGAGGGGGACCCCAAGTGCTCAGCCCTTCGCCCCATAATGCTCCCTGGCATCCAAACTTGGTGGACTCAACACAGGGAGAGGAGAACTAACTGGGTTGAATCCCATGCCATCCTAGGGCTAGGCAGCCCAGAGTGGGAACTGGGGGGACGCTGGAGGCTGTGTCCTCACAGCTATGGTGTTGGATGGTGGAGATTGAAATAATCAGCCTTAGGAAAACAGGTTGTCAACAGCCTCCAGCAGGGAGGACAAGGCTGTGTCAGGGAGGGGAGGGGGCCTGGTGGACAGGCTGGAAGCTGTCCCAGAGGGGTTAGTCTGAAGTCCAATTAGAGGTAGCTTCATTCATATTTTCTTGCCTAGCTGAAGCAATAAAAAATACTTAGTTTTTTGGCCGCCTGCCAACCAGAGGCGGGCTGGATCGATGCCGCTAAATGCCTGACATGACTCTCCGGTAGCAGCGAGGGTTTTCAGCCTGACTGCATGAGAAGAAAGAGTTCCCTGTTCTCGCACTAGGTCGCAAGGAGAAACATGAGCAGCCACCCTTTCCCCTCCCCCCTCTCCATCACCCGCCCGCGCAGGGGCAGCCAGCCTGAGGGGCTGGAAGCATTTCTGCTTAGCACGGGGTGGCCGCCACCATCGGAGGAAATGAAATGAAATGACGGTGATTTTTTTTTTTTTCTGCCTGTGCTTGCAGCAACTAATTGAATTGCGGCTGTGCGCGCATCACCGCTGCTTGCCCGGCTGCGGGGAAGGTTGAGCTGCAGTTCCATTATAACCTCCATTTTTTTTCTTCAAGGCTTGATAACTCTGCCATTTTAATTTGCTTCAGGCAAAAACTTGGCAGGGAAGGGCTGCCCAGAAAACCGGCTTAGGAAAGGAAATTAAGTTCTGTGGCTGCCTCCCTCCTGCACTATTCCCCCCCAAACCACCCACCTGCTGGCCACCCCCATTCCCTCCCAGTGAGCCCCGTCCCTGGGTCAGCATTGGCCTCTAGTAAAATGGGGAAAGGAGAAGCGAAGTATCACCCTATTTGCCTTCATTGCCCTTCTTGGTGAGCAGATCTTGTTCTGTGTTGCTACATAACTCCACCATGTGTGTGCCTACATCTGTGGACTTGTGGCCAACCTCTTCCGTATAGATAGACCGAGGTCCTCTTATTCATTCCATCATTCCTGACATTATTGTTAGTCTGAATATGGATGCGTAGGTTTATCATTTTTCTTATCACTATGGTAAAAATAGCTGGAATGTGGAAGGATTGTTTGGCTCATAGTTTGAGGGGATACAGTCCAAGCTATAAAGAGTGGCTTGTGGCTGGGGGGAGAGGAGCAGAAATGTGAGGGAACTGGTTACATCATGGCTGCAGTTAGAAAGAAGCTGGGATGTATCAGAGCTTGCCTATAATCCTTTGTGGCCTTGTGTCTGCTATCCAGATCCCATGTCCAGAAGGTTCCAAGACTTCCCCAAACAGTGCCATCAGCTGGGACCAAGTGTTCTCACACGTGGGCCTGTGGAGGCATTTCACATTCAAACAGTGGGGACTAGAGCCTTCCCTGCTACTCCTGTCTCAGATTCTCCTCTTTCTCAGGCCTGTCATCCCTAGGAACTCTCCTCCCTCCCTCCATAGCAGAGGAAGAACTGAGAACTCCCGCTGTTCTCCCAGCATGAAACCTCTGAATTTCCTCAGAGCTGCCTTCTGCTGGAGACCTTAACTTGATCTGCAACCACAGAGGCTTCTGCTTTCTAACTTGGGACCCTTGTCCCGGCCCTTGGTGGGGTGGGTGAGTCCTATCTTTTCAAGGGAAAGCCTTAGTGACCCTGCAGGATTGTGTCTTTATGACTCTGGTTTCTCTTCGGTTTGCCAGAGGCTTGACTGGAGGAGCAAGGGCTTAAATTGCTTGTCTACGCTTAGGGCTTTGTCAGTAGCCCAGCACCTTTTTCCTCTTTAAAATGGAAGTTCCACAAGTGCGCCTGTCCATCGCCCTCTTGGGACCTGCTCTCAGCCTCTTCACAGCAGGGTTCACTGTTGGATAGCAGTACCCATGCTTCCAGTAATTGACATTTTGGGGAAGCTCCCAGGGACTGAGTGAGCCGGATCTGCAGACACAGGGTGTGTGCCCACTTCTTCTGGCCCTCTGTCATCTGCTCTTAGTTGACTCGGGCCGTGTGCAATATTGTATTCAGCATGGAGTTTTGACCTCAAGGTCTTCTTCTTCCAGAACAATTCCGTGTCACCCTCAGAAAGCCTCCGGGCCAGTGAGAAGCACCGGGGTTCTGCAGACTACAGTATGGAAGCCAAGAAGCGGAAAGCAGAGGAGAAAGACAGCCTGAGCCGATACGTATGTTGGGGTTGCCAGGTGGCTTCATTGCATAGGGTTGTGTACTGGCTATGGCCTCAACTGTGGCAGTTGATCACTGAGTCTAAGGGACAACGGGTCGTGGTGTCTGGGCCCAGGGGGAGGTTCATACATTCATATCCTGTGGTCAGTTGAGCTGTTGGGAGAGAAATGGACAGGGAAATTGTCCCAACCTACGTGGGATCTGGGGAGAGCTGAAGGTCTTCAAGACAGTTCTCTGCTGTTCCCGTGGTCCAAAGGAGTGCCCTGTGCACTCTGGTGTGAGCCCCAGGCATCCAGCCATGGAGGCACAGCTTGTGACAACCAAATACTTGATCTTGGGACCTGTGATATTCCAGTAGGAGCATGGCTAGGTGTCCCCCATTGCCAGACTGAACAAGGGTGAGATCTAAGACTAGAGGGGCTTGTACCAAGCCCTCTTTGGCCCTCCTGCTGCCCTGTGGCTCTGAATGTGTTACACAAAGCACAGCTGCGCTGCAAAGGGAAGCTAGTCACCTGCCCCAGAGTGATGGGAGTGAAGAGATTGGCTTTATGAATGACTGTAAACGTAATACCAGCTGGGAAGGTGGTTCTGCTGTTAGAAAATTCAGGACTATGACTGCTTAGAAACTCCAGAGCCCCAGAGGCTACGCTAGAAAGAACCAGGAGGAAGGCCAGTTCCTGCTTGGGGTGCTGCTTATATAGAAGGCAGAGGGCACAGAAGCAGAGGCAGCGTGGGCTTTGGCTGGGGAAGTAGTTGGGGTGCGGCTTCAGCAGATCGGGTCTCAATGTGGGCTCATATTGGCCGGCTGGTTTCTCTTTGCCTTATAGGACAGTGATGGGGACAAGAGTGATGACCTGGTGGTGGACGTCTCCAATGAGGTAAGGGCAGGCCCCAGTTGTAGGGAGGCCCCTGCGTGGTGTGCTTTGGAGCAACACCTCTGTTGGTGAAGTCTGTTCTGCCTGCTGCCAGAGCCGGGCAATAGGGCATCAGAGAAGCTGGAAGGCAGGGTGGGGCTTTGCTTCATGGTGGCTCAAAGGTCCCAAGTAGTTCAATTTCCGTAGCTTTCTAGGTTGCCCTGTCCCCGCCCTCTCTAGGGTTGGGGAGTATAAGTTACTGGCGTGAGTCTCCAATAAGACCCTGTACAACCTTGCCAATTAGTGTTCTGGACTTGTATGTGACTAAGGTCAGGTCACTTCTCCCTGCTTCCAGGCCATTGTTCACCCCATGGGTGAGGTGGAGGGCTTAGGTTCTAGGTTGTTAAGAACCAGTCACCTACCACTTGCCTTCCTGTTGTCAGGGTAGGGACACCCGCTTGCAGCCTAAGAATTCTGTAACACTTGTGTTTGCAGGACCCAGCGACACCCCGGGTTAGCCCAGCACACTCCCCTCCTGAAAATGGTCTGGACAAAGCCCGGGGCCTGAAGAAAGATGCCCCCACCAGCCCAGCCTCTGTGGCTTCCTCCAGCAGCACACCTTCCTCCAAGACCAAAGACCTTGGTCATGTATGTAGGGTCTGACCTGGCACCTTACAGGTCAGGGGGAGGGGAAAAGTGGGAGGCATGCAGAGGCTAGAGCTCATTTGGTGCCTGCCATCTGCAGGGTGGGAGCTGGGTTGTAGAAAGAACGCGGCTATTGGGATAGGCTGCATTTAAATCATGAATCCACATTGTCTGAGCCTCTCACTATTGAATGTTTCAGAACCTTGCTTTCTGCATCTTTAAATTAGAACCTTCACCACAGTCCTTGCCAAGTAGGGACTTCTGTTCAACCCATGCTTGGCTTTATGTAGGCCCAGGGTTAGGCATTTGCCCAGCTCTTGGGAGAAAGGAATCCTCATGGTCTCCGTGTCTTCCCTTCCCAGAATGACAAATCTTCCACTCCTGGGCTCAAATCCAACACACCAACACCGAGGAATGATGCCCCAACTCCAGGCACCAGCACGACCCCGGGGCTCCGGTCAATGCCGGGCAAACCTCCAGGCATGGACCCGATAGGTATAATGGGTAGGCACCATGGGCCCGGGTCAACCTGGTGGGCGAGGGGAGGATGGGTCCCTAGCAGGCTGGAGCCAAGTGGATGACCTAGAACATGAGAGTATGTCCAAGCAAGGGTTTCACAAGTCTGCCTGGTGGTCTTTGTGGTTGGGTTTAGGGATATGGAAGCCTGGACCTTTGGCATCTCAGGGTCTGTGAGGCTGCTGCTGAGCCAAGTATGTGGAAAGAGCATCTGACAGGTACTTACTTACCCTAGACCTGTGTCTACTTCTGCTAATGATTTTTGTGAGGTCCTCAGCAAGCCTTCCCCTCTGGGTCTTGTGCTACCCTCTGAAAGGAAATTACCCGTCTTGAGCTCTGAAGTCAGGAATCCAGTTGAGCGGGTTTGCTGTAGGCTGCTTCAGAATGTAGCAGAGTTGTAGCCCCAGCTTTGTCTAGCAGAAGGCGAGTCCACCCACTGATGCCTACTTCTCACCGATGCTCACCTCCACCTTCACCTCCTTACAGCTTCAGCCCTGCGCACACCCATCTCCCTCACCAGCTCCTATGCAGCACCCTTTGCCATGATGAGCCACCATGAGATGAATGGGTCCCTCACCAGCCCAAGCGCCTACGCTGGCCTACACAACATCCCACCCCAGATGAGCGCCGCCGCTGCTGCCGCAGCCGCCGCCTATGGTCGATCACCCATGGTGAGCTTTGGAGCTGTACGTAGACCTTTTGGCTCCTTTTGGTGGTGGTGGTGGTGGTGGTAGGAGGGCACTGGGCAGGGAGTGGGTGCTGGCAGGGTTAATGTAGAACATGTCTCTGCATGCTGAAGGGACACTTGGGTGTTGTCTTAGTTAGAAAATTTCTGTTGGTGTGGTAAAACACCACAACCAAAAGCAACATGGGGAGGAAAGAGTTTATTTCACTCACAGTTCCATATAGCAGTTCATCATCTGTGAGTGAGTGCAGGAACTAGAGGCAGGATCTGAGCAGAGGCCACAGAGGGGGGCTGCGTACTGACTTGCTCCCCTAGGCTTGCTCAGCCTGCTTATAGAACCCAGGACCACCAGCCCAGGCATGGCCCCAGCCACAGTGGGTGGACCCTCCTCCATCAATCACTAATTAAGAAAATGTCTTACCACTGGGTCTTCTGGAGGCATTTTCTCAATTGAGGGTCCCTTTCTGATGAGTCTAGCTTGTGTCAAGTTGACATAAAACTAGCCAGGACAGGTGTGGACACCTACAGCTGCTCTAGGGAGAGCATCTACTTAGAACGAGCTTACTTATGGGGTGACAGACCTGGTCTCACCCCCACCTGCCTGTCAGTCTCAGGTGACTTAATAAGGGAGCTCTGGAACTGCCCTTTCTAGTCTGAGACCTAATCTGGCCAGGTAGCAGGGGCTTGGGAGATGGGGCTGGTGGGGCCGGTTACTGTGGACAGACAGGATTAAGGCTGGCAGAGGGGACCTGGTTTTCCAGGACAGATCTCTACTCTTCCTGTACCTGGGGTGGCCCCACTCCACAGGCTTACAGCACACTCAGGAAGGAGAAGAACAGGACAGCGCCTACTCTATTCTGGCCAAGCAGAGAAAGGGATACTGGTTGAGAGATGGGATTTAATATTGCTATCCCGTCCTGGCAGGACACTTGGCTTTCTGGCATCTGCCTCCTCTAATGTGGGCTTTGCTCAGCAGTGCTGTCACTCAGTTCTGGAGATGTCACAGGGTGTAGCAGGCCCAGATGATGGTAGCCATAGAGAACAGTGTGGGGATGTGCGTTGGCAAACCGACTCAGAGCCGCTCTCCTTTTTTTACAGGTTGGTTTCGACCCTCATCCCCCTATGCGGGCCACAGGCCTACCCTCAAGTCTTGGCTCCATTCCTGGGGGGAAACCGTAAGTACTTGGCTATTCTTCTTGTACAGTTCCTGGGGTAAACAAGAAAAACACCCTGTCTATCTCCTGAGCACAGGGCCTTGCTAGATGCAACACTCTCTAGGAAAGGTATCTGTCCCTCCAAAGGCACATAGGTGAGGTCATGACCCAAGGAAAGAAATCAGTGCTAGAAAACCCCTCCAACAGGGGAGCTGAGGGATGCTGATGCCCAGATTGTTTGCTCTGGGAGGGTCAAAGTGCTTTGTAAGCAGAATGTGTGGAGCTGTGTAGACCCTGGGGACTCCTTCAGGTTCTACCTGCTGCTAAGGACCTTGTCCCTCCCCTGCCTCTACTTCATTACCCTGCTCTTTGCCCTCATGGGTAATTGGGAAACTAAAGGTTGAACTGTGCATACAACATAGAAACCTGCCCTTTGCTTCAATAAATCTCATCCCATGTGGCCATTAAGAAAGCACTCACAATAACATGGGCAGACCAAGCTGGCTCCCTGTGGCTCAGAGATAATCTTCTTTTGTTTGTGCCTTAAGGACAGGAAGGTTCCCCATCCCTAGTATCACTGCCTTCTAAGGCAGATTGTGGCATTTAGTTGGCTCCTTTCCCAGATGGCCATGTCTGGGAAAGCTTTATAGTCTTGCGAGTGTATGCGTTGGGGTATGAGGGTCTGGGGCACTCCATAACACCCATGGAGCTCCTAGCTGATTTGGAGCAAGGATGTATAATTGGGATAAAATTCAAGGTTGGAATATTAAGTAAGTTCCAACCTGATGGAGCTGTCCCAGTAACAAGGATGGAGCTGTCCCAGTAACAAGGGTCTCCTGGATATAAAGGGATTTGGAGGAGGGGGGCTTGGATTCAGGGCAGTACGTCATAGTGTGTATACATTGACTTGGACGGGGCCTGTCGGACCCCTTAGGTGTGGATGGCAGGAGTGACCCACCTCCTTCTTGCAGGGCGTATTCCTTCCATGTGAGCGCTGATGGGCAGATGCAGCCTGTGCCCTTCCCCCATGATGCACTAGCAGGCCCTGGCATTCCCAGGCATGCTAGGCAGATCAACACGCTCAGCCATGGGGAGGTGGTATGTGCTGTGACCATCAGCAACCCCACACGGCATGTCTACACGGGCGGCAAGGGCTGCGTGAAGATATGGGACATCAGCCAGCCGGGCAGCAAGAGTCCTATTTCTCAGCTGGACTGCCTGGTGAGAATCCAGGGCCACGGGCATCTGTAGCATGTAAGAGGCAGGGGAAAGCAGAACAGACCCAGCCAGGGGAGAAGGGCCAGGCTCAGTTCTGGATTGGCTGAACAGCTTTGGGTAAGCTAACTGACCTCTCCGAGCCCTAGTTGGGGCATCTGTAAATGGAGGTGACTCTTGAGCTCAAGATTCTGGAGAAAGGTGTGAGAAATTGAGTAGGGTATAGATGTGGGGATTGAGTAGTCTAGCAGGAGTTTAGGCAAGTTACCTAATGTGGTTTCTTGGTCCACAACAAAGCAAGTGGGTAGACTTAATGTTGTTGTTCTTGTTCCAGAACAGGGACAACTACATCCGCTCTTGCAAGCTTCTCCCCGATGGGCGCACGCTCATTGTGGGTGGTGAGGCCAGCACGCTCACCATCTGGGACCTGGCCTCGCCCACTCCCCGAATCAAGGCTGAGCTGACATCCTCAGCTCCGGCCTGTTATGCCCTGGCCATCAGTCCTGATGCCAAAGTCTGTTTCTCCTGCTGCAGTGATGGGAACATTGCAGTTTGGGACCTGCACAACCAGACCCTGGTCAGGTGAGGATGGCAAGGGAGCCAGCTAGGGACGTTTATACTCACCCAGCCCACAATCTTGGCTGAGGGTTGGCCAGGTGCAAAGGCAAATGGCGGCTCGTGGTGGACCCCTTGGACCTAGGAGCTTGGAGCGGGGGAGGTGTTGGGGGGATGATAGAGCTTTGAGCAGTTCTGGGAAAGCAGCTTGAGGAGTGGAGACAGCGGGAGGAAGAGCAGCATTGGTTGGGATGGGGCAGAGCTGCTGAGCATTGAGTCCCGCCTCCAGGACATCATGCGCAGCTTGCTTGGGTGTGAACTGGGGGTGGTGCAGTGTCTTCCTCTGAGCCACATCACCTGGACACTGGAAGACAGAAGTGTCTGCCCACAGTCACCTCCCAGTGTTACCCATGATACCCTTGGGCATATTTTGGGCTGTAGCCTTACAGACTAGTTAGGTTAAATAAAGATAATGCAGACTGGATTGAGGAGTGTGTCCCAAAAGCAGGGCCTGCTTACACTAAAAATCATACAAAATCTTTTAGAATCTTTCTACCTTCCTCTCCATTACCTTTTTAGAGCAAAGCAGGTTCACCAAGGGGCCCACTTGACACATACGGAAGCAGAGTGCTACCCCTTTTCTCAGGGAATCTTGGTAGCCCTCCTGAATAGAGTGAGAGGGGCCTGGTCTAGCTCTGCTTCATGCTGTCAAAGGGGTTCAGCAGTGTGATCCAGCCTTTGAGGCCTCCAGTTCCTCTCTGGCTTAGCTGCAGAGCTGGCCCAGTCCTTGGGATCATTGTCAGTCAGGGAGTCCCGGGGGCTCACTCACCCTTTCTTGGCTTTCATAGGCAGTTCCAGGGCCACACAGATGGGGCCAGCTGCATAGACATCTCTCATGATGGCGCTAAGCTGTGGACTGGGGGCCTGGACAACACCGTGCGTTCCTGGGACCTGCGTGAGGGACGGCAGCTACAGCAACACGATTTCACCTCCCAGGTGTGTAGCCCAAGCACTGTGCTCCTTCTCTCTTAGGCCGCAGCACTTGTCAGGGGACGGAGGAACCACAAAGGGTCATGAATGCCAAGGGGCCATCCAGAGCCATCTGGAAAGGTTTCTTGGAAGAAGCAGCAATGGTGGAGAGTTGGCATGGCTTCATAATGGGTGCACTGATTAATCCTAGTGTCACAGCTTGCTCCTTGTTCTCTGTTTGCTCATAGCTCCCCCCCCTGCCTGTGGTATGGGCACCTGACTCAAGCTTCCTATAAACCTTGACTATGAGCCTTGATATTTCTTGCTGTTAGATTTGCTTCATTATTTTAATGTTCAGTACCTTAATGTGGAGTGTGGTTGCTGCCAATTTCTTAAGGAGCTTACAGAATCTGGGAAGTGCAGCCCCCTCCCGCTCTACCCTCAGAGCCAGCTTCCTCAGATGACCCCCCACGGTGTGGGGGGGGGGCAACCAGCAGCTGGTTTTTGGGCTTGGTTAGTAAGTGGTGGGGGTGAAGTGAGGAGAATCCAACCCTGCCTAAGAAGCTGCTCCAGCCCTGGGACACTAAACTGTCTCTCCTGGCAGATCTTCTCCCTGGGCTACTGTCCCACCGGGGAGTGGCTGGCTGTGGGCATGGAGAGCAGCAACGTGGAGGTCCTGCACCACACCAAACCTGACAAGTACCAGCTGCACCTGCATGAGAGCTGCGTGCTGTCCCTGAAGTTTGCCTACTGTGGTAAGCCTTGGGGCCCCATCCTGTCATGGGAACCAGTATGGGCAGTCTTGTGCAGTAAAAGATGGGGAAGAGGTAGATAGATCCACAGTCTTTGAGACAAGCCCATGCCCCTCCAGTACCTTGGAGGAGAGAAGTGTCTTTCTTGTCTCCCATCCTTGTCCCTTGGACACAGATGTCACCCTGGGGGACTGAACTCTCAGGACAGTAGGCCAGAGCCCTTCCTTGTTGACCTGGATCTTCTAGGAAGGTTATGGCCACAGCTTTGGACACATGGTGCCAACTTTTAGCCTCAGGGAAACTGGCTAGGAAGATCTTGTAACTTTGGAGGATGTTAGGAGCCACAGCCAGGAACCGGCTTGGAGGAGAGTCTTCTCTTGCTGCCGGCTCTCCATACTGTTGGGTTTGCTGTTTCTACTGCTTGTCTCCATCATCTTCCAGTCATAGACTGGGGAGCACCGGCTGACCTTAGTGGCTTCGGCAAGAATCTTTCAGGAGAAGCATGCAACTCAGTTAACTGAATATTACTTTCATGTTCTGGCTCTCCCTGGACAGCAGAGAAAGGCATCCTTTTGGTGTCTGAGTGCCTTGCTTGTAACTGCTTTCAGGAGTGGAGAACATCAAGCACTAAGTCCTGGGAAGCATGTCTGAGGATGTTTCCATGACAGGCAGACACAGCCGGGGTGGGTCCTGCTGCGCACGGCATCAAGCCGCT
>CAJQZJ010031900.1:2210473-2268931 GCA_907164525.1 Lophiomys imhausi | reverse complement strand
GCAGACACAGCCGGGGTGGGTCCTGCTGCGCACGGCATCAAGCCGCTAAGGGTTCCTTTAATTCTGCTTGCAGGCAAGTGGTTTGTGAGCACTGGGAAAGACAACCTTCTCAATGCCTGGAGGACGCCCTATGGAGCCAGCATCTTCCAGGTACACCCGTTCTGATCTTCCTCTCCACTCCTCAGTCAGGATGTGGTCACAGTGACAGGGTTGAGGGCAGCAGGAGGCAGGATGGGAGGACTCTGGAGCTAGGAGCAGACCTGGCCCATCCCTGCCTAACCCCTACTAGATGAAGAGACCCCAGAAGGGAGGATGTGGAGACTAGAGTGAGTCACACCTTCTGTTGCTAAAGGCTTGTGATCCCTGAGGGTAAGAGCATCTATGAAGGAAGAAACTCACTTGGCACCTAGAGAGTAAAACAAAGTGGTCTTGGCTGGCTCTGGGCAGCTGGGCCAATGGAGTAGCCATTTCGTTCAATGATACCCATTCAGGCTAGTATGGTCACCCTGAGCTGTCAGTGTGACGAGGTGCTAGAATGGACATGCATTTTTATATATAGATTTAAAGATCCAGAGCCCCTCCACAGTGCACCTTATAAACACTTGTTTTTCTTACAATCACTCTTGCTGTTCACCCACACACAATCACAGCAAGCCAGTTTGAGGTTCCTGCTTAAATGTCTGGTCTCATGTGCCACACATGTCCCTTGTAAAGGTCTCATGTTTGGGGCCTCAAAACTTGGTGTTAGTCTCTCGGGTTGCTCCAGCAGAGGGTCTGTCTCTTGATGGTGCTGTGGCTCCAAAGGGCTTCTTCCCATCAGAGTTGCTAAGTGTCCTGTTTTCATCCTTAAACCTGGGGAAGATCATGCTACACAGCCAGCTCATGAGCTATTCCATGTGGAGAGGCCCCTCCTTACCAGCACCTGCTACAGCCTGAGCTGGACAGCCTGAGCACCTGTAGTGAATTCCTGTCTGTTTTCTCCCCACACTAAACGTCTTCCTGTTTCTGCATGTCTTCCTCTTCCAGTCTAAAGAATCCTCATCTGTCTTGAGCTGTGACATTTCAGCGGATGACAAATATATTGTAACAGGCTCTGGTGACAAGAAGGCCACAGTTTACGAGGTCATCTACTGAACCAAGGACTCTAACAGGCCTATCAAACTCTGGGAGACACCCACAAGGCCCTGACAGGGAGACGCTGGCCAGGCCCCCGAGGATGGCAGAGGAATGAGGGAACAGCATTATGGGGCTGCGCTCTGGAAGGCGGAGAGGACGCACATCCCCTTCATGGATTGATGTGTCTGACTTGAAGGACTTTCTCCTCTTCTCCCTAAGCAGTGCTGACATGCTTCAGATATCTTTCTCTGGAGGCTTCTGCTTCCGTTTCCCCCACAGACACCCTCATGAGTCTCTGTCTCTTCTCCTTTCTGACCTGTCCCCTCCCTGCTCTCTGGCTTGGGGGATGTTTCTGGGGAGGGGGCGCCTCTTTCTGATTGTGCAGTGCACGAGGTTTGTGAACATGTAAATAAGAGACTGTGGTTGCTGACTGGCCAGCAAGGGAGGAGGCGTCTTCCTGCCCATGCTCGCCATGTATTTTGCCTGCTGTATCTGTAACCCACTCATGGTGGTGGCTCTTCTTTCTTTCTTCTTTTTTGTTTTTATTTTATGTTTTGACAGATGTTCCTGTGGGCAAGGTAGGCGGAGAAAGTGGGGTAGCAGGACAAGAAGTTTCCTGTGGATGGGCGAACCAGCCTGGCCCACTGGGAATGAAGTATACCTCCACACGGGTTTTAGCACCGGTCAGGGCGTGTTCAAATGGAATGATAGGCAGATGGGCAGACAAATTGATGGATGGTACTGAGATGGGCTAGCCTAGGCTATCATCCATAGGAACAGCGATTTCCTGTGGGTTCTTCTGCTCTGTCTGCATCTTGCCTTTCCCTCACACCTGTTCTCTATCCATCTCTTTCTGTCCTCCTGGACCCCATCTTTCTCTTTGGTGCACACTCAATCATTGTGATGAGGAATGGAAGTTCAAGGGAACTCCCTCTCTGACTCTCCTCCGGCACAGCCTAGACAGGATTCCATGTTGGGGGCACAAAGCGACTCAGCTCAGGGAGCTACCAGAGAAAAACAGCAACTGGTGTGGGTGCTTTTGTTTTGTTTTGGTTTGTTTTTTTAATTTGAATAAAAAGAATTAGAAGTGATATCCTTTCATAAGATGCCTTCTCCCCTTTCCTGCTTTCAGCCCTTTCTGTTCCCTGAAGGGGTGAAATGGTAACCCCCAGGGTTGAGAGTCTGAGAAGATGGTTGGGGCTGGGGATGCAGCCTGGCGCACTGTCAGTAGGCTGGCGCAGATGGAATGTCTGCAGGTGTCACCTCTTGGGTACCAGTGTTTGTGGTATTAGGTTTGGTTTATTTTGTTTTGGTCTTTTGTTGTTTTGTTAAAGAAAAGCTGAAGACCGTGTGAGCCCTGCTGGTGGGCTCTCCATGGATGTAGCATATGGAAGAGAGTTTTTATATTGCATTTTTATGGATTATTTTATAATGTGGGTCTCGTCTGGGGAGAAAGATGAGGGCGTTTTGAAACCTGCCCATTCCCAATGCTCCGACTGAGCAGCTGCCCCAAACAGGTTGTATGTTGGGACATGGAAAGGCCATGGCACCCTGCACCTTCCTGAGAGGCTTGTCGTGCCTGTCTGGAGTCTGTCCATCTGTCTCTGGGTTTCAGATGGTCACTGGCCACCACTTGTTAAGGCTCTAGCCAGAAGGGGGAGGGTAAGGGTGGAAAAGAGTTATTCCTGAAGAAAAAAAGAAAATTTGAAAAGTCATTGTAATGAGCTGTTTTTATATTTTTAAAAGTTACTATTTAAAAAGGTTGGTTTGATTGTTGTGTTTTAATTATCTTTTCCCTCAGTGTGTCAGCCATGCCTGAGAACGTGTCCATTGTTGGTCCCCGTGGTTGGTCCAGTTGTATTCTGGAAACTACATAGTATCTCATCACACAGCTGTGTCACTCAAAGTCATCCTTTCCTCCCCCCCACACCCTAAAAAGTCTGTATAGGGCTGTTGGGCTTTCTGTCATCTGGAACCACCTGGGTTGAAGCACCTGGCAGAAATAAGCTGGGAACCCCTGGTTGCACTGGGTCTCAAGGAGCCACAGGCCTTAGGGGGTAGCACCATGCTCATATGTGGCTGACCACAGGAGGTTCTTGGGTAAATTCAAGTGAAATCCAAGTGTCATGATCTTTGGGACCCTGAAAATCTGCAGATGTAGATGTGACACGTTCAGTGTCTGGATCATAAAAGTGTGCTAATTTTAAATGTTGAGCAAGGCAGACAGGGCAAGGCCAGATGAATGATCCAAGAAGGCTGGAAAAGCAGAGGAGATTGAGAATTAATTCCCTGGCCTTCATACACCCATTGCTGAAATAAGCCTCTCAGAGGACCCAGAATTTTGATGGTTCTCCGATTGGCTTGTCAACGTCACTGTCAGTCACACCAACAATTGACTGCTCAAGGGAAATAACAACCCAAAAGTGAGGGTCAAATGAAGCAGTCCACACCTAGAAAGAATAGCTGTCCTCTTGGATCATTTTGCTCGATAGGTGACTGGTTGTGGGGAAGATAGATCCCAACCTGAGACTGTAGGCTATCACCGCTCTATCCTGACCCTTCTAGACCACCCAGGTTACAACTAGAAGCCAATGGCAGCTTACTAGCTGGTTGGAATTGGTGCTTGTGGGCCTTATGGGTGGGGGGAAGGGCCATACGAGCCCCACTAAGTGACAGATGTGTCTTGCAAAGACAGAAGGCCACTGTTAACTCCTATTAGTTTCTGACCGGCTCTTTCACTCAGATAACTGGTCGAGGCTCTAGGGAGAGAAGCCAGATTCAGTTCCTGTCCCAGAGTCCTGCAAGGCACCATAGTATAGTGTCTTTGCTACCCACCAGCCTCACAAAAACTTCAAGCCTGTCCCACTTTAATGCTCACCAGCTTCCTGGGGTCTCCCCTCCCCCACTGAGCGCTGGCCTTCCTCTCCCCCTGCCCTTTACATTGGCTTTAGAAACCAGTGTTCATGACTTGGGGTGATTCTTAGTGTTCCTCCTAATGCACCCGAAGAAAATTGTGCATCACCTTTGACCTCGGTCGCAAGCTTTTTAAGAAGTCACTCTCTCTTAGTTTGCTCTTATGGGAAAAATAAAAATTAAAAACAAAACAAAACTAGGCTCTTGGCATTTAGACTTTAGACTTCACAGCATTTCTTGAATCTGGTTGCCTGTGGGTCTCTGCAGCTAGGTCTAGCTGCCCAGTTCAGACCGCAAACAGCTTTCAGCAGCTCAGTCTAGCTTTTCAAGTTCAGAGCCTGGTTAGTGCTAGAAGATGACGCCTGGAGTTCTTCCTCTGTTATTACAGGCAAAATCTCTTTTAGTTAGGAGAGCCTGTGTGGTTATCCCCATCACCTTATGTAAAAGTGTCCTGGGTATCTGTTAGCAAGGACTAGACCACTCCTTCCAGCTTCTCAGCATACATGACCCCCCCTCCCAATCTCCAGATGATTGTTTACAAGGGCTCAAAGTATGGGGGTTCGATGACCTGGATGTCAGGGCTAAAAGTTGTTTCACAAGGTTGTTAGGTATTACAAAATAGCCTCCTATTGTCTCAAAATTCTATGTGAGAATATTGAAGAGGGAATTAGGAAAAAAATTTTAAATATAAACTATAGCAGGCAAATGTTAAACTTTAATAATTTGACCTTTTTTTGGTACTAACAGTATAAAATATTCTATATTCAAAACCTAAACAAAACAGGGAAAGGCTCAGATATGGTGTGGCACGTGCCTTTAATCTAGTCACTTAGAATGGAGAGGCAAATGAATCTCTTGAGTTCAAGGAGGCCAGCCTGGTCTATATAGAGAGTATATTCTTTTTTTTTTTTGTTTATTTATTTATTATGTATACAGTATTTGCTCTACATATATGCCCGGGCAGATCTCAATGTAGATGGCTGTGAGCAACCATGTGGTTGCTAGGAATTGAACTCAGGACCTTGGGAAGAAAAGCTAGTGCTCTTAACCTCTGAGCCACCTCTCCAGCCCTAGAGAGTATATTCTATACTCATGAAGCATTTAAAAACTATCACACCAGCTGGCACAGTGTCTCACTCCTGGAACCTCAACACTAGGAGGCTGAGGCAGTGACTGCTGTGAGTTTGAAGGTGGCATGGTTATATAGTTTGTTTCAGGTCAGCCTGGACTACAAAGTAAGACCTTGTCTTACTATCTCTCACCCCACTGCACCCCAGCCACTAACTTTGAAACAAAAATTACAACAAAATGACTTTTGGTATCTGAAGGGACTTCTATATTGAGTCCTTTGATATTTTGGGGGTTTTTGTTTTGTTTTGTTTTTTACACATGGCATTTAAGCCCAAGCCATCTCAACCTATCACCTGTTGTACTCTGAAGAAGGACAAGAACGGTGGGAGCTGCCCAATGGGCAGAACTCAACAGCTTGACTATATATAGTCCAGGGAGTAAGGCTTCCTGGGCCTTCACCAATGCTCCTGGTGGAAAGATTCCTCATCGTGGGCAGAAGGCCCAGAGTAGTCATGGAACTATTCTAGAACTCACCTGCTTGTCTTGCTATTCCTCTCATCAACTACTCACCCATTACCTACCCTCACCCATCTACTCTTCCATCCATCCATCCATTAGATGGGTGCTTTTATGATAGAATATTCTATGTTGTCAGGCCTGGTTCTAGTTGCTAAGATGGAAGGATCACTAAGACAATACTTTCGCAGGGCTCTCAGCCATCCAGAGAGACTAACAAAACCAGCTACTACCTGTGAGCTGTCATGGCAGTGACTTTAACCTGGGCAAGAGACACAGAGCAAAAGGGCCCCCAGGAGGACCAAGAGCTAAGCATACCTGAAGGATCTAGGTGGCATGCCAAAGGAAAGTGTGGAGGAGCATTCCAGAGAGAAGGAACAGCTTGTTCTGAGGTCTGAGGAAGAAGCATCATCCTAACACTAGCCCAACCCATCCCATCTAGTTCTTCCTTCCTGCTCCTGCCTAGCTTTGTCAAGCTCCAGTTCTTGCTGCCTCTTCCCTACTGATGTTCCCCAGTCCAGAATTTAGGCTAAGAGTATAGGCTGTCCTGGGCAAAGAAGGGCCCACCTTAGCCAAGGGGTGTAGGTTAATAGGGAGAAGATGGAGCAGGGCTACAGCTGAGGAGCGGAAGGGTCAATACCCATGCTAGACTCTAGACCTCAGGGCTCTCCTGTGGTGCCAGTGTGATTGCCATTAAAAGACCCTGAGGCTGAGCATGCCCAGGCCCTTCTGTAGATCCATAGCTATTCTGAGCTAGCCACTGCATTCAAGGTTATCTTCTGCACCCGACCATTCCCCTGCTTGCTTTAACTTGCATTCATGAATTCACCATTCCTTAGGCCTGACCCCCCTGTCTGGACAGTGAACTCTGACAGCAAAGACTGTCTTGTACTTACACAGAGCTTAGCACATCCCCAGCACTTAGGAAGTGTTAGTTGAGTGAATTAGAGAGTATGAGACCAACACACCCAAATCTACATAAAGCAAAGCTTGACCCAATCATGAGAAATGGAAGTTTTAACAAGCCTCTAAAGAAGAACTGGTAGACCACATGGAGAGGAATGGACAAGGATAAAATTTACTTGAATGACATAATTGATAGGGTTATGACACTGAACCATACAACCAACTTTTGGAAAACACACATGATTTGGAAAGCACCAATGAAATGAAGCAGATAAAGGATTTTACAAAAGTTAACACCCATTCATGATTTTTAAAAACTTTTAAAAAATGTGTTTAAGATTTTATTTTTATTTTATGTGCACAGGTGTTTGCCTGCAGGTATGTCGGTGCGTTACATGTGTGCATTGCCCATGGAAGGGATGAGAATATGTCAGATCCTCTGGAACTAGAGTTCTGGATGGCTGAGAGCCATTATGTGGGCAATGGGAATCAAACCCTGGTCCTCTGAAAGAGCAGACAGTGCTCTCTTCACAGCTGAGCCATCCCTTCAGCTCCTATGACTTTATGTATTGAAGTAGAAAGCATAGTGGAGAGCTATACTAAGCCTGTAGCCAAGTATTAAACTATGATAACTTTGTTGTTGTTTTTTTTTTTTTTTTTGAGACAGGGTTTCTCTGTGTAACAGCTCTGGCTGTCCTGTACTCACTTTGTAGACCAGGCTGGCCTCGAACTCACAGTGATCTGCCTGCCTCTGCCTCCCAAGTGCTGGGATTAAAGGTATGCGCCACCACGCCCGGCATAAACTATGATAAAGTTTTAGAAGTAGTATTTTGGCAAGGATAAAACCAAGAATATTCTTTTTTATGATTTAATGTTTTATTAGCATATATGAGTTGTACACAGTAATGGGTTTCACTATGGCATTGTCAGGGTCTGTGCTTTCATGATATTTACTCCTTAAATTAACCAAGGCAATAAGTCAAAATGAATTGACAAACACAGATACAGTGATTTAAATGAAACAAGGCTGTAGTCATCTGCAGATATCTTGTCTGCATATATAGAGAATACACAACAATTAAAACAAATAAGAAAGTTTAGTTAGCCGGGCAGTGGTGGCGCACGCCTTTAATCCCAGCACTTGGGAGGCAGAGGCAGGTGGATCTTTGCGAGTTCGAGGCCAGCCTGGTCTACAAATTGAGTCCAGGACAGCCAGGGCTATACAGAGAAACCCTGTCTCGAAAAACCAAAAAAAAAAAAAAAAAAAAAAGAAAGTTTAGTTAAGGGATGGGATCCAAGATCAATATTCATTAATCAGTAGCACTTTTATTCATAAACAGAAACCAATATAAAGGAAAATGCACTTAAAACAACAATATGGAGAAAAAAACCACACTATTTCATTAAAAATTTAAAAAACTATAGATCACAAGCTAAACTAGCGAGTGATGAGAAAATTCCATTTAAAATTCTGCCTTTCTGAGCAGTCTATAAATGTAATATACAAAATCTGAGCAGGTGTAATGTGACACTAAAATGTATATGAAAAATAAGGGGTCAAAATATCACCCATGGCTTTGAAGAGAGAAACATAAAATGGAAATAGGATTGCCAAAGAACAAGACATCATAAAGTAATGGGAAAGCGTGCTCTCTAGAGTGCAGACAGACCAACAGAACACCTGCAGACAGACCAACAGAACACATGCGGACAGACCAACAGAACACATTCTTATGAAATCCAAAGATGGACCCTATGAAGAGGGAAGTGAGTCCAAAACACAGAGGGTGGGAGCTTCAGTGGAGGAAAGCATTATTTGGCAACTATTTCCTGGACAATGGGCAGGAAAATTTCCCCGTACTCACAGTACAGAGGTCTAACCTAGGACTTTTCACGTGTTTTGTCAAGTCCCTTACCAACAAGCTACATTGTCAACCAGTAGGCCACATTTATGTTACAAAAATGATTCTGTATCTCACAGGACACACAAAAATTAATTTGGGGAGGGCGGCCGGGGTGGTGGTTAAAGGCTTTTTAGCTTTTAGGCTAGAATAGAATATTCGACAACGTGTTAGCCAGCCCTTGCATCTGTGTGACAAAAAAACTAACTTAGGGAGGAGAGATTTCTCTTCACTCAGTTTCAGAAACTTCAGATCAAAGTCCTTGGATCTGTTGTTTCTGGCCTGTGGAGAAACAAGACATCTTGGCAGACTCACATGATGAACAGGAAACAGAGGCCGCAGTAACAAGAAGGGGCAAAGGCAACATCCCAGCAGCCTACTTCCTCCATTAGGACCCACCTCCCGCAGTTCCTCCACCTCTCGATAGTCTACTCAGATTTTGAGTCCATCAAGATTGAGCCATTTATGGAGGCCAAGCCAGCAGGGCCTAGTCACTTTCCTCGGCTGACTAGCCAAGACCCCATGTACGACTCTCTCTTGTAATCACATTATAGCACTGAGGAGGAAAAGGACCGTTTGAACACAACATAGGAAGCAAAGCTATCATCAGACAGACGATTGATACACAGATAAATTTGGTGTTAAAATTTAAAATCTCTTTACAACAAGAAATGTACAGCAAGAAGTAAGAAAACAGCAATAAAATATAGGAATGCAATACACACTACCAGCAAAATAAGAGCACCTAGATTGTATAATAAATTCAGATTCTTCTATATCAGTACAGGAATGCAAAAAGCTAGAGGAGTAGGTAGAAGACATTGGCAGGTATCCATGGGAGAGGGAGCTGGATAGGCTGGTAAAGGTTTAGAAAGTCTCCATCTTGCTAGTTCTGAGAGCAATGCAAATTGAAAAAAATCACAGAGGGAACAACCCACTCCCACTGGATTGTCAAGTGTGTGGGTTTGACAGTAGGAAGCTTCTAGGAAGACGGGGATAGGTTCGTCTTTTCAAATATTTTGTGAGAGTGTAAACTGGTTCAGCCAATCTGTAGAGCAATGTGGTGATCTCAAAGTGGAAGAGGCATCACGCCCCTAGGACCTGGCAACTCTGTGCTGAAGAATGAACAGTAGAGAAGCTATTTAGCAAGCCACAAAGAAATATGGTAGGACCTGTGTTGCCTCCTCTTTTGACCAAAAATAACTAAAACAATCTGTTCCTTAATGGTAGAAAGGATTTTTTAAAAAGTTATGCATTTTCTTTCCTTATGTTAAAATCATTTACAGTTATTAAAATGTATGAGCCAGAACTTCATGTATCAGCTAGGGTTAAGTCTTAAAACGCAATGCTGCTGTTTGAAAAGAGTGAGTCTCAGAGACATGGTTCTGTTTATATAAGACATAAATCCACAGAAAATAACTATTTGAGAATAGACATTTAGATAGATAGACAACAAATAGATGATAGATGATATATGAATGATAAATAGATAAGAGAGAAGATATAGGTACAGATGCAGACACAGATATATAATAACATGAGTTGAGAGAGTGCCTCACAACACCAGGAGAGGAAAAGAAGAGAAATGAGAGTAGACAGAGTTCAGATCCATCTATCTATATTGTTTTAAAAATTAAGTCTGGGATTGTGGCTCAGCTAGCATTCCATTTATGTAGACCTGAGTTTGATCCTTAACTGAAAAGAGAGAGAGAGAACACAAGCAAAAAATAACTTAAGGAAACATTAGAATATAGTTTAAAAATTCGTGTAGTGACTTCGGTATACTTTTTTCCTATACTTAAAATACTCTATTGTTGAAGATTTAAGAGAAAAAAGAGAGTTGGGAAGATAACTCCAACAGGAGTCACCTTGTCAATGGTTTCTGATGACTAACGGGGTCTAGGGTGGCATGGCATCCCCAGTAGCAAAGAACAAAACTCCCGGAGCTCACTGGGTCACCTGGGACACACTGGATCTCTACAGTCTCCAGACCTGCTTCTCACCCTCCACCAATAAATGCATACTGGGAGACTACATGAGCCATCCCTGGGTGTTTCATGATGCTAATGATTTTGTTAGCAGGCAAGAGCAGCCTTCTCATGCAGAAACAATGTGGGCAAGGTTTGTTTAGCTTTTCATTGTGAACAAAAAACATAGAAAGTTGAGGGGATAGTGCAATGACCCCATGTAGCCATCATTCACCCTCAGTACTATGATCTCAGGAACTCGCACCTGACCACCCATCTCCTCTGCTCAGGATTCAGTAGCCTCCACTGGACGTTTATCTGGGAAGCTGTGCAGATATTTCATCTCCGAAGTAGTAAAAGTTTTATCAAATCCAAAAGGCAGGATCTAGTTGTAAAATATAGCCTAAACGCCACCATCTCACATTAAATATCACTGTTGTTTGGTTGCAACATGCTGTCCTCGGGCTCATGTGTTTCAGCACATGGTGCCCAGCTGGCATTGCTGCTTGCAAGTTTGTGGAAGCTTGGAGACTTGTGGTATTTCTAGCAGAAGTGGGTCACTGGGGGCAGGCTTTGATATCCTGTGATATGTGATATCCACTTCCGGTTCCTGTCTGAGCACTCTCCTTCCTGACCTATATAAAGATGCAAAGACTAGCTGCCCAACTTTCCCACTTCCTAGCCACAAGTCACTCCCACCGCTATGCCTGCCACTGCCATGACGGACTGAAACTTTGCACCAAAACAATCTCCAAGTTCTGTCTGGCATTTGTCACAGAGATGAGAATGGTGACACATACAATAATAAAATGTATTTATAGTTCTCACTCATGCCTCATAATTTTCAGTATTTATTTGACTTACAGTCCAAATAAAGTCTGTAACTTAAGATCTCTCTCTCTCTTTCTCACCAAAGTATTTCTCTTTAGAGCTTCACGCAGTTTGAACTTTGCCATTTACTAATCTGCAGTTAGATTCTAGAGTCAGTTTAGATTGAGGCAGGGTTTAGGGAGTCCTTTGGAAGCACACAGTTATATGGCATTTCTCTTTTTGTATGATGGCCTTCACCAATGATCATTATGTAAATTATTTAAATCATTAGTGTAACTGGAATCCTGTGCCAGAAGCCCAGTCTGGAATATCACCATCTATTTAAGTCCAGCTTCTCACCCCAGAAATCAAACAGTAATAGTGGAACAGATTTTAGTCTACAGTGCCATTTTGGGTTGGTGTAGGTCACACATTTCAGCTCGTGTTCCTAGTTTCTGACAAAATAATTCCTACTGTAAAATAGTTAGAAACAGAGAAAAAATGGAATGATCCACATGAAGACTATCTTTTGCATCTAGCACACTAAAGCTGTGTTCCGCATAACACACCATCTTCTCCTTGCCTGGGCCAGCTTTCTCCTAGGGCTTCCTTACAGTACAGACTCAGTACTACCTGTTGCTATACAAAGCACAGCAGAGATTTCTCAAACACCCTGGCTCCTTGAGGTACCTTGTATGTTGTCGACTATTTGGTACTGTTGTTCCTGAATAATTTCAAATTTCCTTGTCAAAAACAAATGGCTTGATTCCAGAATCTTGGAGTTGAAACAAAAAGGAAAAACAAAACAATTACAGAACACACACACACACACACACACACACACACACACACACACACACACCCCAGAGGCCCAGTGTGCACTATTGGAAAGGACTGAAGGATCTTACTGTGGATCCACACACTTATTTCTTGGTCTCACTTAGTAATAGTAGAAAGAAGCCCCAAGTTGAGATTAAGAAAAGTCTCAAGAATAAAAGAAACCCCAGGAATTGTTTGGGACCATTTGGTCTTCCTTTTTCATCTGAGACTGATCCATTGTGATTGGCTAATGCCCAAAAGGCATTCTTTCTCCTACCTGGCTCACTAAAGTTTGTCCCTGCAATTTTAGGTCAAAAGCTCCGGTTCTGAGAGTCACAATAGGCTGGGTCACCATTCCAATATGCCAATCAAAGAGAAGGACATTTGATGGATGGAATCTTATTAGGAAAAACAGACAGAGCTGGAATAAACTGAGATCTGTCTTCAGGGGGATGAAGGGGATGCGGAGATTTTATAGGGAAGGAAAATGGTGGAAGGGGTCACTCTGTGAGGGAGGCAGTCGGGTTCCCATGAGATGACTGCTCCTGTTCTGAGATGCATCCTCAGTTTCCGTCATTGGTAATTGCACCCTTTAGGGGTGATCTATCTCATCAGGGGAGATCTGTCCTGCAATACTTACTGATGTTTCAGGGACATGGATCTCTCTTGTCAATTCTGGAACCCAGGGTAAGTGCAGAGGAGAATAACTCCAGAGGAGAAAAATGGGTAAAGGGACAAAAGAGGGCTAGAGGAGGACAGAATGGAGCTAGGGAGGCCAGGAACCGAGGGTGCTTTCATGGGAGCTACTAGGGGCCAAGTACTTTTAAATTTGCAGTAAAAGAAAACTGCCTTAAAGCAGTATGTAGAGAAAGCATAACATAAATGCTTGATTTACTTGTATAGTTTTTTAAAAAATAAGTAAGTTAATACCTTAATGACAAAGACAGCATGAGGACAGCGATGAGAAAACTAACAAGATGCTAGTAACACCAGAACCCTCAACAGCTGACCAGTTGGTCTGGGTTGACAGCTCAGTGGGTAAAGCCCTTGCCAAGTATGGGTTGTTAGAATTAGTGCAAAGCTGTGGGGCTGGGTGGGGGGCAGCAGCACTTGTCTGCAACTCCCAGTGCTCCTTCCAAGAGATGGGGGATGGTGGGAGGTCAGCTAGCTTGGTGTACAAAGCAATGAACAAGATGCTCTATCTCGAGCAAGGTAGACAGGAAGGGCCAACCCTGACCGCCACATGCACACCATGATACGTGAACTTACAATCATATACACAAACATGCACAAGCACATTTATCAAATTGATCTCTGAGGATTTTTTTTTCTTTTTTTTAAATATCATTCTGGCAATAAGGATTTAAGCAGATCTGGTGTGTTTCAGGCAAGGTGTTATCCTTACTACTTATCAGATTTGCCCTAGCTGAGAAGTCCCCTGACACCTGAGAGCTTGTGAGGACTCCCGGGCATCCCTGCTGGTTCCTCAATGGTCTGCTTTGGATGTAGAGGCAGTCCTTTCCCCCACAAAGCTGATTCCTTTCAGTGAGATGTGGAGTTAGACACCATAATCTGCATGCCAGCGGTACTGGATGCTAATGGGATGACCACTCTTTTCAGGCCTTTCCAGAAGAGGGGGTGTTAGATTTTGTGCGTGCATATATGTGTGTGTTTGTGTGTGCATATGTGTATGCATGTGTTTGTGTGTATGCATGTGTGTATGTGTATGTGTATGCATGTGTGTGTTCTTGTGTTATGTACATATGCATGTGTGTATGTGTGTGCATGTAAGCTTGAATACACACATCCACATGAATGTATATATTTTCATCTGAGGACTGCTGGTATTTGACATACAGTGTTACAGGATTTTATTTGGCCTTGATGATGCATCTGATTCTCCTTTCTGAAACAGATTCAACTGTGAGTGGTTCACTCCTAAGCCAAGTCAAATTCTTCCTTTACTGTATCTCTTTGCCCCTTGCCTTCCATCTCTGATGCTCATCTGTGACTTTCTGGAGGGCAGAGATCCAGCTTCGGTCACTACTGTGTCTTTGGCTCCCAGAAGCGCACCTGGTGTGGGCATGCACAGATACCTGGTCAGCAGTTACTGAACGCCTGGAAGACCATGCTTTCAATGAACATTTTCCTTTCCCTAAATAGAGAGGTAGAAAGACTGCATTCTAGCTCAGACCTTGAAGCCAAGCCTCTCTGTTACCCAGTCATGCATTCATCTAAAAACGCAGGCAGAGCAGACCTGCACTGGAGGGTAGGGGCAAAGAGCGGGGCCACGCCCTCCCAAAATGCACCTGCTGAGAGGGAAAGCAAACACCACCAATCAGTGTTGCTATTAGTAGGTAGTGGCTTGAACAGCATGCTGTAGAGCTCCTCAGCAGGAGCATTGGGCAGCTCTAGTGGGAACAGAAAGGGGTGTATCCATGAAGGCTGTGCAGAGGAGATGATGTTTGAACTGTGATGTGGTTGAAGACTACATAGTTATAACATCACAGTAAATTTTAAATCATCTAGGAATTAAAAGGATGTTTTAAGGTTAAGATGGTTTAGTTAATAATGTAAGTTAGGATGGAAGTTGAATTAGGTATAGATCCTTAAACTCATCAAGAGAGATATGTAATAGAATATGTTGAGCCGGGCGTGGTGGCGCACGCTTTTAATCCCAGCCCTTGGGAGGCAGAGGCAGGTGGATCGCTGTGAGTTCGAGGCCAGCTTGGTCTACAAAGTGAGTCCAGGACAGCCAGAGCTGTTACACAGAGAAACCCTGTCTCGAAAAACCAAAAACCAAAAAAAAAAAAAAGGATTTGTCCTAGTTAACTAGTCAAATACATATGGACTGGATGTTGAGAATGTATGTCATACCTTTTAGTTTTCATAATTGTTTTTATTGTTATTGTTAGTGTATTGTGTTTATTGTTGTATTTATTGTTATTAAGAAAAGGAGCCTTTTGCTAAACTTAAAGGGGGAGATGTTGAGGGAAGGTCTAATATTGTTTCCGATACATTGAATTCAATGCTGAGATCTGGTTACCACCCCTTCTGAGACATTCTCTTGATTGGTTAATAAAAGTCGCTTATGGCAGATTAGCTGGGCAGAGAGAGTATAGGAAGGCGGGACTTCCTCAGATCAAAGCAGGAACTCTGGGCACACACCGAGACTCGCTCTCTTTCCGCCAGGAGACACAGAAGGAGACAGATGTCTGGAGAAGGCACATGGTGGTTTGGGGTTTCTTTTTCTAACCCATGGTGTGTGCCTCCTTCCTGCTGCTCCTGGCTGGAATGCATGAATCCTCTGTCTAAAGTGCAGGCTTCCTGTTCCAGTCTCAGGAAGTCCCACCTTTCTCTGTCTTTGCCCAATCTCAGGCCTCGGCATTTTATTTAACCAATCAGAGTCAATATAAGTTACAGACAGCAAACAGGACCAATTATTTAACATTTAGAATGCTTAACACTACCCCAACAGAACTGGGTGTTGGAGGATACGCAGGAGCTGGTTGAGAGGAGAGGTAATTCAGACATACTAGTCTCTGAGCTGATTAACCCACCATCAGTTGATTAGTTTGTTCCTCAGATGGAGAGACCCCATGGAGCTACTCTTTAGAGAACTCCTAGTGTCCTCTAAAATGTGAAGAGCCTCCTGGACCCAAAGAAGAGTCACTACAATCAGTTAATTGTCCCCTAGTGATATCTTCTCTAGCCCAGAACCCACCAGCTGATAGTGGCTTGCTTATTTTTAAACTGCTTTTGAAAGCAAATGTCTATCTAAAGAGTAACTTGGTATGGCAACCCTAAATGAAAGCCCAGCCTCTTAGGACAGTGAGCAGTGTGCCAGAGTGAGCCTTGCCTCCAGCCCTTCTTGCTCCATCTTGATAAGCAGAAAGGTAAGGCAGAGTCTTCGGGGGAGCGGGGACCTCAATGCTCACACCCCAGCTTGCTCCACCACTGCCTTCTCTGATGGTTAATCATCAGCTTGGCAAGTTCTAGGATCACCTAGATAACAGGCTCCTGGGCACGCCTGTGAGGTATTATTTAGATTAGGTTAACTGAGGTGGGATGACCCACCTTCACTATGGGTAAAACCACTCTATGCCAGATCAGATGCAAAGGAGAAAGCCAGGTGAGCACCACCATTCAGCTCTCTCTGCTTCCTGACTATGGGTGCAATGTGACCAGCTGCCCCAAGTTCTATGACATCTCTACCATGACAGACTGTGAGCCAAACTACTGCTACCTCCTTCCTTAAGTTGCCTTTTCCTGGGTATTTTATCACAGCAACAGCAGCAAAGGGACTGCTTGCTGTGTCTCCTCTGTGGGCTGGTGGCAATCAGGGCCTTGTGAACTTACAGGTTGGGGGAATGCTGATCTGGTCTGACCTCTTTTTTAACAGATGGAGAAGCTGAGGCCCAGGGAATACAGGGAATGACCTAGAAGTTCCTAGGAAGAAAAAAAAAAAACTGTTAAATCTGAGTGTCCCCAGTGCCCAATGCATTTGCAGAACAGAGGAACCAGTTGCAGTTGCTCAAGATGGGCACCCAGAGCCAGGTGCCTGGATTTTGCATGGCAGCCCTCCCTCCCCAGCTCCTCCCTCCCCCCAGCTCCTCCTCCACCTTCCCCAGCTCCTCCACCCCTTTCAGCTTCCTCTTTCAGTTCTTGTTGGGGAATTCCAGGGACCGTGCCCTCCAGGGTAACAAAGTTCTCCTACCTGGGTCTCATGGTTTCTACTGTGACTCCAAGTGTCTCAGTCCCTAGGTAGTCTGATCAGCAAAGTATTGTGGAGAGAAGGCCATAGCTTCCCTCTCTCCAGTCCTCAGTAGACCACAGCTCCAAGACACAGCCTGAGTTGTCATCTGCCCCATTCACCTGCCCAGAAGCCAGAGGTGGAAGACACCATAAGGTTCGGGATAGGCATGGGAGTGAATGTATGAATGAAATGGGGTAGGGTAACAGTCCCAGGACCTTCTGTCCTCCCACACCACACTTCTTCCTCATGGGCAGCACCTATCTCCTCTCCCCTCCCTTCTTCAACGTCTTTGCAGCTATGACATTTCCTAAGAGCTACTTTGCTTAGGCCTCAGACTTCAGAAGTTAACAGGACCCAGCCAGAAACCAAGTGTGGTGATATAAGCCTGCAAGCCCCAAAATTCAGCAGGCAGAGGCAGGAGGGTCAGGAGTTCAAGGTCACCTTGGACTACCTGTGAGTACAAGGAAACCATGAGCTATGTAGACCTTGTAAAACAACAACAAAGAAAAAAAAATGAATAGGGCCCAGCCCCTGCCTCCAGCTATTGTTAGTGCAGCTAACTGCCCTGTTGCCAGAAGACACTAACATTCCCTGATCAGTGTTCAAAGGCACAGGACACCATAGAGTGGCACCTGCTGAGTTTTGGGGTCAGTATAGCTTCGTGGAGGAGGTGAGGTCTGAGTTGGCCTCTGAAGGACAAGTGGATGAGGAAGGCCACACGGGAGGACAACTTTTGGTTTGCAGCTGCAGCATGTGCAAAGCCCGCCCCACAGGGAGTGGGGAGAGGCATTCATTGAGAACTTGTGAGGAGTCAGACATGCCCTCTAGGAGCCAAGGGCATGCTTGTCTATGGTGGGAGTTGAGGTTGGTTAGCTACCAGGGCCAGGAAGGGGCAAGGTGTCTGGCAGCGGGCAGCTGGCAGGTAGACTCAACCATGGTGAGTGTGGCTTAGGCTTTCTGAGAACCATCAACTGAGTGAGTGGTGTGGAACAACCAGGGGTTGGGGTGGAACTCTGTTGGCAGAGTGCTTGCTTAGAGTGCACGAAGCCCTGGGTTGGAGTCCCAGCATCATGTAGAACTGGACATTGTGACACCTGCCCATACTTCTTCATTTGGGAGGTGGAAGCAGGAGGATCAGAAGTTCAAGGTCAACCTGGGCTACTTAAAAAGAGGCCAACAAGGGCTGCATGAGGCTATGTCTCAAAAAAAAAAAAAAGAATAAATAAAGGCAAACAAACATACAAAGAAGTATTGTTCTGGAACAACCAAGGGAATTGGGACCTCATCCCCCTCTTTGCCTGCTATATCCCACCATCACCCGCATTGGTCTGTGGGGTTCAGAAAAGACCTTCCATGACAGGGACTAGTGTATCTGCTAGGCTAGTGCCTGGGAGTCCTGTTGCCCAGAGCTGCAAGTCCCAAGTTCTGGGTGGCCTGGGTCACTGTCACCCTGCATTAAGAAGGAACTTCTGCTCTTCATACCTCTGTTTCATGGCACAGACCTCACCTCTGACTTTGGCCTCCATTTCCCCTACCAGTCCCTCCTGGTAGCCTTGACCTGGATCTCCTCACGTCTGAGACAACTGCCACATGTTCCTGTCTCTCCACAGCCCTGCCTGGGTTTAGCACCCCTGGGTTACCTCACAGACCCCTCTACTATCATCAGAGACTTATTCCAGACCCCAGGGTGAATGGCCTGAGCTTGGATCTATCTCTCTGAAACTGAGTGTGGCCCCAGCTTCCCACACCCCTCTGCCTACCATCTCCATGAAGACAAGAGGTGGGGTGTGAGCTATGACGCTGCCCCAGATGACTGTCTCAATCGATTTGTCCTTTGTGTATTTGTGCCTCAGTTTCCTCATGTAGACCACGGAGGGGAAACCAGATCTTAGAAAGCCAGCCTGTGCCACGGTGGACAAAACCGTAACCCCATTTTGCAGGTTGGATGTCAGAGCCAGCTCTGCGTGGAGGGGCCCAGGACCCCGTTTCCCACAAGTACCACACCGAAGTCCTAATTAGCCCAGCCCCAAGGCAGCCCATCTCAGCAGTCTAGACCACCATGAGCCCGCTGGCTGCTTTTGCCCCTCAGGCGGCCACACTGAGCAGATGGCAGGAGAGGCAGCGGGCGGGCTGTCAGCTGCTGTTATCTCTTGCTGATGACACGGAGTGTAAATTTTGTTGGCAACACTCCCTCCTGCCTCTGCATGCCACCAGATTTAATCACTGTAATTGAGTTATAATGAATGATTGTACTTTCCCATTGTCTGAGCCAGGCACAGCCGGAACAAGCCAGTGAGATGGGCGGCCCAGGCAGGGGTATGCACCACTCAGAGAGGGGACATGGCCTCCCGCTAGGCCTCAGGCTTGAGTCCCCAGCTTTGCCCGCCCTCAGTTCCCTTCTCCTGTGCGGAAGCCGCAGTCTCCACAGTGGCTGCCTGCCTTGTGCCCCACTGTATTATCAATTTCAAGTGACAATGAATTCTGACTGTGGAGAATTTGGGAGATATAGATAAGCAAGAAGAAAAAGAATGGCAGCCACAGAGGTGACTGCTTCCCAGTCCCTCGGTGATAGTCACCCTGCGGCCCTCTTCATTTTGCTAAATATTTTTTCAGACTTCATAGCTTAACAAAATAGAATCTCTAGCCCAGGCTCACCTTGAACTCACTATGTAACCAAGGATGACTCTAATTTCTGTTCCTCTGACTCCTAAGTGCCAAGATCACAAGCATGTACATCTAGCCTGGATTCATGCCATGTTGGGGTCTAATCCAAGCCTTTGTGCATGCTAGCAAGCACTCTCAACTGAGCTACAGTGGCAGCCTTCAGACTTTGTTATGTTTTGTTTTTGAGACAAGGTTTCTCTGTGTACCTCTGGCTGTCCTGGAACTCAGTCTGTAGACCAGGCTGGCCTTGAACTCAGAGATCCACCTGCCCTTGCCCCCCAAGTACTGGGATCAAAGGCATGCACTTCCACTGCCTGGCTTTCCAGACTTCTTAAAAACCGAATGGGAAGAACGATAGTTGCTGCTGCCCCACACTGTTATAGTGAAGTCTGAGTGAGTCTTCTAGTCACAAGACCTCCTGTGGACAACGCTGCTGGGGGAGGGGCATTCTTCAGAACTGGCAGCCCAGGCTCAGAGGCTGTGTGTCCCGCCCCCTCCTAGTTCACACAGCTTGAAGGCTGGCTGCCCAGCTGCAACCTCTTGCTGAGCCTGCTTAGGGTAGGGCGCTCAGCATGCAAATGACAAATAATTCTGCTCTGAGACATTAAAGCATTTCTCTTCTGCACTTTCTCCAGGCCCCCTCTGCTCAACAGAGAGGCAAGAGGATTGACTCCCCAGGTTAAGGCTAAGGCTAAGGCTCTTTCTGTACACACACACACACACACACACACACACACACACACACAGTGTCACAAGGAGTGAACACCTGAGACAGTTTATCTCTTCCATAATACTTGCAAGCCTGTCCCCTGTGTGGTCTCTGGGTAAAGACTATCCAGGAATGACCATCCCAGAGCCTCCGGCTGAGTTGGAGCACAGCTGTGACAGTTAATGTCACCTGACAATCTGACAGGATCTAGAATCACTTGGGATGGGCCTCTGGGGATGCTTGGGGGGAATTCTGCTGATTGGGCTAATTGAGATAGAAAGACCTGCCCACTGTAGGTGGCACCATTCCCTGGGCTGGGATCCTGGGCTGTCGAAAGGAGGAGAAGGTGAGCAGAGCACCAGCATTCATTGCCCTGGGCTTCCTGACTGCAGACACAGTGCGGACCACTGCCTCCAGCTCCTGCTGCTGTGACTTCCCTGCTGTGATGGACTGTAATCTGGAACTGTGAGCTGAAATAAAACCTTTTGCTTTAATCCTAAGTGCTTTTGTCAGAATTTTTGTTTTTTATCAAAGCCACAGGAAAAGAAGCTAATACAGGGCCATACAGAATTTGCTGTTCCATCTGTGGGAGAAGAGGGAGAGGATCTTTTCAGGGTGCCCAGTCAGCTCTGATGATGCCCAGGTTCCTGTGAATTATGCCACCAGTTGGTGCCACTTCAATATATCCAGAGCTCAGTGATGACAGGGGGCAGTGGATTCACCTTTTCAGTAGGAATTATCCCAGGGGACAATGGGGTGGGGGAAGAATGGGTATGAATCCCTCTACCCTGCCATTATCATCTGGGGCAGAGCCTGGCCACCCTGATGTGAGAGGCAGTGGGCTGCAGGCCAGCATATAGAAGCACATGCCAGATCTACATGACTCCTTTCCACAGCTGCCGAGCCCAGTCCACAGCTGCCGAGCCCAGGTGCCCTGCTCTACAATGCCCAGAAGTCAGAGGTCATCTGATTGGGTCTTCTCCTTTTTCCTGTAGCAGTATTTACCCTCCATTCCCTCCCTTGCCCCATTGCCATCTTGTTTTTATGAGGTGGTCTCCTGAAATCCATGCTGGCCTTGAATCACTCTGGGGATCCTTCCACCTCCACCCTGCAAGTGCTGGAATTATAGCCATATACCCACATCCTAGCCCAGCTTTTATTTTCTATCGAGTGGCAATAATTTTATTTAAAAATGTATTATTTACATTTTTATGGAGATATTTACAAATAAATAATATTTAAGATACTTAAATAATTCTTATTTTTAGAGCTGTACCCATCGAGTCTTCTAGTGTAGGCACTACGCTTCTGTTTTTTGCCTCTTTTCTGCTTTTATTCTGCACCCACAGATTAGATGCTCAGGTCAAAAAAACCTGTGCTTTGAAAGCCAGGCTCCAGCAGAGGCACTGACCCGCTTTCAGATCTGGCCCCCTCACCCTTCATCATTTTCACAGAATGGGGCTTGTGAGTCTGGTTGCCTGACGCGAGCTGCCCTCCCCACAAGCCATGAAGCTTATTCTTGGAGTGCCTCTCTGAAAGGCATGTCAAGTGCCCTTTGGAGACCAACTTCTCAGAAAACAATGATTACGCTGGTGAAGTGTTCTTTGTGAGCATATGGCCTAAGTTTTAGGGGTTTCTGTGCCTTGAACCTTCTTTTGATGAAGTACCCATGTCTAGGATGAAAAACTCCTTCTCTTGCTGTCTGGGGAAGCTGAGGCAGGTGCCAGCCTTTATATTCTGGATGTTCTAAGGGCACAAGGGATGCCAACAAGAGGTACATACCCTGTCCATGGTACATACACTGTCTCCCAGTCCTCCCTCAAATCCAGGAGTCTGAACCACAGAGAGATGTAGAAGCTTGCCCAGAGTCCCACAAGTACGTGAAGGTACAGCGACACATTTCCTGTCACTGGGAGACATAGCTCATGCTCCCCAAACAGCCACATTTCCAGTTCCTTGACAGACTTCAGGGCTTCATCTGACAGCCAAAGCCTCCTCATGCATCACTCTTGCAAGTAGATCCACCTGGGTGCAAACATGCACGCACATGTACATTCACAACACTGGCCGAGGCAGATCAGTGCCCCTCTCCACTCTGCTGTCTGGTGCTGAGTTTTCTATCTGAGCTCTACTAGCAGGGCCAGTGAGCATAATGAGGGTAGGACATCCTTCTCTTAGGAAATACCGTACGAACCACCAGAGTGTCCTGGAGCAGAGACACACCCCTCTCACAAATGCATGACCCAGTGGCCACCCTAGAATGCACGCTCTGAAGACACCTCTAGGCATTGTCCCCATAGCCTTCTGTGGCCAGAGTGCTTTGCCACCCCCTCCTCTGTCCTGGTGTGGGGCTGAGTCCTCTCCTTTCTCCTGTAGGGCTGAGCCCCCGTTGCTTTCTCCAGACCTGGGATAGCTCTGCTTGGCAGAGACCCAATCTACCATTCCTAACCTAAATGAAGCCTACTGGCCCAGTCTATCAGAAGGGGACTCCCAGCGAAGGCCAGAGACATAAGAAGCAGGGAGGAGGCAACTGTTCCATAATCCTGGGATAGGGGACCTCAGATTAGGTAAGATCTTTTCCTTTTCAGAAAAAGTACCTTTCCTTCCCGGTACCTCACCTGACCTTACCTTGAGCTCACCCCAGCTCTGTCACCCACCTGGACTCCCAGCCACAACATGCAGCAGGATGGGGCCTGGAGTTGCAGCACTTACTGTCTCTTTCTACAGGACTTGACCTCGGCATCTTCTTAGGGATCCAGGCTCTGCCCTGGATCTGGACAACCCTGCACAGTATTGTGTGGAAAGTGACTGATGGCCCAGAACCATGGAGCTTCCTCAATTTGCTTCCTTGATGATAATGGTGGTCCAGGAGGTAGGCTCTAGTCATGCTTCTTGGCTGGTCCGGCTATCCTGTGATGGGCAGAGCTCTGGATCCACCACCTATATGTGTCAGCAATGCAGTGGAGGCCCAGGGACAGAGTCTGTCTGGACCCCAGTCTCTTGATCTGTCTCCCAGTGTTACAGGATTGAGAGAAAAAAAAAAAACTGGTAAAAATAAGTCTTGTAGGGGCTGATGGTGCAGCTCAGTTGCTACAGCACATACACCAAAGCCTGGATTTGATGTTCAGCACTGCATGAGTTCAGTGTGTAGCACACACCTGTAATCACAACACTCATGAGGTAGGGATGTGAGGATCAGAAAGTCAAGGTTATTCTGGGCTACATAGTGAGTTTGCCAGTGTGGGCTACATGAGACCCTGTCTCCAAAAAGGAAAAAAAGAAGTGTGTCTTGTGGATAGTCAGGTGTTGCCTGAAGGAGGGCTACAGGACTGTGAATGGTCTTGGAGTGTGACCACCACAAGTCTAACTTCTCTGAGTCAGACCTCAGCTATCCCTGGAAGTTGGTTTGTCCTGCAGGCTGGCCCAGGCCCTGACCTTCAGCCTCAGGTCCCCTCTACACACATGTTCTTCTCAAAGGAGGTGCTTGAGTGAGCAGTTCTTGGCTCCTGGGGGGATGCTTTTTACTCTGGCCTGGGAGGGTTTTGGAGTGAAGTTTGAGGCTGCTCTTGAAGGGTGTCTCAAATGACAAGTGGCAAGTGACCTCTGACCTGTGGGTGCTCAAGAGATATACATACCACTTGTGTCACACACCGATACAGAGCTCCTCCTGCTCCTTAAAAATCACTGCTACTGGAGCTCAAAGGGACCTCTGGGAGCCTGTCACCTTCTGTCAATCAGTAAGGGTTTAATCCTCACGGCCTCTGGAGTGACATACCACATCCCCACGTCACAGTGGCAGAGCTAGGACGGAGTTGGATGGTCACGCAGTCAGATACGAGCCTGGCCAGAGTCTGCATATTGTTTGTTCCTACCTGCTGCCTCAGAACATGCTGGGCAGCAACAACTTCTGATTACCTGCCAGGGTGCCCTTGACTAGCGAGTTCCTGGCTAAGTCTATTGTTCCGTTCTAGGTCAGGCCGACCCGGGCCTAGCTGTATGGGATGAGACTGAGGAGGCAGCTGCTGCAGCTGCTGCCATGTGGCAAGGCTCTGTGCCCATGGATCTGGTGCCATGGCAGCCATACTTGGCAAGCAGTGGACAATACTCCATGGCTCCTCCTAACCGTGGCCATTTAGGTGAGAGGAGTGGGACTGGGGAAAATAATCAATCAACTTTGAAGGAGAGTGGACCAGGAAGGCCACGTTCTCCTTGGGGGAAGGCCATTTTCCCCATTCCAGGACGGATGAATCTGTAACAGCCAAGAACAGTGCATTCCGGCCTGGTCCACAGCCATAGCTTGGACAAGAGTCCTAAAAAAGGATACTCTTGGCTCAGGGCCAGTGAGTCTAGCAGGGATTGCTCACATCTGACCCTGAAGCAGGATAGACACAGCTGAAGAAGAGGCAGAGGCAAAGGGGCTGAGGGTAGCCTTCTTAGGGGACAGGGAGCCCAGGCTGAAGATACTTGTGTCTGAGGTGTGCTTAGAATCCCCAAGGTGTTGCCCCATGCTGGCATTCTGGAGAACGGAATGGACATGCATACAAGGCACTTAGCAGACTGTGTGGGCCATAGGCGTGTGGTAAACGATGAGGAAAGGACCCACTCACCTGGGTGCTGGGACTCAAACTGAAGTAGATCCTTACACTTGGACAGCCTTCCCTTTACTGGTGAAGTCATCCGCCAGGTTTCAGAGCAGTCTTCTGACTTCTTCAGCAACCCAAGAGGGTGGGCTTGCACCCAGAGCGCGGCCAAGGCACTGAACTGAGCTCTTCAGAGGTGCTTTGCCTGACCCAGGGTCTGGCTGCTCCTTACAGGGGCCAGCATTGCCAAAAAGGACTAGCAGAGCAGTGCTGGAGAAAGGCAGACAGCCCAGAGAAGCCAGGGTGGGGCTTCCCCAGGGGAGGGGGCTGAATGGTACAAGTGGGATCCTCAGTGGGCGTGGTGGCACACACCTTTAATCAGGCGGACCTCTGTGAGTTCAAGGCCCGCCTGGTCTACAAAGTGAGTCCAGGACAGTCAAGGATACACAGAGAAACCCTGTCCTGAAAAACTGGAGAAAGAAAAAAACAAAAAAACCAAGTGGGATCCTCACAGGCACTGCGGCCTGGGGAACTCCTCATCTACTAAGAAAGCCATGTCTTAGCTTTCTATTGCTATGACCAAAAGCCACCGTGGGGGGAAGGGTTTATTTAGCTTACAAGCCCTGATCACAGTCTATAATTGAGGGAAGCCAAGGCAGGGACTCAAGGCAGGAAGGAGCCTGAAGCAGAGACAGTGGAGGAATACTGCTTACTGTCCTGCTCCTCTGGGCTTCCTGAGCCTGCTTTCCTATACAATTCAGGAGGGTGGCACTAGGGGTTGGGCCTTCCCACATCAATCACTAATTAAGAAAATCCCCCACAGGCTTTCAGGCAATCTGATGGAGCCATTTTCTCAGACGAAGTTCTCTCATTCCAGATGACCCTGGCTCATGTCAAGGTAACAAAAACAAAACAAAACACTAACCATCACTGCACCCACTTCCATAACTCATCTATCGAATCAAAGGCTGGCCTTCTACCCACTCGGTTAGCTTGAGTCCCCAGGAGAGACCATCCACACTCTCCAGTTTACTCACTGACAAAAGTGGCTTTTTATTTTTGTCTTTGGGGAAGTAATGCATTCAAGTCTTTGGAGTCCTCTGTTGTCCATGATTGTTAGTCCCTCAGCCTTCTCCTCAAAGACACATACCTTGGGGATCTGCACACATGATTTTTTTTGTTTTTGTTTTTGTTAATCATCAGTGAACTTACAAAACTAATGTGGGGTTGCTTGGGCATTTATGCCAGGAGGGTGTTTGAGCGTGGGCTTTGGAATAACTGCCAGGATGGCGCCTGCTGCCTCCCTCCCTGACTGATGCAGGAGGCTCTCAGCAAGCTGAGGTTGCCAGTCCCCAGTAAAGGTTTGGGGTGCCTCAAGTGTGCTATAAATATAACCCTGGGCATGGATCTGGTCTGCCCATGTGAGCCCTGTCTCCACCTGTCTCTGTGAAGGGCTCTCTTTGATGACTGTGTTTTTAAAACTAAACAAAATAAAACACACGCTTTGTAAACCACCCCTGTCTTGCCTTGGAGCACTTGACCAGGAACATTCTAGAAAGCCTTCGGAAGCAGGGCCTTTCCCCCTCAAAGGTAAATTCCAGGAGGATGAAGGTTGTGGAGGACTCAGGGAGACAGCTGGCTGGTGGCCAATTCGCCTTGTAAAAAGGATCCCTGGTGCCTGTGGTGCCAAGATGAAACAATTCTTTGGAATTAACCAAGCTAATTTTGACGAGCAAACATTTTGCTACAATGAAAGTTTTTATTGTAGCATATAAAAGTCAAAACAACACCCAGTCCCCTTGGGGAAGACAAGCGGCAGGAAGAAGAAAAACAGGCCAACACTTAGGCTCTAACTAATCATTGTGAAATCAAGAGTGCTCAGCCTCACCAAATTAAATATACCTAAAAATACCAGGAGAGGAGCCTGAAGGGGAGCACAGGAAGCTGAGAGAATCCCACACTCCAGGCTCTTTAACACAAGCCATTGTGTTCCAGGAAGGAAGAAGGCCAGAGAGAGACAGAGCTTCTGGACCATTCCTTAGAAACTGTGGCCTGGCTCTCATCTGAACCTAGACTACACGTTGCTAAGGGTTCCAACCTGGAAGCTACCAGACATGCAAAATTCCTCAGCAACACTAAGGACTTCTTAAACCAGCATCAAAGACCCAGCCTCATCAGGAGCACGTGGCACCCACCGCCAGAGCAAACATCTGGAAAAGGAGTATTCTCCCATCACCACTGCAGGACAGAGCTGCAGATGGGGGCAGAGTCCTACCTTGGATTCAGGCTTGCCATGGGATCCAGAGGATCTCTTGGAATCTCTGGTCTTGGTACTCTCCTCGGCAGGAGCAGCGTGTGCTCTGTGGAGGCTCTGATTGAGGGGTCATTTGGAAGGTAGGCTGAAGGCATTGTGAAGGTGATTTCGTTTGAGGATGTTGTCTTGGGGATCCCCAGCAGTCATCCTTGAATGTGCTCAGGCCCTGTGCCCTGTGAAGCAGTGGCCAGATACACTCGGATTAAAAGCTCAGCTTTTTTCAAGCCAAGAGCTCTTCGATCACGCTGCTGAAGCCCTCTGAGCCTCAGGTTTCTCATGTATACAAGTAGAGACCATTTCAAGGTTGGAGTGGAGGGTGTCCCTTGCAGAAAGGGGCTAAGGACATATCTCAGAGGTAGAGCACTTGCTTAGCATGTATGATCCTGGGTTTGAGTCTCTCCACTGGAAAGAGGGAAAAGGAAAGAGAAGGAAGGGGATCCATGGGAAGTAAAGTGAAGGGAAGGGGAGGGAAGGAGAGTAGGGGAGGGGAGGAGAGTGGGGGAAAGCAAGAGAGCAGAGGCAGGCATCATAGTATACACCTGTAATCTCAGCACTCAGGAAATGGAGGCAGGAGGGTCAGAAATTCAAGATCATCTTTGGCTACAAAGTGAGTTTGAAGCCATCCTGTCTGAAGAATAAGAATGAGGAAGAAAAAGGAGGAGGAAGAAAGAAAGAAGGAAATAAAGAAATAAAGATAGACAGGCAAAAATAAATTGATCTGTCTCAAGCCAAGGCACGGTGATACAGAGAGAGCTATTGGCATTAGTGTGGAGAGAGAAGGACCAACCACTGCTGCAGGTTCAATGCAGACTGGACTAAGTAGTGAATTAAAGGCTAACTTAGGCAACGGCATTTAATCCTGTCTCAAAAGAAGATGTAGAGGAGGAGGAAGAGCAGAAGGGCGGAAGGAAGGGCAGAAGGAAGGGCGGAAGGAGGGAAGGAAAGAAGGAAGAAAGAAAGGAGAGAAGCTTTTGAAGTCTTTGAGGCCCGCCCCTCCCTCTCAGTAAGTGCTGGGCAAGTGTCAGCTGTTAGTATTTTCTACCCTCTCTTACTCATCATTCTGGTTTTACAGATGAGCTCTAAGGGGTAAGGAGACTTCTCTGTGCTCCTCCAGCCAGTGAAAGGAGGAGTTAGATCCTAGTCTGCGGACTCTGCCCTGCCTCTCTCCTGAGTGTGCTCTATCCAGCATGGAGGAAGACCGAAGCAGGGAGGATCCTGGGAGAGAGTGAGCTTGTGGGAGCCCTCAGCAAAGCTGTAAATAATTGTAACAGCTGCTTGGCTTTACCATTTGTGATTTTAACCCTGAACAACTCCACAAGGCAACTGTTCTTATCTCCACTTTACAAGTGTTACCATCCTTGTGTTCAGGGAAGGTAAGGAGATGCACATGATCCATCACATGGGATCAGATCTGTTAGGCTCTAGGGCCTGAGTCCTCCTGATGGGCCAGGATATAGTGAGTTAAATTTTCCTTGGACTCAACAGCCCTTCTTGCTCCTGATCTGGTTATTTCTAGTTCCTCTAGACACTTAACCAGCACCCCAAGCCCTGTGGCCCAGAAAGCTTCAGGACAGGCAGCTGCGTCTTCCGTCTGAAGCATTCCAGGTTTGCTCTAGGCATGGCCTTTTCCTCCAGCTCATGGCTCTTCCTGTGCTGCCTGACTACAGGTCACATTGCGAGGACTGAGTGATAAAGGGCAAGGCCTAGAGTGTGTCATGGAAACCAAGGTTATAGGTCACTGAACATCTGACTCAGAAGGTCAGATAGAATAGAGGAGGCAACAGGGCCTTGCAGGCCAGTTAAGGGGATGTGCTGGGACATTCCTCGGCTCATGCAAGGGGATGATCTCTTGCTTGTTTGCCTCATTTCTGGGCGCACATGTTCAAGCTCTAGTGTGTCTGTGGAAGAGGTTGGCAGATATTGCCTGCCACTCACTCCATGGAGAAACCAGGGCTTATCTGTACCCAACATCACATAGCTACCAAGAGCTCTTGGAAGGGAGTTCTTGGGAAGCAGCTGTGTTCCTTCCTGTTTCTGCTCCAAACTAGGCCAAAGCCATCTGAACCTAACCTTTTGGATTGGGTAAGGAAACAGAGCAAGAACTCGTGTCCACCAGACAAGACTCGGAGCCCCACATACCAATCTCTGTCTTAGATCTTGAGGTGTAGACACAGTGCTGGAGAGGCTGAGTCTGGCCTTGAACCTTGGAATGTTATGTAAATCATTTACCCTCTCGGTCCTCTGTCTAAAGTGAGGACACTGGGCTGGCAAGAATGCTCAGTGGGTAATGGTACTTGCCACCAAGACAGATGACCTGGGACCCTTATAGTGGAAGAAGAAACCAATGCCTACAAATTGTCCTCTGACTTTGACATGCATGGCATGGTTTGTGCATGGCTCCCCATCAATCAATCAATGCAATTAAAAAAAAATAAAGTAACGCCTAGTAATTGGAGCCCTTCCTAGCCCTGCTGTATGCCATGCTCCTAGTCTGTCTCACATGTACAACAACACACAGGGAGATGTAGACACACATAGACAGCACTTCCTGTGTCACATATGCTCCAACCTATTATCACAGGTTGGACATGCCAGAACTGACCTCAGTGTTTGTCAAGCCTGGCATCACATCAGAGCTTCTGGGAGCTTTAAAAGTCCCCTATGCTTGGCCACGTCCCAGACTCATTAATCCTGTGGGCTGACTCCAGCCGTCAGCACTGGTGAAAGCCTCTAGAAGACTCCAGCAGGTAGTGAAGGCCAATGCTCCCATTTCACTTCTCCACCCACCCAGGAGCGGTAACGGTGAGTTACAGAGGCACTGTCCAGCATCCGCAGCAGAATTCAGGAGTCCAGCCACACTGGCCTCTCTCCAGCTTGTCTGATGATAGTCATAATCCCTCCGCCCTAATTGCCCTCATACAAATCGGGGTTGTGCTACCACGAGTCAAAATTCCTGTTACTTTGGAGAGAGCTGACCAGAAATGGCCCCTTCCATTCAGACACTGGGCAGGGGGAAATGTCTCAGACTCCTCAGAGGAAAGTCGCTCAAAGGACCATGTGTGGAGACTACGGGTGTACACACAGTGTGCTAGCCTGGAAGTCAGATGCCCAGGCAGAGCCTCAAGGAGCTCTGGCCTTGAGTAGGTGTGGCCTCTTGCCTGGGACCTCTCAGTTCACCTAGTTTCCTGTGTGAAGCACACATGGTTGGTCTGGGGCGAAGTTTCACAGGCTAAGGTATAGCGTGAGAGGATAGCTTCATGGCTGGTACTGTTTCTGTGCATGTTGTTAGCATTTTGCTGGTCCTCTGTGGCCTGTCTGAATGACTGAGTTTGGATAGCTGAGCTGTCAGGAGGTTCAGCGTGCAGGGACAGCCTCGTGCCTGCTCACTGTGGGCAGGAGAGCCTAGCAGTAGGTGGCGTGTAGCATTAAACCCATCCATGCAGTGGTCAGCCCCTCTAATTAAGCTCTCACAGTAACTAAAGTCCCGCCTGTAGTCACAGGCATGCCCTTCGAGCCTGGACTTCAGTGAGTCATGGAGAGAGGTGAGACAGACGGGGAGGAAACGGGATGGTTTTGAGTGTTTGCTGTATACCAAGAAGTTCCTGGGGCATTCATTTTTCACATATTGTTGCATCCAGTCTCACACTCAGGATCGTCTCCACAAGCTAAGAGAACATAACGTCTGAAGGAGAAAAATGAGTTAAGATCTGTCCCTGGCACCAGGCAATCACTGCAAGCCAAGTGACGGCTACAAGTTTGGGCTCTTCCTCAGCTCTGGCCTCCTATGGCAACCCTCCTCACCATGCACCCAAGTCATCCATGTTAGGGGCAGCCTCTGGCTCGACTCGTAGGAGCTAGTTACGTGGTCTCTAGAGTACCGGCCTGGTTCCTGGCCTGCTGCTCCCTGCCCCTCCCAGCTGCCTGAGGTATGTGAGAACATCTGAAGTCAATAGGTTGCTTCAACAAGATGGTTCAAAGGGAGATAGAGATCAAAGGCAGAGGAAGGAGGTCAAAGGAGCCGCAGTTAGATCACCCTGGGATTAGAGTGGGAAGCTGCTCTCCCTCTGGCAGAATCCTCCAGGAGTCCTGCCTGGTGCCCCCAGAGCAACTCTGGCTTGGAATCCCAACCTCTGTCTGCTAATGCTTGGACAAAGGGAGGAACATAGACTGAGAGTCACATAGGAAGCAGGGTCAGCAGTGGGCTGAGTGGGGGTGGGTAAGGAACAGGAAAACAGTAGGCCTGCCACCACAAAAAAAAAAAAAAGCCAGCCAAAGAAAGAGCCACAGACACTAAGTGTGGCAGTGTTTCATAGAAAAGAGTAACAAAGAGGAGGAGGAGAAAGAATAGGAGGGGAAAGAAGGGAAGGGAGGAACACAGCACTATCAAGGTTAGCCACAGAAGTTTCAAGCTGGTGACCAGGGGGCCTTTCCTTCCCTTCCATGGAGGTGGATGGAGGTGGCCAGGTAGAAACCCTCCCAACAGGCTGCAGGAGTTCTGAGAAGATGGGGTTTTCATTCCTCAGCTTCTTAGTGATAGAACCCCTTCTCCAGAACTCAAGGGCAGGCCCATGTTAACCTTCAGTAGCTGGAACTTCATGTTTCAGAGCTGCCTCCTCCTGGCCTGCTATCTCCCTCAGCCTAGGTGCACAGTGCCTGTAAAACCTGCTCCAGGCTCCCCTTTCTTCTCCATGAAGCCCACAGGGTTTTAGCCCTCAGGGATCTCTTTGGGTTACTGTCACTTACAGTGACTTAGTGTCTGGGTCCTAAAATTCAACCAAGTAAGTTCCCTGCTCCTTCCCCCTCCAATCCCAGGCTTCTGGTTTGTTCATGGAAGGCTATCATAAGGTCCTGGAGTATGCTTCTCAAATTCTTAAAAGGCATATAACTTTTGTATGAGCCCCCCCCCTCCACCCCAACTTGGCCTTTAGTCTGGAAAGCAGGGAACAGAGTAAGGAAGGGACAGGCAAGCCACTCAGAATCAACCTCACCCCCACCACAGCCCTTATTCTGGAGTCTCCCCAGAGCAGCAGGGTGCACATTGCACCTTACTGACCTGGCTGGGGTCTGAGAACTTCAACCTGGCCTCATCTCCTCTCTCACTTCTCCTTCTCGGTGACTGGGCATCTGCTGGGCACCCCACATCCTTGTCCTCACTTCAGCCAGACACACCCTCTTCCTTTCCCCAGACACTTCCTGCTGGTCTGGTCCTCTGACACAAAATGAGACCCTGAGTCTCTTCCAGTGGGTGAGGGAATGAGGAGCCCACCCTCTGCCCAGAGGATCAAGGGCTGCCTCAAGGGTCCCACACTCAATACACTGTCCTCTAGGCTGAAGCAGAGAACATGGGTCAGGCAAGGGACAGAAGCTTCCAGCCACAATGCTGTCTCCATTGGCTGCAGCGTCAGAAGCGGTAGCTGGATGATGGATAAGAGCGTCTCTAAGCACAGCAGAGTGTAGGCTGACAGAGTGACTCAGGTGACCAAAAGACACCAGACATGGGGCCCAGAGACTTGCTGTGGATACCATAGCCAGTGGGTGGTGAAGGGACACAGCCACAGTCCCTGAGTCCTGTTAGGCAAGACAGAGTACTGGTGATTGTCCTGTGTGGCCCTGGGTGAGTGCCATTCTGAGCCTCAGGCTCCCCATGAGCAAAATGAGGACTTGGACTCCTTGGGTTCTCCAGCTAGCGTTTGTAACCATCCTTGCAGGAATACTCCCTCACTTTGGCTGTCAGACTGTTAAAAATGGAGCTCAAGACACTGGAATTTCCCTGGGACTCTCATAATGGGAGAAAGAAAACACAACAGGTCCCTGGTGCCAGAAAGGGAGAACTTGTTTCCCAGAAAGTGATCTCACAGAATTCTAATAATTTGTCAAACCACCTTGCAGGAAAGACTAGGGCTCATACAATGACAGGGCCACCCACAATTGCTTAGCTATGGACACCTCCTGCCCCCTGTTTAAACCTGAGCCTTAAGACAGGCATGGTGCTGGTAAGCAGGGTCACCACACCCCTTTGTTCCTCTTCTAAACTTGCCTGTTTAGACTATTGTGGATCAGTGGTTGAGCCTGGCTTTGTAGGGCTGCCAGAACCCAGGCTTTGACCCTAACAACTCTGGCAACATTTCCTCTGCTGGTACTTAGAAATTCCATGGGAAGGACTTCCTCTATCTCATGTGGGGACATCATAAGGATAATAAATCAAGTACTAACTGGAGACAGGACTCTATCCAATTCTGTCCTAGTGTGCTGTCATTACGATAGACACCCAAAGCAACTTGCATTCATTGGGTCACAGTCCACTGAGGAAAGCTAAGGTGGGAACCGGAGGCGGAACCTGGAGCAAGAGCTGATGGAGAGACCACTTCCTGCCTTGCTCCCCACGGATTCTCAGCCTGATTTCTTATATACCCCAAGACCACCTGCCCAGGTACAGTACCACCCATAGTGGTCTGAACTCTCACACACCAAACATTAATGAGAAAATGTCCCACAGATTTACCTACAGGCCAATCCAAAGGAGGCAATTCCTCAATTGACATTCTCTCTCCCCAGATATTTCTAGTTTCGGGTCAAGTTAACAAAAAGCAGGCACGGATCTTACAGTGCAAGTAGGTGTTGAGAAGCCGGCCACTTGGGATTCAAAAGCCAGAGCCCAAGGCACTGGCCTTGGCCAGGTCTGTTGAGAAGGCTAGGGTGGGTAGGGAACATTTGGCTGTGCAAATTGATCAGGAGGGCTGGATGGGGGAGTAAGGGTGATAACAAGAGGTTGAGGCATGGCTGGCAGTCTGTGAAGACACTGGCTACCAAGAGCAGAGAAAGCAACAACTTTCTAGCAATTTCCTTTTTAAACCCTCTCTTCTAAGTGAGCGTCTTTTAATTTATTAAGGGAGAGATTTTAAATCATCCTCTCTCTCTCCCAGCCCACCTCTGTCCTCCACTGCTGAGATTTCCCGGGACTATAAATTCTGTTTTAATGACAGTTTAGAAAATGAGCAAATCTTTGCTGACACTTTTATCACCTCCAGAATACTTTTAATAAGAGGTTTCAGTAGATTGCATTCCTGGAGGGGGAGGGGGGAGACCAGCCTGTAGATCTAGTGACCTAGGGAGAATGCTTTCCTGATCCAGTCACAGCTCACCAGCCCAATGCTGCCCACTCTTGTCCTCCTCACTTCCAGGGGAGTCCCTACTAAGGACCCTAACTCCCCAAGGGTCAGCTCCAGCCTGCCAAGCCACTCATTTGGCAGCCTTGGGCAGATCCATCCTTCCCCATGTCCTTCCACCTCATCTGTAAAAATCTTGCCTATGTGCAAGAGATAATTAGTACAGACCTATTAATAATGGTGAGACATAATTAGCCACTGACATTCAGAACCACACCTAGTTCTCAGACCGGCAAATCAAGCCCTTGAACATTTCTCAACCTGAGAACAGTGCCAGCCCCACTGGGCTGGAAAGCATGGGGCTAGCCATCCTATCAATGAAGGCCTGGCAGAGCAAGCTGCAGATGGCTCTGTATGCCCCCTGGTCAGATGTCAGGGAGCTGGCAGGGCTCTGCAGCACCCGCAGCAAGGTGCTACCTTTCAGAGTTCTCAGCAGAGCTGGGGAAGTGAAACACACGGCCCCCAGGGAGGTCAGGAGGACAGCTAGCCTCAGAGTAGATGGGTTGCAGCAGCAGGGGCCTCTGAGCATAGCTTCTGCAACAGGGACTGTTACCTGGACAGGAGACTGATTGGAAAGAGTGGTCAGAGTTGTCACAGTTAGGGACTGAAAAGAGAAAAACCTGGGAGGGGCGAGCATTTAAAGGAATAGTCACAGAAGCTGAGAACTGGCTGGAGAGAAGGCAGGTGAGCATCAAGGTTTGAGAAGGTGGGGATTGGGGGCTACCAAAAGAATGACAATCCTGGGAGGTGTGGACCAGACAGTGGGCGACCTTTAAAATGATTATTTTAAAATACAGCAGAGGGCCGGGCATGGTGGCGCACACCTTTAATCCCAGCACTTGGGAGGCAGAGGCAGGCAGATCTCTGTGAATTCAAGGCCAGCTTGGTCTACAAGTGAGTCCAGGACAACCAGAGCTATACAGAGAAACCCTGTCTCGAAAAACCAAAAAAGAAAAAAAACAGCAGAGGGACAGACCAATTTCACTTTCTTTAAGAAACACCCTTACCAAGTATATACATGTGTAATGCCAAGATCAGGGAGGATGGAGCAGAAGGACTGAGAACCCAAGCTAGGCTCAGCTACGTAATGAGATCCTATTTCAGAAGGTCAAGTGTCAGCTGTAGCTCAGTGGTGAAGTGCCTAGCACACACATATCTGGGGTTCAGTCTATCCCCAGCACTGTGAAAACGGTCAGCTACATTGTTGATTTTTTATTTGGAACCGGGGTCACCCACTGGCTGACCCACACCTCCTGGTGTTGTCATTCTTTTGGTGGCTCCCCAAAGAAAGAGGCAATTTCCGTGCTCAGAGATCCTGACATTTACTGAAGACCTACTGTGTGCCACTCACCGTGTTTGACACTTTTTTGGCACTGATGCTTTTAAAGAGCTCAGTGTGGGACATGGCTGTGGGTGGGGGTTAGCTTGACTTTTATTTTTCTTGTTGAAGGAAATCCTTAGAACCATGGCTGAAAATGAATGCCAGGTGTGGTGGTGCACATGTGTAGTCCCAGCACTGGGGAGGTAGAGACAGGTACAACCTTGGGGCTTGTTGGTTGGCCAGCCTATCCTTCTTAGTGAGCTCCAGGCCAGTGAGAGACAGTGACTCAAAACAGTAAGGTACCTGAGAAGTGACAGTTGATGCTGTCCTCTGACCTCCACACACGTGCCCCCCCCACATGCATATGTAACCCCTCTCTGTGTGTATGTGCACACACATGAATATACATATACACAGGCAGAGGCACAGAGAGGCTGATGAGCTCTCCCAGGACCACACTGACATAGTCTCAGTTCAAGGTTTGAACCTGGCAACTTTGCTCCAGGGCTCACAAACTCCAGTCCCCAGAGGACTGAGTCTTTTCTCTGTCTGACCAAGCAGGGGAAGGGGTATAAGGTGATCCTGGCCCAGAAGCAGAGCCAGTATCAGGTAGTGGGGCTAAAGGATGAGACTCTATTTCATTTGGGGAGAGATTGCTTTTCTTGACCTTTTCCTCGGTACATTTGGAAAGGCAGGTCTGAGGAGGGCTAGTGTTGCCACCAAGTCTGTGGGTCACGAGCAAGCCCCTGCTCTGCTGAAGTCTACCTCCTGGCTGCCAGTGTCACATAGTGTTCTACAGAACACCAAGGCTTCCCACACTTAGTTTCTGGCCCAGATTCGGCCTTCCACACTCTGTAAATTGGTAGCTATTATTGTTATTATGGCTGTAACTATAGATCATTAATTTACAGTTTAAAAAGGCTTCACCTATTTCATTTTGCACTGCTATTTTATTAGAGAATTAAATTATTATGGGAAATTCTCCTAATTGTCTAGATTCAGTGTCATCCCTGTCCCTTGCAGGCTGGCTGCACCTGTATGCACTGTCAGGCAGGATGTCACTGCCCTCCAAAGTCTCTTGCCTTTGTCTCTTACCATCATGAAATACTGACTCTGGGCTAGGCCCCACACTGTTGGACTCTGCAGATGTTGCCTCCCGTTGTGACAATACCCCCTCAAACAGTGACATTAGAGAACCCAACTGAAGCCATCATGCTGGCATTCAGAGCTGAGTTTGTCTGTCACTAAGGTCCATGGCTCCCAGATAGCAGATATGGAGTGTAGGGTCTAATCTACATGGCACTGGTCTTGTGACAAAGGAAAGAGTGACCAGCTAGCGGCCGTCCCCAGACAATAAGGGCTTTCCATTGATGCTTCATCTCTAAGCTGAATATTAGGGAACGTGGGAGAAGCATCAACCAGTGGGATGGCACCTGTGCCCACCAGGAGTGTGCTCCACCATGCCTTGGGAGGCCAAGTCCTCTTTTGGAATTCATATCCAGATGTCTCCTTGGCTCCTGTTGCTGGCTTCTCTGCTCTGTGACCTGCTAAGGGACTATCGGATGCACAGCAGGAAAGAGAGCCACAGTACCCCTTGCTCCTGGCCAGGCTCTAGGATTTGCACAGCCCTTTCCAACTCACCTTAGCCTCTAAGTGAATGAGGTGCAAACATCTCTGTATATTGAAACACATGCTTGAGGGTGAACTGCCTTGGGCTCAAGTCTCTGTGGACCTTGAACAAGCTATCTAATCTCTCTGAAACTACTTTCCTTAGCCAAGGATTGGGGAGAATGCCTTCTACACGGGTATTGTATGAGGGTTTCCTGGTACCAGGCATCTGCACACACACTTGGATTTAGGCAATATTAAATACAGTTAATTCTCATGAAACCCACAAATGAATAGCAGATGCTGATACATAGCCATGCTTTAATAAATCAGTGTTAAGCATGTCCATACCCAAGGTAGCTAATAGGACCTCTTATTTATTAAGCCAAGTTCTTTACATTCTACTTTGGTTTTATTGGGTACTTGAGCTTGGATCTGCCCAACGTGGGCTCAGCAAGAACCCAGCCTGTCTGCTCAGCACTCCACCCAAAGCATATGAATGTGCTGTCATGGAGAGGGTGCTCAATGCATCTTTGCTGTTGAATCAATGATCTCATTTGATGTTCAAACCTCACATCAGTCCTTTGAAGTAAATGCCATTATCATCGCTATCCACAGATGAGGAACAGAAGAGCTGAAGAGAAGAGTTGAACAGGGCCACGATTCAGACTTGGGCTCCTGGTTCAACATCCTGCTGTGAGCCTGAATTGTCCTTCTAGGGACTTATCTTTCCCTGGACAGATGGCCAGAAGCCACCAAGTGTACTTGAAGCTCGGAGTACACTATACTCTGTCCCGTGAGCATATTGAAGATGGTAGCCTGAGGCTTGGCTTTGGGTCTTTGGGGAACAAACATGGATGGGACAATTGCACAAGCGGGGTAGATGACCATAGACCACAGAAAGGACTGTGCCCACCATAGCTGTGTCTCTAGGAGGCAAGAGCTGATAGGGAACAGCATGCAATTTCTGTGTCCCTGTTTCAGGAAAGAGCCCAGCTAAACTAGGGTAGCGGGTGGTCCCTATGGATTCAGAAGGAAATTAGCAGTTGTCAGTAGAAAGCTGTGGGGAGGGCATGGGAGAGGCAACTGGATCTTTCTGTGGGACTGAGAGGTGCCCTGGCACTCTGTAGAGAGGAGTCCAATAACAGCTTTCGAGGCCTGTCTTGGGCATGCAGCTTTCTTCATGGTGTGATGGGGTGGTGGTGGGTTTTTGGGGAGTCTCCAGCAAGTCTCTTGGGGTCACCTCTAGCTGCCCTGAGTACATAGCAAGCTCCACATTGACTTATCTACTTGTACCCAGGTCCGGAATGCCAAAGTTCCCAAATAACATGGCATGCACTGTGCCTGCCCATACCCACATCCTCCTATAGTTTAAGTTGTCTCTCTGCGACGCCCATTTGAACTCAATACAAATGTCCCTGGATCAAAGTGGTACAGTATACTTTGAGGAGCAATGGAAAGAAAAAAGTCTGCATGTGTTCAATAAGGTGGCAGTTTCTCCCCCTGCATATTTCCAGCCCACAGTTGACTACTTGAAATTCATTGATCCAGAAAGCTGATGGGACCTGTTACTCTTTCTAGGCCACAGGGGACTGAAAGCTCTTGTTGAAAAATCATCTGCCTTATGAGAAAAGAATTTCAACTCTAGACCTGGGTGCCTCTGAGTCCAGTGCTTGGGAAGGTCCTCTCATCAGTAGGAAGCCATGCTGCTGACTTGTGTGTAGCAACAGGTCCTCCTGGAGACTGCCCCAGAGGTCTTGTTGATCCCTAATGAAAAAGCAAGAGTGGGCTGAAGCTCTCTGGACAGGGGTCTCACTCAAGGGAATAAAGACATAAAGGGGCTAAGGGTTGTTTTCAGTCCTTGGATCTGGGCCATTGTGTTGTCACTTCTTGTGGTTGTCAGAAAGGCTGACACACACTGATGGGATCCTACATATGTATGTGTTTGAAGCTCAGTGAGTGAGTTTGGAAATATAATTCTCTGACCCCAGCCTTGTGTAAGGAGCTCTTGGAAATAAGTTCTTTCATTGTTCTAGGTCACACAAAGAAGACCAGCAAGGTGCTCCAGAGGCCCCTTCAGCATCCGACCTCCTTCCCCCGTATCTAAGTTGGATGACCACAGAGGCTGAAGCCTGATTTCCCAGGGTCAATCTTTTCTCTGCCCATGAACCACTGTGTACTTTGCGAACTCTGAATCAACCTCTCCAGTCTTCTAGTCTCTTCCCAAGGCAAGGATCACCATGGCTCCCACTTTCAATAAACACATTTGAATCCACAAAGCCTCGGCACTCCGTAGCTCCAGAGCCCTGATCCGCTGTCCTGAATTCTCCAGCATTTGGCACAGAAAGCTAAAACTGCCTGGCAGCTGTGTTACCTCTTTGTGGTGTGGGCTGTGTATGCAGAAATGAGTTTATTCCAAGGCTCTGTCCTAGAGCATGCTTCTTTTCTCTGTTTTTAAAGTTCAAAGAGATTTGAATTCTGAAACTCTTCCTGCCCAAGGAATTTCACTAAGACCCTATGGTCCTAAGCTGTTTTTTTTTTACCCTTTTTAAGTGCTGAAAGGACACAAATATGGTTCTCACTGTCCAGATGGAGAGGCTTGGGGCTAAAGGGCTTGTCCTCTGCACCACAGCTGAGAAATGTAAGGTTAGAGCTCGGTCCTGGCTTCTGCAGATTGGATGAGGGTCCCTCTGTAGCCTTCCTCCCTAACAGGCCCCTGAGGCCAGAAAGCCTGTCTGGTTCTCCATACCCAACCACAGTCCAGGCATCAAACCTTTGACTGCTTAAGATTTTGTGGGCAAATGAAAACATGCACTGGCAGGAGATGGTGTAATCTCTACTTGAGTTTTTGAGCAACAACCTAAGGAGAACTGAAGAAAGAACTCTAGGGGCGTCACCCAAATGAGCTTCCCATTCCTCCATTTGTACCCCAGTCCCAGTCTGGCCGATATGGGTCTGTTTCTGTTTGCTTGAATTCACCACAGAGGGCCTGAGAATGAGTAGTGTGATGAGGGTCCCACCGCGAACAGCCCCTTGCTTGAAACTGGGGGGAGATTTGACAGTGAGGCCACACAGATCCCCATGGGTATTCAGGACAGTTGGGGCCATCAGAGCCAAGCTGCCTGCTTCTATTCCAAAAAACGTTTCTGCCCGTGGGCCCTGGAGAAATGGGATCCTCCTCACTTCATGAGGACAGCTGGGTGCCCAGGAGAGACCCCCAAAAGTTGCTGCCAGGGTTCCTCTCCAGAGCACGCCATTTTGCCACACTTCCAGGGAGAATGATGACATTGGGATCCAGCCACAGCTCACTGAGGCTTCATTCTCCCTCCTCCACAGAGAAGATACTCCAGCACAACAGGCCTTTCTTCTGCGGAGGAAGCAACCCTATAAGGGGGCCTTCCCTGGGGACACAGAGAGTGTGTACTGTCCCCAGACTGCCTACCATCTGGGGACACGGAGGCGGTGGGAACAAGGTGACATTTTAGAGGTTTCTAGTTCAGCGAAGGAAAGCCAATGCTGTTATTAGTCAGGCTTATAGTCCTGCACCTTCCTGTTCCCTAAGCCTGCTTTTCCTCCCTGGTGTCCTCTGTTGTCACCAGCCCCAAACTCATCCTCAAGAGCACATTTATCCAGTGACTGCTGACCACCCTCCCAGTTTCATTATTGGGATACAGCATTCATCATGTGCAATGTTGCCTAATTAACTCCACCTTCTCTGTCTGGCTGATTACCTTTTGGTAGGCTCACTGCAGACTCTTGGCCACTTCTGAGAGTAGCCTCTTGATTAGCCCTGAGATAGAATAGACCAGTCTTTTGCTCCTTTGCTACCTACCCAATGTCCCCTCCCTTTCCTTCATAATGAAAAATGACCCTGTGATTCCATTAAGTTCCCTGGCAATGGAGAACATTCTGGAGAATTGATTGTGACTCCGTTAATGACTGCTGGGTCAGGTGCTTATGTACCAGAGGACATAACTGTCCTGATTGCAGCCCCCCAGAGGGAAGAGGAGTGCAGACATAAGGTGGCAACATGACATCTGAGGAGGGAGGAGTGGGGTTCCCACAACCCCCCTAGGGTGGAGTTTGTTAGTACAATAACCCCGTATGTTTCTTGGGAATGAAGCTTCCACATCCTAGTTGAGTCTGCAAGGACCAGAACCATTCTCCTCCCTCCTTTGAAGTCTTACTCCTGGTTGGCAGGGTCTCAGTCTTGCTTCCTGCCTCTGCCCCACTCTCCTATCAACAGTGGGCAGAGCAGGATGCTCAGCGAGAGATCAAAAGCTGACCCTACTTTCTGTGGCCCTGTGTCCTGGGAGCTTTTTGCTTCCATGAGGTGGGCCTTGGCGCACTTCCTGTTTCACTTGGAAGCTGTAGGCAGGCCCCTTATGTTTTCATCTGTGCTTGCCCAGAACTGTCCTGTCTATCCCTCTTCTGCCAGCAGACCTCAGGAGGACAGCAGAAGGCACAGGGCAGTGTAAGCCCCTACCCAGCCCAGGGAGTAACTAGTGCACAGGCCGACTGTGATGGAGAAGGATAAGTCATGTGATGCCAATGTGCCCTAAAGTAAAAAAGCTTGTTGGGGTTTCTGAGAAATTGTGTCTTGACAAGAAGGAACCCCTGCTGTGGCCTTGAGCACTTGTGGGTGAGTGTGTATGATGCCTGTAGAGGCAGCAGACATCTTCCAAGTGTGAAGGTGCTTAGCTAGAACCAAAGTCAGCCTCCAGAGGATGGCAGAGAGGAGCAGCTGAAGGTCACTGACAGCATCCTGCTGCAACTGAGCCAGCCGAGGTGGGCCACCACCACGTCCTTCCTCTGACCCCACCCAGCCTGGGGTTGGGACTGGTGGACTTGGCAGTGTCCCTGTGACCCTGCACAGTGAGGGGGTCTCTGGAAGGCAGAAGGTTCTGACCAGATGTGAGTGATGGACTGCTTCTTCTAAGGGTCCTCCCTTGAGCCTATATGACATCACATTAGGATATAGATCAGCAGTTCTCAACATTCCCAATGCTGCGGCCTTTTACTGCAGTTCCTCAACTGTGACCCTCAACTACAAAATTATTTTCATTGTTACTTCATAACTATAGTTTTGCTATTGTTATGAACTGTAATCCAAACACCTGTGTTTTCTGATGGTTTTAGACAACTCTTGTGAAAGGTCATTGAACTCCCAAGGGGGTCTTGACCCACAGGTTGAGAACCACTGGTCTAGCCGACCCAGTAACAAGCTGGCAGAACAGAACAGAAGTGTGAGCGAAGCAGGGGCTGTGGATGTAATTTGTGTCTCCAGAGGGTAAGAGGCAAGCCATACCTTAAGTGGTGCGAAGCCTTGCTTAGTGAACAGTCAACTTTCAAAGCAAACAGGCTTTCTAAAGGCCCATCCAAAGCTGTCCTCAAACTTGCTATGTAGCTGAATATGACTTTGAACTCTTGATCCTATCTCCAAAGTGCTAGGACTCCAGGCATGTGCCACCTAGTTGTATGGAGTGCTGGAAATGAAGTCTGATAAACTGGGAAGTCTGATACTCAGTGACCCTGCTTTGGAGCCTCCTTTGGGCCAGCTTCCCGCACAAGCAGCTCAACTGATGGGTGCTCCATCTGCCCATAGACCGTGCTCGAGGCAGGAGAAGGCTCTGAAGATGCTCCAGAGAGAAGGATGGGGAGCTCAGGTAGAGTCTGAGTGTACGTACCTCAGTGGGGCGGAACTCAAGGATGGGTGAGGTACACAAGATAGGAACAGAGGGATTGCTGTGATACCCAGAGGGCTTGTTCATGACCATCTGTGAGATACCCCTGCTGATGCTCAGGAATGCTTGGGGAACCTCTCTAGCACTGACCAGAGACAGCAAGACCAAATTATTGCTCATGAGCCTAGAGGACTTGGCCTGGAGGCCACTCCAGAGGGGAAGCCTGCATTCTCCCAGATCGGATCCCTCCTCTTGTTTCAAACTTCTGGGTGGCAGGGAGGAAGTGTTTGTTCTCTAAGACAAAGCTCCCAAGAGGGACCAGGGAGAGCCTGACCACCTGGGAACTCTCCGCAGAACTGAATTTTACCCAAGGATTAGAAACGGTCATGATATTTTTCTTAATTGATTCTTCTAATTGCAAATCAATATAGCTAATTTGCCCCGTGGTTGGGTTTGCTTTGCTGTGAAACAACTGGGAGCCTTGCAGGATTGCATGAGTGGGTGGACTTGAGAGATGCCTTGGCCTCCCTTGAGGGGTGAGATGGATTGCTGGGCGAGGTGGCTGAATCCTTTTCTTTCTCCATCACCTGCCACATGCATAGGGAAAATGGAAACAAAGCTTAGAGGCTGGGAAGCCCATGGCTTCCAACTGCCCATGGGATGCAAGGCTCCCAGGACATGCCACACAGGGGCTACCCATGGCCTTTTCCTCCAGAATCTCTCAGAGGCAGTGACATGGTCCAGAAATACGTTTCATCTGTCACATCACTGATATTTCCTGTGTACCTATTATATGCAGGGCTCCAGGAAGCCCTTGAGATTCAATAGTGCCAAGGTTTCTGTGACAGCAAGCCATTGGGAGACAGTGGTGTTCAATGAAGGAGCCAAATGGGAATTGACTCCCAACAGCAAATGCTAAGATGGGGAGGGGGGGGCTCATCATGAGGCCATCAGTGACTGTTGGAGTTGCTAGTTGCTAGGAGCTCTGGAGGAGTGGGCTACACATCAGAAATGTGCCTGATATAGCAATTGCTGGGGCAGGGGCAGCTTTGAAACCTGATGCTTGGCAAGCAAAGCAGGAGCCTTCAGCTTGCCTTTCTCTGTTCTTAGCCCAGTTCTGAATTCAAGTTTCATGTTAGGCCTGGGTTGGTGTGTCTCAGTGAATAGAAGGCCACTAGAGTGGAGATCAGCAGGGCAGCAACAAGAGATGCATTTCTGTTTATCTCTCACTTGAGGCCATGGCCACTAGTGTGGACCATGCATGAGGCTAGACTCAATATCTGTAGGACAGCTATGATTCTCTCCTGTGACCACAGGTAGTGTGTCAGGGGTAGCAGGGACCCAGGTGAGCAGACCCACTGTGGGCTGCTGGATATAGGGTATGGCTTTGGAATGACACAGCATGGTGACCCTGGAGTCTCTGTTGCCATAAACTGCCTCCCCTTGAGCAGTCCTCACTACCTCCCTCTGCAAACCTCTGCTTCTCATCTGCAACAGAGTGATAATAAAACCTCTTTCATCTGAGGATTAGATCAGATTATATGCAACAACATCCATGAAGGACTTAACACTGGGCTTGACCCTCAGCAGGCACAATGGTGGCTTGTTGACTGAGCAAACAGACACACTGTTTGGAGGAGGGGTGACTGACAGTGCAGGAGACAAAGGAACCTTTCATGCTGTGTGTCCTCTTAAAGTTAGGAAGGTCTCCAAAACTTTGAGGGGGGGGGGAAGAGAGAGAGATAGAGAGAGAGAGATAGAAAAAAGTTACTAAGGATATAACTCAATTGGTAGAGTGCTTACCTAGTATTCATGAAGCCCTGGGTTTGATTCCCAGGAATACATAAACCAGGGACATGTTTGTGATCCTGGCACTTGGGAGATGGTGGCAGGAAGATCAGTTCAATCTCATCTTTCTCTACATATTGAGTTTAAGACCAGTGTGGGATACATGGGATTCCATCAGATAGATAGATAGATAGATAGATAGATAGATAGATAGATAGATAGATAGGAAAGAGGGGAGAGAGGAGAGGAGAGAGAGAACTACAAGAAGAAACAAAACAAAAACAGTGAGGGAATTGGGAGCTGTGGGAATTAGATTATTGCTTTATTGCTAGAAACTTCCATAATGGCTGTCCCTAGATTGAGAAGGAAAAGCAGGTTTAAATGAGCCTGGCACTGATGACAGGAGGCAGGCCAATCAACAGTTGGCTCTCATATTATTCCTGGGTGAGCTGGCATGAGGTACAGTATTCAATCTAAAGCAAGCATTTAGGGGTTGATAAGCAGAAGCATGCTCCTCCTGCCCTCCCACACCTCCAAGCCTCCACAGAGTAATTATTCAGATGAGAAGAAGAAAGGAACATACAGAAATGAGTCCACAGTCTTAGAATATGGAGTGAGCAGGCGGCAACTACATTCCTAGGATGGGCTTTGATGGTTCAGACAGAGACTGTGGGCATATCAGCAGGTGACAAAGGTTGGCTGAGCCTCTGGAATGAGTTCCCTCCACACTTCAGGTGGAGGTGGGACTTGAGAGTATTTTAATCCTTTACTAACCGTGAGGTCTGAGGTTCAGCTCCACCGGTGCAGCCCACATTATTCATGCCTATAATGTGTGTGTGTGTGTGTGTGTGTGTGTGTGTGTGTTTGTGTGTGTGTGTTTGGAAGTGAACATGCTCATGCCTCAGTGCATGTGTAAAGATCAGAGGACAACTTGCAGGAATATGTTTTCTCCCACTGTGTGGGCCCGAGGGATTGAACTCAGGTAGTGGGGCATGGTGACAAGTGCCTTTACCCACTGGACCATGTCACCAGGCCCTGCTTTGTTTTTTGAGACAGGGTCTCTCGCTGGCTTGGTGCTGACTAAATCAGCTAGGCTAGCTAGCCAGCAGACAAACCCAGGATCCATCTTTCCCCAGCCTCCCCAATGCCTCCACGTCCAGATTTTTAACATGGGTGCTGAATATCGAACTTAGGTCTTCGGGCTTCTGTGGCAATCACTGTACCCACAGGGTCATTTCTTCAGCCCCTCTTTGCTTATTTCTTTGCGGTACTCTGGAAGACTGATACAGAGGGAGCATGTGGCTTCTGCCAAGGTTCCTAGACCTTGCTGGGAAAGTAGTAGGCTTGGATTGGGAGGTGTGGCTTATGACTATCCACTTGAAGCTAGTCAGAGAGGGGTCAGCAACCTCAGTGTCTTCTGTATCACGCTTTTGTGGGCCTCTTAGACAAGAGGCTGCGTCTGGTGGCCATTTACAGGTCCCATTCATGGCTTCCAGCTTTGCTGTCAGATGGGGAAGATCTTCTTCCTCACCCAGCTGGAGTGTCCTAGGAAAGGGGTCTGAGTCACACATGTTATGGCCAAGTGAGATGTATCTTTACAACCTCCCCAATGGTTACACAATGGAGGGCAGCTTCCAAAAAAAGTGTTTCCTCCAAAATGTAGGGCATATTTAGTTGATAATACAGCAAGCAGTCCACAGAAACCTAGAAAGTGGAAGTAGGGCTAGGGTTTCAATTTATTATTATTATTATTATTGTTGTTGTTGTGTATATGTAAACATTGTGTGCAGACTAGGGTCTTAGATCCTCTAGATCTTGAGTTATATATGGTTGTGAGCTGCCCAGCATGGGTGCTGGAAACTGAAGATGGCATCTTTAGAAGAACAAAAAGCACTCATAACCATCAATCCATCTCTCTAGCTCCAAAGTAGGATTTCTTGAGTTATTTCTACTTGTTCCTTAAAGCAGAAAAGGGTTAGAACACTCTTGATTTTTTTTTTTTTTTTTTTTTTTTTTTTGGGCTTTGGAGAAAGGGTCAACCATGTAGCTTGCTGTGTAGATCAGACTAGCCTTGAACTCACAGAAATACACCTGGAGTCCTGGAATTAAAGGTGTATACCATCACTCCTGGTTGGGTGGAATATTTTATAAGCAGGCCATTCACACCAACAGACACATAGGTAGTACACCTCAGTCCTATGTACATGTCCTCTAAAGTCCATCTGATTACATTGAAAAAAAAACCCATTATTTTCTACATCTCAATTCAGTTGGTTTTTACTTTGGACTCATTGGTGATGAAGTTTCCTGTGACATTGAACATTGGTGGCTTGCCACAAGGGTCGCAACCACTCGGGAAAGTAGGACTGACCACTGTGGGACAGTTCCAATAGACTTCCTGTGGCTACCATACCTGTTGTTCTAAATCACCATTCCAAGGGAGTTTTAAGTAATGGGACTTGGAAGGCAGAGAGAGAGAGAGAGAGAGAGAGAGAGAGAGAGAGAGAGAGAGAGAGATTGATTGTGGGTCAAAGGCAGATATGTTTGCTGTCCAGTGTAATGCTAGGGCAATAGTAGGAGGTCACATTTGGAGAGCCTCCCATGATAAAGGCTCTGGGTTCCTAAGCCTGGGACCCAACCAACGTTCCTTGTTTAACACCATCTACTTGATTGCTCATGGCCCCATGGGATGAGAAGGGAAGAAAAACTAATGCAAACTGACATGACCTTGAACTTCATGCTCCCTGTGTATGTACCAAGAGTGGGAAGGTCTGCACTTCTGACCCAGGAGTTTCCTATCTCCTGCATCATGAATCTGTGGCAGGCTAACTTAAGTCAAATTCCTGATTTTCTTCATAACTCTTCATGGTATAAAGGGTGACTTCCCAAAGTAAGTTAAGCCTTCTACTCCCAAGATAATCTTATGCCTAAAGATGGCTGCTGAAGCACCAGTCAACAAGCATATCTTTTTTTTTTTAAACATTTATTTATTTATTATGTATACAGTATTTGCTCTACATATATCCGGGCAGATCTCAATGTAGATGGCTGTGAGCCACCATGTGGTTGCTGGGAATTGAACTCAGGACCTTGGGAAGAACAGCCAGTGCTCTTAACCTCTGAGCCACCTCTCCAGCCCTACAAGCATATCTTTATTCCAGACAACAGAAAAGAGAAAATCAAAGTCACTATCTTTCATCTTTCTTGACATTCCACAAAATACACACACACACACACACACACACACACTTAGTAGTTACTTTGTCTTACCTAGCTGCAAGGGAGGCTAGGTGTAGTGGTTTGAATAAGAACCCCCCCCCCCATAGGTTCATATATTTAAATACAGTCACCAGGGAGTAGCAGTATTTGAAAGGATTAGGAAATGTGGCCTTGTTGGAGGAGGTGTGTCACTGGGGGTGGGCTTTGAGTTTCAAAGTCCCATGCCATGTCCAGTGTCCCTCTCTTTCTGCCTGTGTAGATGTAGCTCTCAGCTATTGCTTCAGAGTCATGAGTGTCACCATGCTCCTGTCATGATGATAATGGACTAAACCTCTGAAACTGTAAACAAGCCCCCAATTGCATGCTTTTCTTTGTAAGAGCTACCTTTGTCATGGTGTCTTTTCACAGCAATAGAATAGTAACTAAGACAGAAGTTGGAACCAGAAGTGGGGTATTGATGTGACAAGCCTGATCATGCTTTTTGTTTGGAGGAATAGGGAAGACTTTGAGATTTTGTATTAGAAAAAGTGATTGGATCCCTTAAGCATGGCTTAATGGGCCATCCTAGTAGGAGCATGGAAGACAGTATTGAGGGTGATTTGAACTGTGGGGGCCTGGCTCAAGAAGGATCAGAGAGGAAGAATATTAATAAGTGGCCTAGAGATTGTTCTGTTATATTTTGGCAAAGAGTGTGCCTTTTGCCCTTGTCCTAATAATCTGCCTGAGGTAAAATTAAAGAGTTTTGGATTGATGGCATTGGCAAAGGAGATTTCAAGATAGCCTAGTACTGACAGTGTTGTGTGGTTATTAGTAACCATACTTATGGAGATCTATAATGAAAAGGAGCATGTCAGTAAACAGTACCCCTCTATGGCCTCTGTATCAGCTCCTGTCTCCAGATTCTCACCCTGTTAGAGTTTTTTTTTTTTTTTTTTATAAAATTTTTTTTTTCTTTTCTTTTTTTCTTTTTTTTGGTTTTTCGAGACAGGGTTTCTCTGAATATCTCTGGCTGTCCTGGACTCGCTTTGTAGACCAGGCTGGCCTCGAACTCACAAAGATCCGCCTGCCTCTGCCTCCCAAGTGCTGGGATTAAAGGCGTGCGCCACCACCGCCCGGCTCCTGTTAGAGTTCTTATCCTGAAAAAAAACTTCCTTCAGTTTTGAACTATTAATGAGGAAGGGTAAGCCAAATAAACCTTTCCCTCCTTAGTTTGCTTTTGTTCACGGTGTTTCATCATGGCAGTAGTAACACAAACTAAGACAGAGATTGGTACCAGGAGGGGGGGGTTACGAACCCATGCAGGCAAATAGCTCTTAGTTACATGCTTTCCTTTATAAGAGTTGCCTTGCTCATGGTGACTAAGATGTTGGAAGATGTAATCTTTAAACTGCACACAATGATGCCTGGGCAGGACTCTGTCAGCAGGAAGGGAATGTGAAGAGGTTGGGTGGCAGTTCTCAGGCAGCACTGTGCAAGTCCTAGTCTCCCATTCATCACCCTGGTCCAAGGGCAGGAAAGAGTTCCTGAAGCTGGGACATGCCACAAAGAGTACAGAATCCCTGAAGGTGAAAAAGAACGGAAGGGAAGGCCCATGAAAGCAGGTTTGGGGAAGGCACTTTACCTGATGCCAGTTTCAAAAGATACAGGGAAGAGTGGACATGCAGGCCACACACTCTAGAACAGTGAGCAGAGGCTCTGGACCCTAGAAGCCAGGATGGAAGCACCAGAAAGGTGAAGCTACGTCCATCAGAAATCAGGGAAGGCTTCTTGAGGGGGGAGGCTCTGCTCCTTAAAAGGGTAAGTAGAACCCTGCCACAGTCATGGGCTAGGGTTAAAGCTGGGAGAACTAAATTTCCCAAAACAAACAAACAAACAAACAAAAAACCTGGTCTATATTGAAGATTGTGCACTCATTAAATGAATAGAACTTCTGTAAGTATAAAGAGCTGGAATATTGCAGATCAAGAATCAACTATCTTTAAGTCTTTTTAATAGTCATTTATTACCAGTCTCTTGTTCTGACCTAACATCTTCGTCACCACTGGGTAAACCTTCTGGGATTTATTAACCAAGCACACCATGAGCTCCCACCAGTTTAACAGCTAAGAATGCCTTCAGATAATGTTTGAAACCTATAGCAGAGTTTCCCTTCAAGTTTGCTGTAACTTGATGCCCCTACCCTGATGGTGAGTGTATTGATTTATCAATGTGTTCTGTTCTGAGACTAGAAAAGCTCACTCAATCCCTTCTACAATGGAGCATGTCATTACGAACATCCTGGCTCCATGTTTCCAAGCTAGTCACTCACAACAAACTACCAATTCTCACTGGAGGAAGAGCTGTGTTTTGAATGGGCAACTTCCAGGTCACACATGAGGTGGCTCAATTAAATTTCAAATTTAATTATTTATTTCCAAGCTTTTGTGAGACAGGGTCCTACCATACAACCCTGGCTGGCCTGGAACTACTTGTGTACACCAGGCTAGAGTTGTACTCATGGGTGATTCTCCTGCCTCTGCCTCCTGAGTTCTGTTACAGGTGTTAGCCCAGCTGCTATGTCTGTCTTCAGTATTAGATCAATCTCTTTAGCACTAGTAAAATCTTCACAATATTAGGAAACGATGACTCTAAAGATCATTTTTGAACCCTAAACTCCACCAGCACCCCAAACTTTTACTAACTCTGGTAACTCTGTGGGTATGAGGGAGTTGTATGAGATAAGGGCATGATAAGGAGGGCGCACTGTGGGAAACAGACTAGGCAGGAGAGGGAAGGGCACTCTCCAGCCAACATAGTAAGACCTGTCTACCAATACTCAGCGCTGATGGGAGCTGATGTCAAGTGCTTGGAGCTGTCCATCACTCTGGCCTTGATTGACTCCATTTGACCTGGTCCCTGGGAGGGAAGTTCTGTACTGTTCCCATTTTACAGACGAGGTTAAGCAACAGGCTTGGCATAGTGCAGCTGTACCTAACTGGAATTTCCCATGGCATTTACAGTATGGCATCTCCCTCACTCCATCCCCCTGCTATCCCCACAGGATGGGGCAGGGTTGGCAACTCCATGGCTGCCCTAACAGGAGAAAGAGTAGGTGGGGCAAGGCACATGAGTTCCTTGGAAGCAGGCAAACCAGTAACATGCTTCTAGAGTTTTCCTTGGTGCCCTTAGGGAAGGAAGGTGTGGACTTTTGGGGCAACCTGTTAAGACAGAGATGGAAAACCAGGCAGATCAGTCACTCCCTAGAGCCCCTTCATGGGCTGTAGGCAATGAGTTCCACCACTTTGCAGTAAGAATCGTGGAGACATATACTGCCACCTGAAGCTAATCCCATCTGCAGCAACTCCTCTGGGCAGCCTAAGGACCGTCCCCGACTCCCACACCCTCTGTTTCTGATTATTCAGCTTGTGCATCCTGCAGGTGGCTGCTGCTATGGTCTGGGGAGAAAGGCAGGCAGCTCAACGCTGTTAAGAGGCAAGGGCCCCTCAGAAGGCCTGCCAGAGCCCACCAGGCTGAGAGCTGGCTTCTGACTGATTGTGGCCCTTGGACATGGGGGCCTTGCTGTTCTGAGCATATATATGCCTGGGCACATCCATTGCCCTCTGCTTGTGTTGTCCTCCCAGGTAATGGTCCTAAGGGCCTGGACTTTGGCCCAGCTGTGACTGGTAGGACCCAAGGGATTATAGAGCTCTGTCTGCAAGATGGCTGTGGCAAGGATTTAGGGACTTGATCCCAGCCCCTTCTCATGCCACTCTGTCCCCTCCCATACTGTCAGGCTAGGCTTGGGCGGCTCATTGTTGTCCTCAGAATGTTTAGGAATCAGCCATTTAATGAGAACAAAAGGAATTAATTGGTGGTTTAGGCCTAATGAGACCGCTGTGCAAATTAACAGCCCTCATCAGCAGAAACAAACAGAGCCTTTAAATGAATTGCCGAAGAGCATTAAACTGAATAAGCTTTTGCCTGATGATAAATAGCAGGTCAGGGGAGACCATCTGGCCCCTTCCTGCTGCTTCCTTCCAGAGAACAGGGAGGGGCAGCAGGGGAGGGAGGAGGAACCAAAGACAGCACAGAGACACAAGCCTGTGTCTCACACACACACACACACACACACACACACACATCCTCCCCACATATTCCACTCAGTCGACACTTGGATTCATTAACATACATTTACATGCTGTCACAAACATCCATTCACATGTGTTCACTCATGTTCATAGTCACAGAAACACATTCAAGCTCACACATTGCTTTGTTCTCACCTTCACTTGTGCATGTTCACATACACACACGTGCCACACTGCCAACAGCCAGGCTAGGTGGTCTAGGATTACATTTGTCTCTGAAGGGTTGGGATGCAAAGCCTTTTCTCTCTGACAGATCTGTATGCACCCTGGGGTCCCTACAGAACAGGGCGCTAGGTGGGAGAACAGCAGTCTCTATTCTTGGTGCTGCACTGCCCTGACCCTGTCCTTCCTAGAGAGCTCTCAGCCTGGCCAAGCCACAGCCTAGGTGTGCTGCAGTAACTCAGACTGGCCACAGGCCCCTAGGTTCCTGTGATGTGTGATGTCTAAGTTTATTTCCAGAGCGGATATTCTAGACAGCTGGCTCCCCCCGCCTTATTTATTCATGTATTTAAAATGTACCTGTGTCTTATCATCTTTGATTCAGTGTATTTTGTCCGAGCACAGTGTCTGGCACTTAGCCTATCTTTGTTTGTTGAGTGAATAAACTCACATTCTTCCAGCTGCGCCTAATTACCAGCTAGAATATGGAGTCTACTGAAGTTTTATGAAAGCCCTCATGCTACCTTTCATGCACAGAAAGACCCTTTCATTGCCACCTCTGAGTGAGATGTCCTCTGCTGGGAATCCCAGGTGAGTCACAGGGGCGCTGTGACCTGCACCTGGCCATTCTAGTGGCCCACAATGCACTGGCCAAAGGTGTCTCACCAATGCTCAGGGTAGTTGTGGCCCCTTCAGTGCCTGTCCAGCCCAAATCTATGATATTACTTATAGATTTTAATTTACATATCCACTCATTTACTCACAAAAATATTTTGATTTTACTGTGGGAGGTGTTTATTCTTTTTCCAGGTTATTTTATTTGCCATATAGGGTTACTTGAGGCCATGACTGCATGACTGCCATCATGTCCTTTGATCATAGTTTCGAGGTTTGGGCCTGTTTTTTGTTTTTTGTTTTTTTTTGTGTCACACGACACATTAACGATTTGGCTTGCCCAAGTTTCTACTGTCAGAGGAGTTCCAGTTGTCAATAGAGGAGACAGCAACTTGGGTCCTGTGCTGTGGACACACTGATCAGGTTCAGTGCTGGAAAGCATTGGCGGCAGGCCTCTCTTTTCTCACAGTAGTGTTGTCTCATTGTGTCAGAGGATGTGGAGCCTGCTCTGCAAACACTGCACACAGACCCTCTTTGCTGATGAGTGATCACCCATTATCACTTGGTGGATGAGACCGCATCACATACCACGGGCAGTAGAATGACACCCGTGCAGCCCCTGTCCACATGCTGGTGACAACCTACTTTGACAGGAGTAGCCTCCCTGCCCCTACCGCCTAGTAAGCAGGACCCTGGTGTAGCACAGAAGGAAAGAGCAGAGGTGGGTCAGAGGCTTCTGTTCGCCATCAGTAGCCCCAGACACAGGGAGAAGAGGCCACTGGGAGGAGGAAATGTGCAAGGAGTGTAGGCAGCTGTGGCCAGGGCGTCTTTCTATGAAGCACTGCGCACCTCTTCACCCTCCTCAACCCAACTGTTAGCCCAGATGAGAGACCAAGACACAAACCAAGGCACAGAAAAGGTGTTAGAATGAGTGACAGATGATACTTGGTCTCATCATCACCTGGTTTCTTATAATCTCTCTGGGAGAAGATCAAAATGGCAGGTTAGGTCGTTTTTCCTGAGTCTTCCTTCTGCCTCCATGAGTCCTAGAATTAGTTTTGTGTGATGTGGTTGCCTGTGAGTACATGTATATGTTTATGTGGGTGTGCACATATGTTCATGTAAAGGAGTGTATATGTGAATGTTTGTGCACAGAGAGGCTAGAGGCTGACTTAGGGTGTCTATTGAAGTCATCTTGGTTTTTAATACAGGGTCTCTTGTTGAATCTACAGCTTACTGACTCAGTTAAGCTGGCTGGCCACTGAGCTCCATGGATCTTCCTGTCTTTGCTTCTCAAACCCCAGGATTAGGAACCATCATGCCTGGCTTTTACACAGGTGCTGGGGACTGACCCCAGGTCATCACGCTTCCTGGGAGGGTCTTGAGAATGGGCCATCTCCAGCTTCAGATGATCATTTTGATTTATAACTGCATAGGCATGAAGATGCATCAAGGTGGGTTATATTTGTCTTTCTCTCTTGATTTTAAAAGAACTTAAAATGTCTGCTGGACCTCAGGTCTACCTAACTGTGTCTACTGGATAAACCAGCCCTGTTGGGAAAAGCACACCCCCACCCTAGCTGACCACCAAGAGGATCTGCAAGCAGTCGTCTCAGACCTTGCACCAAGATTCTCATGCCAGGGTTGGGGAGGTGAGGTTAGTGAAATTTGTTTCTTCAGACTATTCTCCCTATCCTGTGGGGACAGGTGACCCTGGGGAGCCAGGCTCCCTACGGTGTGGCTGAGCTGGGGAGGGCAGCTGGATGATATCCTCCATGTCTGAGAAGGCATGTTGCTGCTGACACCAGGACAAGAGATTGTTTTTCCTGGAACCAGAGCTTCAATTCACAAGGGTGATAAACGGTTTGGCCTCCAAGATGAAGGCCACTGTCATAACTCACAGCGCCAAAGAGGCCCTGGAAGCATCCATCTCATGTTTGTTGTTTTTCTCAAGGCAGGCGAGGGCTACACTTTTTACAATGGAGGGTGAAAAATAGCCTAGCTGTGCCTGGGGAGGCCTGATGCTCAGGGAACTCCTCCCATTGCCTCAAGTCCCTAGAAAGCTCTGGATTGCAAAGTCCTCCTTGGCTCCCCTTTGTCTATAGAGGGAAAGTCACAAACTGTCATTTGTATCCAGGGCCACCCAGGATCAGGCTTCAGTTTAATGATCCATATTCCTCTTTTCTGCCACCCCTAAAGCCTGTCCTACCTCCCCATCTCATTGGTCCTGAGTATTTCTTTCTCTTGCTATGTCCTTCGTCCTCCAAGAAGCTCTCCAGGAATTACAGTCATAGGATTTTTCCTCCCCTTCATTGTCTCCCGTGGACCATGCAGATTGCCTGCTTTCATCCATGCATGTTGCTGTTTGCCTCCACAGTGAGCAACGCTGAAGGATGTGGCCTCTAATCTTGATCTCCATGTTGCTCTCTCGGGTTTGGTATGCTATTCTGCACACACAGGCGATGCCCACCAAATGATGTGAAGTGGGCTGGCTCTCCATTGGGAAATCACCTTGCTCTCTACTTAGTCTGGGGACCTGCAGCTCTATTCAAACTCCAGACCTCTGCCTCAGGGCATGCCCAGCATCCCCATTTCTAATTAGACAGAGCCCTGACCTTGAGTCCCCTGCCTCTTTGGCCAGAGAGAAACTCAGGACACTGGGCCTGCCAAATGCATGGGTCCAGGAATCTATAAATATTGATTGGTTGTTTGCAGAGTAATTTAAATGTCAGTTATAAGCCTCAGGTAGATAAAGATCTGTATCAACAATAAAGCTAGATGCAAGCCATCAAGCCCCGGGGAAGGAGCTTTGGGTTAACACAGAAACGGAATGCATAGCTGTGGGGAGGGAGAGTCTGCACGGGCTGTGGATCAATGGCAGCGAGGTTTGACTGCCACACAGGCTTTAGCTGGGCTGGGCTTGCTCATTACCAAGTCTGCTGTCTGTGGATAGAGGAAGTCTCCTATCCATCCATCTGTCTATCTATCTTCCCATCTAGCCGCTCAATGGAGAATTCTATCCCTTCATTAGGCAGAGAGCCGAGGACAGAGCTGCATACATACACCCACAACTGAATGCCGCGGCCCTTTAATAAACTTCCTCATGGTGCAGTGAATGACCCCCCCCCCAGCCATAAAATTATTTCATGGCTGCTTCATAACTGTATGCTTCATAACTGTAATTTTGCTACTGAGCGCTGTCTCAGTTCCTAAGACTATCAGAAAGAGGTGTTTTCCTGTGGTCGCGACCAATAGGTTGAGAACTGCTACACTAGGGGCTCGTGCTGTTGGACTGCTCAACTAAACCTCCAGGCCTCAGTGCACTTACTCATCTTCCAGGCGGGTATCTTATACAATGCAGGATTTGTACCTTCCGGGTTTAGGGAGGACTAGATTCCATGGTGTATATTAACGGCTTAGAACACAAGAGGCGCTTCAGCGATGCTGGGTCTCCTCCTTCTGTGTCAAGGCCTTACTCTCGGTAGCTATGTGACCCTGAGCTCTGTGCCTTGGTTTCTCCACCTGTGAAAAGGGGGAGCCCCAAGGATTCCAGTACCTGCCTCCCCTCCTCTCCCATCTGCTCTGGCCCCTGCTTCTCTGTGGCAGACCCGGGTGCTCACTTTCTGTTCCCGGCAGAAGGGCCCACTGTCTTTCATTCAGCCATAGTCAGACCCAGCAAATGAGTTGTTTCCCTTCTCTGCCTGACACTGGAAGCTGCTCTTGGCAGATCCTCAGAAGGGACAGATGGGAGGACGCACCGGAGCCTGCTCTGGTAGACAGAACTGGATCCATGGTGGTTCTGGGTCAGCATGCTGACGAACTGGATCTGCCATGTCACCCCGTGACCCTGCTACAGCTGGCAGCATGGCAGACCTGCAGATTGTTCCCCAGGCTCTCTGCAGTCCACTTCTGTACTCCTCACCCATGGGATAGACACACTTCCTCCACCCAGGCATCCTGGGAAAGACCAACTGACCTTTGCTGCTCTGCCTGGAAGGACCGACAGCCTCAATCCAACCTAGCTTAGAATATTCTCCAGTACTTTTGTGGTAGTAGCTTCAAAGTCAAGTAGTAATGGCTAGATACAGGTTGTGTGTGTGTGTGTGTGTGTGTGTGTGTGTGTGTGTGTGTGTGCACCTTTATGTCTGCTTCTCTGTCTGCCTGCCTGTCTGCCTGTCTCCCTGTCTGCCTGTCTCCCTGTCTGCCTGTCAGGGCCATTAAAGTGGTCAGTCTTGGTAGTAAGAATTCTGGAATTTTGGTTTCTTTAAAAACACAGACATGTTATAAGAATATGTTTTCACTTTAATCCCAGGTTGGGGTGTGGGGCTGCTCTTTGGGCTGTCTGGAGCAGCTGACTGTGATTTGCCTTGAGCAGAGGTGTGGCTTTGCCAGCTGCGATTGTCTGACATTTGGAATTCTGGGGACTTTTCAGAGGGTACATAAATTCAAGGTGCCCAATAGGTGGGGTCAGTGCTTGTTGGTCATTCAGGGGGTTTGGTTATAGTTTGTTAGAAGTGCTCAAAGAAGAAACAAGAAGAAAGCAATTAGATTCAAGGATCTCCCCTCTTTCTCCCCTCTATCCTTCTTTCTCTCCTATCTAGTAATAGGGGGTGAAAGTGGGCATGGGGGACAAAGGGAGGGAAAAAGAAGAACCCACAAAGTGGCAAAGACAAAGTACAAGTCTCTTACACTGAAACCAAACAATCCGTTGTGAACACACACACACACAAAAAACACAGCTCTCACCTCAGAGGGAATAAGAAAGTTTATTCTGGGGCCAAATATGGGTGGCTGTGGCCTGGGAACACAGATTTAGTTTACCCCAAGTACAATATCCTAATGTGGTAACAATTTCCGATGTTCATCTTAGTTGTAACAGAACAAAGAAAGCCTAAATCAAGATAACTTCAAATACATAGGTGGGAACATCAAGTGGGGAGTCGCAGAAAGGTGGGACAATCTCCACTACAGGCCCCAGATGCTGTCTGATGACATTCTCAGCTTTGGGACAATAGAAGGAAAAAAGAACTCACCAAATAGTCATAAGGATATTAGATCATACAGGTGGGAATAATGGCTAGCTAGAGAGTTAAGATAATTTAAGATAATTAAACTCTGGACCTGCAATATTCCAACTCCCTGCAGTCACTGAACTTCTATTTGCTGGTTTATGTTGGACCAGCTGGCTTCTCTCCTAGAACTTCAGTCTCACACCGTCAGTGAAGTCCTGGGGGCCACCAAAGAGATTGCCTTTGCCATCTGGTTTGTCTTCACTTGGCTTGAATCCACAGCTCTACGGAAACAGAGTTCACGTTCTGAGCCAACTGAGACAGGCAGTCTGACAGCTCTGTCTTACACCTGCCTGTTGAGCCTGGGCTCCAGAGAAGAGCCCCTGGGATCTGAAAAAGTCTCTTAACAGGTGGAAAAGGAAATCTACTCAGGTGAGGCATGCTGGTGGATGCTCACCATCCTATCACTTGGGAGGCTGAGGCAGAAGGATATTGTGAGTTCTAGGTCAACTATGGAAAGACTTAGTCTCAATAAACCAAAAAAGGAAAGAAACTGAAAAAAAAAAGAACGGGGAAGGGAGGAAAGGAGAGAGGAATGAAGGAAGGAAGGAAGGAGGGAGGGAGGGAGGGAAGGAGGAAGGGAGGGAAGGAGGAGGGAGGGAGGAAAGGAAGGAAGGAAGGAAGGAAGGAAGGAAGGAAGGAAGGAAGGAAGGAAGGAAG
>CAJQZJ010031900.1:2186157-2210463 GCA_907164525.1 Lophiomys imhausi | reverse complement strand
AAGGAAGGAAGGAAGGAAGGAAGGAAGGAAGGAAGGAAGGAAGGAAGAAATCCCCTAGGAAGCATAGGAGGCATCCTGATTCTGCTTAGTGTGGTCCTGGACAGGCATCCTGCCTGCTTGTCACTCCACAGTGCTGGGAGTAGAAGCGCCCCCAACTCATTCATTTTTCTCTGGGTCCTTCAAGGCTCTGACCTGGAGTTGGACAGTAGAAGGACTGAAGTCTTCTGCCCCTGCTCCACTCTCCTGGAACCAAACACATGGGAGGGGCTTCTTTTTATTACAACAATGATGTGTCCTTTCCCAAGGGAACTGAGTGGTTCATTAAAAGGAGCGAGAATCTGTGGCCTTGCCCCTGTCAGGTGAAGGGTGCAGAGAGAATGAAGTAAGAGTCTCCTGCAGGGATAGGCACTCCAGGGTTTGGAGGAATGCATGCCAGTGGTAGGGTCCTGAGAAAGCCTGACTCCTGCATATTCTAGCTGTCAGCTGGCCTGGCCTGCCTGGTTACTCCAAGGACCTCCCTCAGGAGGTGACTCAACAAAACATCCTTTGGTCTGACTCTGGTTGTCATACCTCTGTTCCTCACTCAGAATTCCATCCTGATACCTCTAGGCAGCTTCTCAGAGGACCCTAGCCCATCTCCCCCACCCCCACCCCACGCCTGTGGGTTGGCTGCACTCCTCTCACCAAAGAGAATCCAGTTCGTTCACAGACATGTGGTCACCTGTGCACTGTCCCCAACTGGCTTGGGGTGGTTTAGTACAGAAGGAGTCACAGGACTGCTGGGGTCAGGGTCCTAGATCAGTCCAGTTCACCTGTCTCCTTCACTCAGGGCAGCTAGGCTTGAAGCTTTGGCTTCTCTTCTGCAGGAACTTGTGTTGAGGACAGTGTAGATGTCAAGTCACTGTCCCTTAAAGGAGGAGAGAGAAGAGGGGCACCATTTTGACAATAGAACCGTGCAGTTAGGAGGCTTCAAAGCATGGTCTCAGGGCAAAAGCCTAGGTGGGTAGATCTGTAAGTATCCCCCCCCACCTGAGGCTTAGAACCTTTGCCCTCCAAATCTCTGGCTACATCATTGTTTCTTAACTCAAGTAAGGTCCCTTGATGCCTGTGTTCTTTAGTGAAGATTCAGGGTGTAGGGCAGGGAGAGTTCCAGGCAGGCCAGGGTCAGAGGCAGCAGGAAGCATCAGATGTGTGTTGGGTGGGGCATGGCAGAGGGACCAACAACTGGTGGGTGAGATGGGCCACCTGCATCTCCGAGGCCTTGTCATCTTACTAGGCTCTACGGACTTCTCTTTTAGTCCAAATATTCAGTAATTTTATTCTTGTTCTGAACACTAGTGAAAGCTGAAACATGCCACAAGCATACTGGGTACTAGGCAGTAGTCAAGCATGTTGTAACACGTGAATTCATTTTAGTTTCCTGCTTTGTCTATGTGGGAGATATTATGTTTTAGTCCTGTTTTACAGATGTGTAAGTAGGGTATGTAGTAAGCCCATCATCAATCCTGCCTAGTACTCCTAGTGGGTGAGGACTTGTCTAGGCAAGAAGTCTTTCATCCCAATGGAGTTTCTGTGTTTCAGGCTCTGGGTTGGGCAACCTGGAGCAGCCTACTCTCCCACAGCTCTTCAAGGCTTGCCTAAACCTTATCACAGGGTAGGAGAATGGGAATTTGAGACAGAAGTTGGGGATGATTCAAAAGGCTTCCTCCAGTGAGGATGTTGAAACTGGGCCTTGAAGGATGGTTTCAACAGTTCAGAGGGAACTCTGGCTTCCTGCGAAATACCAAGTGGGGAAGTCTTGGAGGTGTGGTGTTCCCACATTTGGTTCATGGCATAGTTTAAATGGAGCACTGAAGAGAGAGTGAGGGCTGGCAAGATGTGTCAGTGAGGAAAGGCGCCTGCTGTCAAGCCTGAAAGCTGATCTCCGACCTCCACAAGGGCACTGTGGAATGCAGGAGCCCATCACCCCTGCCATGTCCCCTCTCAAGTACAGCAACAACAACAACAAAGGTAAAAATTTAAAGGCTCCAATCTTGAGTGGTAAGAGCCCAATCCACAAAATGATTGCTGTGCGAGCATTAAGACCTGAACTTACTCCTAAGAACTTATATAAAAAAGTGCCAGACATTGTGGCTAGAGATTGTAATCCCAGCACTGGGGAGGCAGAAACAGGACACAGGACACCTGGGGCTTGCTATTGAATTCTAGGCCAACAAGAGACCCAGTCTAGAAAGAAAAGGTGGGTGGCTTCCGAAGGACAGCTAAGGTTATCCTCAGAGCCACACACACACACACACACACACACACACACACACACACACACACGTGAACCTGCACACACACATATACACATGTGAACCTGCACACACACATATGAACCTACACAGACACACAAGCATGCACACACATTCACACATGTGAACCTACATACAACTCATACACTGTAATTAAGAGCAGCAACCTATATTGACTTACCATTTCTGTGAATAATGCTATTTGCTACTTACAGCCATTACAGTTAAAAAGCTATTAAGTAGCAAATGTTTACTCTTACTTCACCCCGTACTTGGCCCCTCCCACTCAGGATGAGTGCACCCCATGGGGGAAACTTTCATTCCCTGGAGTTCATGCAGCTTCTCAAACACATGAGCACCCGGAACACCTGGGTCCTTGCTAAATGCAAATTCTCCCTTGGCAGGGCTGGGGTGGGTCTGAGGTTCTGTATTTCTAACAAGCTCCCAGGGGAGCCTCAGCAACAAGGGGCCCCAAGTCTGCTGGTGCTTGCTCCCATCCTGGGGACAGGCAGGTGCTTCCGTAGAAATGGCGCAGCCAACCCACCAGACAGCATGCAAAGTGAAGTGAAAAGATCCATGCCAAGTCTAAAAGCAAAGGCTCCCGGGCCTGGCAAGATGGCATAGTGGGCTTGCTGGCAAGTGCCTTTACTTGCCAGCAAGCCAGACAACCTGAGATTGATTCTCAGGACCCAAGTAAAGGTGAAAGAAGAAAACCAACACACATGATCATTGTGCATCCACACAGATACACATATATTCCTCTGACTACATATACACCGTGTGTATACACACACACACACATACACACAGATACACATATACTCCTCTGATCATATATGCACCATGCATATTTGCACACACACACACATACACACACACACACAGAGATACACATATACTCTTCTGACCACATATGCACCATGCATATTTGCACCCACATATATACCACACACAAATAAATAAATAGAAAAAAAATTAAAGGCTTTGTACAAGGAAACCCAGACACTTCCAATTTATTCTTTTCTCTCAAATATTTTTTTACTTTCTATTTAATTTATGGACTTAGAACTTTTAACATCTCTGGGCACAGCCTTGGGCATTAGAAAACTGTAGATGTCCTCCCTCCTTCCCTGCTCTCCCCATCTTTTTAGTTTAAAGGCCTGAACACAGAAAGATCCAATGTTTGGGAGTTTGATCAGAAATTGTGCTGGCTCTCTGTGCAGCCTGGGGGCAGGCTCTTATTGAGAGACACAGCCCAGGGCGCTGGCCTTCTGGACTATTCAGGGCTTTCCCGTGTCTGATCTCCTGCCATGCTCACAGGCATGGCACCCGCTGTCTGCTGACTCACTGTGGTTGCTGCTGAGTGTCTTGTTTTCCCATGGGTGACAAGCTCTAATAGTAGGTGGGGGAGGAGAAGCAGGTAGGCAAAGGAGAGGACCTGAGGCTGTTCCTGAGCAACTCACGCGAGGCTGAGGACATGGTAGACAAAAAAAGAATGTCATTCAAGTGCTAGACAGGGGAGAAGTTGGGTGTGCCAGGCTGCTGTGCACAGGAACTCACTGATCACTTGGATAGATCACCCTGTGGGGCTGTGTGATGGTTTTAACAGGGCAAAGGAGCTTGGTGCCAAGTCTAATGTCTTGAGTTCAAATTCCTGAAAGTTGTCCTCTACCCCATACCTACCCACATCTACACACACACACACACACACACACACACACACACACACACACACAGGCATGCACACTTACAATGCCCCTGGTGCCCATTTTCAGGAGAGTCATGTCCATGGAATATCCAGAGCATCTAGTCCTTCCACTCAGCTACTGATGGCTCACAGTGGCCATCCATCCAGTGACACCTCCTCATCCAGCTCAAGGCAGTCTCCCTGGTGCTTACAGAATGAAGCCTGATCCACCTGTTGTTGACTGTGCATCACTGAGAAATCAGTTTCTCTCTTTGGGCAAACTTCAGAGTACCACCTAGCACTAGAGTTCTATTCTTCATATTCTATGTATGTCTGTGTAAGGAAAATCCAAACAACTCAAGCATAGAAAATAAAACCAAAAAAAAAAAAAAAACCAAACCCAACGTCATCATTTCTTTATTACTCCTCGAGGTGACGATTGTTAGTTGTCAGCCTAGTTATTTCTACAGATACTTAAAAATGAAATAGCAAGCCGGGCGGTGGTGGCGCACGCCTTTAATCCCAGCACTTGGGAGGCAGAGGCAGGCGGATCTTTGCAAGTTCGAGACCAGCCTGGTCTACAAAGCGAGTCCAGGACAGCCAGAGCTGTTAAACAGAGAAACCCTGTCTCGAAAAACCAAAAAAAAAAAAAAAAAAAAAAAAAAAGAAATAGCAATGACTCAGTCTGTAAAGTGTTTTCCTTGCAAGCAACAGGACCTCAGTTCAGCCCGGAGAACCCATGTGAAACATCCAGGCGTGGTGGCACATGTTTGCAGTCCCAGCACTGGAGAGGCAGAGATGGACAGATCCCTGGGGCTCACTGGCCAGTCAGCACACCCTCTTTGTATGTTTCAGACCAATAAGAGACTCCCATCTCAAAAGAACAAGGTGAACAATGATCAAGGAATGACATCCAAGGTTGCAATTAGTCTAGTGTATGCATACATCTGCACATGGATTCCCACACACATGTACCCCTCACATGAACACAACACTCATACATGCACCCACAGGAGCACCTGAAGGTCTCAGAGGAGCTAGAAATAGCTGGAAACAGAAAGACCTTTGCCTAGACCCTGGGTTTAAATATTCTGCAGCCCCATGACGATGGAATCTCTGTGTGTGTGTGTGTGTGTGTGCGCACGCATGCGCGCACGTGTGCATGTGTGTGTGTATGTGAGAGAGATGTGGCAAGGAGAGAGCTATGTGCATGTATCACAGTGCATGTGTGGGGTTACAGGACAATTTTTGGCATTCAGATCTCTCCTTCCTCCATATGAATTCTGGGGATTGGATTCAGTTTGTCAGCTCAGAGCAAGACTCTTTACCACCAAGCCATCTCATCAGTCCTCAGTACCTGAGTTTTAATTATTGCCATACGCCCACGATCCCCCCATCCCAGACTCTATCTCCATGAAGCAGAGAAGACATTATGGGGGGAGGTGAGTATTGACTCTCAGGCTCTGGCCCCCCTGGAGGCAGTCCTTAAGATCTCATCCCTTCTGGGAACTTGGTGGGGTAAAGGATGCTACTCCAGGAATGGTTCTGTTTTCATCCAGGAAGGTACCTGGAGATCCATTGCCCAGCCATGCACAACTAACATACACAGTTACTGATGACTGTGGAGAAGTCTTGTAACTAAGAAGGGGATTTGCTCATTTAGCAGTAAAAACAAACAAACATACAAATAAATAATCTCTGAATCAGCAAGAGCTGGGAGTGCAGGTCTGGATGCTGGAAGACTTTTGATCACTCGTGATACATTAATGAAAGTGATTTCAGCAAAGTCCAAGAGGACTCATGGCTCCAACACTTTCACGAGAGAAGTCACTTCCCTCCAGGCTCAGCAAAGGGACAGTCCATCATTTGTAGCCTATGGTGCTTTGAGGAGGCAGGATAAACTAGAAAAAATATTTTTAAGATAGTAGCAGTCATCTCTCTACCTGTCTGCAGGCTCCTCCAACACTGACTCAAGGCTCATTCATTTGAATTGAAAACATGTCACCGGGCGGTGGTGGCGCACGCCTTTAATCCCAGCACTTGGGAGGCAGAGGCAGGCGGATCTTTGCAAGTTCGAGACCAGCCTGGTCTACAAAGCGAGTCCAGGACAGCCAGAGATATTCAGAGAAACCCTGTCTCGAAAAACCAAAAAAAAAAAAAAAAGAAAACATGTCATCTACATTAGAAAATATGTCATGGACATACGGAAAGAATCTGTGAGGGCTGCCCAATGACTCAGTGTGTAAAGATGCTTGCCTGCACCAAGCCTGATGACCAGAATTCCATCCCTGAGATCCACATGGTAGAAGGAGAGAACCAAGTCCCACAAATTGTTGAAACATGCTGGGGCACATGTGCATTCACACACATTTATACACACATGTACATACAAAATCAGTAAGTAAAATGTAGTAAACATTTTTTCTTAAAAAAAAAAAAAAGGAAAGAACTGGCTAGTTTACTTTCTCTTGTATTAGTTTCTTTTCTTCTGCTGTGATAAAGCACTGTGACCAAGGCAACTTTGGCTTATTTGGTTTATTTAGGCTTCCATTTCTAGAGGGACAGGAGTCCATCATGGCAGGGAAGTGACTGGGAGAGCGGCTGGATCCGAAGCTGAGGTACTCACATCTTAAGCAGCAAACAGGAAGCAGAGAGAGGGTTGGGAGTGGTGTGAGATTTTGAAATATCAAAGCCCACTCCCCAGTGACATACTTCTTTCAGCAAGGCCACACCTCCTAAGCCTCCTGAATAGCACAATCAATACAGGACCAAGAGTTCAAGGGCACGAGACTAGGGGGGCCATCTCATTCAAGCCATCGCATCTCATGTCTTGTACCCAAATGAGTTCAGCTAATGTGCTGGAGGGACCACAGGGATGGTTGTCTGAACTGCTTTAGCCAAAGGCCTGTCAATCACCAGATTTATGAGGGAGGCCCTTCTAGACCATCCAGGCCAAGTCAGAGCACTAGCTGACCACAGATGTCTGTGGAGACAATCATATGGACATCCAACAGAACTGTAAGAAATAATAGAATTTAAGCCAGAAAGTGTTAAGCCACTGTATTGTCAGGACTATCTACTAAAGATATTTATTAAATGAATAACTGGATAACCTTTCCCCTAACAGGAGGAAGACATTTCAGAACCATGGACAGAGGCTGTATTTTCACCAAGGTACACATATGCCAGGCCCTGGGGTCAGAGGGGAACAAAGGCTTTAAAGAGCAGGTGAGACATTTGTGTAAAGAAACATAGTTCCCATGTGGAAGTTGGGGGCCTTGCTAGGTATTTGTTAGCTCAAGAAATCCTTACTCCGGGGCAAACCATCCTGACCATCCTGAAAAGACAATGTGTAAAGTACTGAGCCTGTTGCTGGATCCTACTCCCCATCCCAGTTGCTTCTCTCATATGTTGGGGGTTACAGACAGTGCAGCAAACATATGGGGAGGCTCGGTTCATGCCCTGGTAATTGAAGACAGTTGGTCCTTGCTGGGTTTCTCAGGTGGAGGGCAGTTGGAAACCTGGGAAGCTGGAAACCTGTGGGTAGAGGTGGGAGACACAGGACTCTAAATTGTGAGTAGCACTCAATGGGAGACAGCTGTGTCTCACTTTCCTTTCTCTTCTTCCTCTTTTTCTTTCCCTTTCCCTTCCCCCTATCCTTCCCTCTTCTATCCCCTTTCCTTCCCTTCTTTGTAGGGAAAATCTCAAATCCACAACTTCACAATAACAGTAATCTTTTGGTCTCAGACAGTAGACTTCGGACCTCTTACCTACATATCACTGCATCCTGCTTATCTTCACTACTTCCTTTAAGAAAACAGAACAATTACTCGGCAAGATGGCGGCAATAAGCTTGGACACATTCTGATCGACAGGAAGACTGATTGGACCACCACAGGATATACTCCTGCTGAATGGCAGTTTGTGATGTGCAAGCCTATATGGGTTTTCCCAGCAAAGACAGGGACAATAAAGAAGTCTGTACTAAACATATAGACACTGGAAGAACAGAGACGCCAGACACGGGAGACAGAGCACTTCCCACTGCAGTGGAAGGGCCAGCAGATCAGATCTTTTCAGGACACCAGCTGGTGGCTTCGGCCTTCTAACAGAGGCCCTCCTCAATTTCCTGAGTCTGCAGCTTTTGTGCAGGCATTCTGACACCCAAAAGAAGACCAGCAGAGCCACTACAGTAAGATTGAGGGCTATTCTCCCTGGGATTTGCACATGGCAGCATCTGGCTGACTGGTAAGGGGATCGATCTAACAGGTGTCTAGCTTCCCTGAGCCCAAGCATGCTGTGGACAAGATACCCTGAGACTCACCTAAGAGTAGCTTAGGAGGACATAACCACAATCCTGATACCCTAGCTACAGGGAAACTGTTAGATGCCCTCCTGACCCAGGCAGGCTGCTCTGGAACACAGCATTTCTGGCAGGGAAAAGGCAGCTGAGATTCCCCCTGAGTCCAAGTGCTATAGATGCCTTGTGAACTCCATATTGGAACTTCCTGCTCATGCCCACTTTCACACATTACTCAGTCTACAGCTTCAGTCTACAGCATCTAGATCTCGATCTGGATCAATAAAGCAGTTCTGGATCATTGCGTGCTGCCCCAGAGAGTGGGCAGCACTGGACCACAGACCTTCTGACTGAGAGACACAGGTTGAAATTGGGATTCCCTCCAAGAGCAGCCTGGGAGGACCACGACCATGGTCCTGCCCATAGTCCTGATGCCATAGCTACAGGGAAACTGCCAGAAGCCATACCAGCTCAGGCAGGCTGGCCTGGAGCACAGTGATTTTGGCCAGGAAAAGGCAGTTGAGCTTCCCTGAATCCAAGCACTGTGGATAGGGTGTAAACTCCACATAGGATCTCCCTGCTGGCACCTGCCTTGCTCCTCAGATGAACACCCAGGGTACAACACAGAGGGCTCCAACCCTGGAGCAGTGAAACAACCCCGGACCATTGCTCACTGCCTAGGTGATGTGGGCTGTACCAGATCACAGTGCTTCTGGCTGTAAGGCACATGTGGAACCTGGGAGCCCCCTGAGAGCAGCTTGGGAGGTACATGATCACAATCCTTACACATAAGCTGCAGGGGAACTACAGCTCTAGCCTACAGTCTGTGGTCTGCCAGCCCCTACTGACATCACTAAGAAGACTGGCTGAATCTCAGAAACCTGCAGATGGTAATAACAGATCCCACCCCAACCCCTGACCTGAGTTTCCAATTGGGACACAACAGGAAGGGGTGAGCTCTGGGAGGTCCACTGAGAACCAGCCCCCAACACAAGGCCCCATCCAGCCTATGGAAAGCTACAGATCACCAAGATTATACAGCCTCTATTACAAAGCTCCCTCCTTTGCACCAAATCCAGAAGGCACCAGGAACAAACAGCTAAGGACAACCAGATGGCTAAAGGCCAGTGAAAGAACAGATCTGACAAAAGTCAGTGAAATATGACTCCAACAAAATTCAGCTATGCTAGTACAGCAAGCTCTGACCATCCCACCACAGTTGAAACATATGAAAATGATGACAAATCTATACTTAGGAAAATGATAGAGGCCTTACAAGAAGAAAATAAATCCCTGAAAGAATTCAAAGAATTCACAATTTTACAAATGAAAGCAATGGAGGATTCCATTAGAGACCTCCAAGCCAACTTAGTCAAACAAGAGTGGGAAAGAGACAAGGTTATGAAAGATTTGAAAGATTTGCAGGCAAAGACAACAAAATTGGAGCAGGAAATATATAAAACAGTTTAAGACCTGAAATTAGAAGTGGAAACAATAAAGAAAACACAAGCAGAGACAATCCTGGAGGTAGAAAACCAAGGAAAGAGAACATGAATGACAGACAAGATAAATAGGACACAAATAGGACACAAGAGATGGAAGACAGAATCTCAGGCATGGAAGGCTCCATTGAAGAAATATGTACGACAACCAAAGAAAATGAGGAATTTAAAAAATTCCTCACCCACAACATCTAAGTAATCAAGGACTCAATGAAAAGATGGAACCTAAGAATTATAGGCATAGATGAAAGAGAAGACTGCTGACTCCAAGGTCCAGGAAACATTTTCAACAAAATCATAGAAGAAAATTTCTCAAACCTAAACAAAGAGATGCTGAGCCGGGCGTTGGTGGCGCACGCCTTTAATCCCAGCACTTGGGAGGCAGAGGCAGGCGGATCTTTGTGAGTTCGAGGCCAGCCTGGTCTACAAAGTGAGTCCAGGACAGCCAAGGATACACAGAGAAACCCTGTCTCGAAAAACAAAAAAAAACAAAAAAAAAAAACAAAAAAAAAGAGATGCTGGTAAAGTTCTAAGAGGCATACAGAACACCAATAGATTAGACCAGAAAAGAAAGTCCTCTTGCCACATAATAATTGAAACTCCAAATGTACAGAACAAAGAAAGAATGTTAAAAGCTGTGAGAAAAAAAGGTCAAATAACTGCCAAACCCATCAGAATTAAACTTGACTTCTCCTCAGAAACTCTAAAAACCACAAGGGCATGGGCAGATGTCTTACAAACCCCAAGAGAACATTGGTGCCAACCCAGACTACTATACCCAGCAAAATTTTCTATCAACATAGCCAGAAAAAACAAGATATGCCATGACAAAACCAAAATTAAACAATATCTATCTACAAATCCAGCTCTACAGAAGATCCTAAAAGGAAAATTCCAACCCAGAGAAGATAACTACACTCAAGGAAACACAGGAAACAAAAAGCTCCACCACAGCTAAACCAAAAGAAACACACAAACACACAACCACCACCTACCTAAAAGTAACAGGAAATAACAATATATGGTCATTAATATCTCTTAACATCAATGGACTCAACTCCTCAATAAAAAGACACAGGTTTACAGAATGGATCTGTAAACAAGAAACACACCTCACTAAAAAAGATAAACTCTACCTGAGAGTAAAGGGCTGGGAAAAGGTTTTTCAAGCAAACAGTCCCAGGAAGCAAGCTGGAGTAGCCATCGTAATATCAAATAAAATAGATTTTCAACCGAAATTAATCCAAAAAGATAGGAAAGGACACTACAAACTAGTTAAAGGAAAATGCATCAAGATGACATCTCAATATTAATATCTATGTCCCACATACAAGGGCACCCACATTTGTAAAAGAAACTCTTCTAAAGCTTAAACCACACATTAATAGTGAGAGATTTCAACACCCCACTCACACCAGTGGACAGGTCATTGAGACAGAAATCAAACAGAGAAATAATGAGACTAACAGAGGTCATAAACCAAATGGACCTAACAGATATCTACAAAACGTTTCACCCAAACGCAAGCGAATATACCTTCTTCTCAGCACTGCATGGAACCTTCTCCAAAATTGACGATATAGTCAGATACAAAGCAAGCCTCAAGAGATACATGAAAATTGAAATAACCCCTTGTATCTTATCAGACCACATGGATTAAAGCTGGATTTCAACAACAACAGAAATAACCAAAAGCCTACACACTCATGGAAACTGGACAACTCTCTCCTCAATGACTACTGGGTCAGGGAAAAAATAAAGAAGGCAATCAAAGACTTCCTAAAATCCAACGAAAACAAAGACACAACATACCTAAACTTATGGGAAACAATGAAAGCAGTGCTAAGAGGAGAGTTCATAGCACTAAGTGCCTTCAAAAACAAAATTGTGACAGCTCATATTAGCAACTTAACAGCAGAACTGGAAGAACTAGGAAAAAAAAAAAAAGAAGCAAGCACTCCCAAGAGGATCAGATGGCAGGAAATCATCAAACTTAGGGTTGAAATCAACAACTTAGAAACAAAAAGAACAATACAAAGAATCAACGAAACCAAGAGTTGGTTCTTTGAGAAAATCAATAGAATAGACAAACCCTTAGCCAAACTAACTAAAAGGCAGAGGAAAAAAAATCAACAAAATCAGAAATGAGAAGGGAGAAATAACAATAGACATAGAGGAAATCCAAAGAAGCTTTAGGTCCTACTTTAAAAACCTATACTCTACAAAATTGAAAACCTAAATGAAATGGACAATTTTCTTGATAGATTTCACCTACCAATATTAAATCAAGATCTGGTTAACAAATTAAACAGTCCTATAAGCCCTAAGGAAACAGAAGCAGTCATTAAAAGACTCCCAACCCCTCCCCCCCAAAAAACCCAAAAACCCCACAAAACAAACAAACAAAAAACCAAGGTCAGATGATTTCAGCACAGAATTCTACCAGACCTTCAAAGAAGAGCTAATACCAATACTCTTCAAATTCTTCCACAAAATAGAAACAGAAAGAACACTGCCCAATTCACTCTACGAGGCCACAGTCACCCTTATACCTAAACCACACAAAGACCCAACAAAGGAAGAGAATTCCAGACCAATTTTCCTCATGAACATAGATACAAAAATACTTAATAAATACTAGCAAACTGAATCAAAGAACACATCAAAAGTATCATCCACCATGATCAAGTAGGCTTCATCCCAGGAATGCAGGGGTGGTTCAACATATGAAAATCCATCAATGTAATTCACCACATAAACAAGCTGAAAGAAAAAAACCACATGATCATCTTGTTAGATGCTGAAAAAGCATTTGACAAACTCCAACACCCCTTCACGCTAAAAGTCCTGGAGAGAGTAGGCATATAAGGACCATACCTAGAAATAATAAAGGCAATGTACAGCAAGCCAGTAGCCAACATCAAATTAAATGGAGAGAAACTTAATACATTTCCCCTAAAATCAGGGACAAGGCAAGGATGCCAACTCTCCCCATAATATCTCTTCAACATAGTACTTGAAGTTCTTGTTAGAGCAATAAGACAACTAAAGGAGATCAAGGGAATACAAATTGGAAAGGAAGAAGTCAAATTATCACTATTCACAGATAATCAGATAATATGATAGTATAAATACATGACCCCAAAAATTCCACCAGAGAACTCCTACAACTGATACACACCCTCAGCAAGATGGTTGGATACAAAATCAATTCAAAAAAATCAGTAGCCCTTCTTTATACAAAAGATAAATGGGCCAAGAAAGAATTCAGGGAAACAACACCCTTTACAATAGCCACAAACAATATAAAATACCTGGGGGCAATCAAGTGAAAGACCTGTATGACAAGAACTTCAAGTCCTTGAAAGAAATTGAAGAAGACATCAGAAGATGGAAAGATCTCCCATGCTCATGGATAGGCAGGATCTACATAATAAAAATGGCAATTGTACCAAAAGCAATATACAGATTCAATGCTATTCCTATCAAAATACAACACAATTTTTTTACAGATCTTGAAAGAACAATTTTCAACTTCATATTGAATAACAAAAGCCCAGAATAGCTAAATCAGTCCTGAATAATAAAAAGTCATCTGGAGGTATCACCATTCCAGAGCAATAGTAATAAAAACAGCATGATACTGGCATAGAAACAGACCAATTGATCAATGGAATCAAATTTAAGACCCAGAAATAAACCCACATACCTGTGGTCACTTAATTTTTAACAAAGAAGCCAAAAACATACAATGGAAAAAGGACAGCATCTTCAACAAATGGTGCTGGTCTAATTGGATGTCAACATGTAAAAGAATGCAAATAGACCCATATTTATCACCTTGCATAAAACTTAAGTCCAAGTAGATCAAATACCTTAACATAAAATTGGATACACTAAATGTAATAGAAGAGAAAGTGGGGAAAGGCCTCGAACTCATTGGCACAGGTGTCAACTTCCTGAAGGGAACACCAATAGCTCAGGCTCTACAACCAATGATCAATAAATGGGATCTCACGAAACTGAAAAACTTTCATATGTTCATAGCAACTTTATTTTTAATAGCTAGAAACTGGAAGCAACCCAGATGTCCCTCAACTGACGAATGGATAAAAAAAAAAAAAAGCTGTGGTACATTTACACACTGGAATACTACTCAGCCATCAGAAACAAAGAAATCATGCAATTTGCAACCACCAGGATGGAACTAGAAAAGCTCATCCTGAGTGAGCTAACCCAGACCCAGAAATATGTACATGGTATATATTCACTTATAACTAGATTTTAGCCATACAGTACAGGATAACTATCCTATAACCAACAGACTGAAAGGAACAGGAACATAGAATTTATAGCTTGTTAGTGGGACACTTTGCCCTAGTGGAGCTGCCATGTAGGCCCCCAGTGCAAGAGGAAGCTCTTAGCCCTCATATGGCTGCTGAGCTGAAGGGGGCTGATGTGCAGGCCACCCCACACTGGAGGAGTAGGATGAGGGGAGAAGGGGGAGAGGGTGGGAGGGTGAGGGGGTGGGCCCGGGAGGGGTGGAGTGAAGGGACTGTGATGGAGATGTAAATTGAAGTAATAAATAAACATTAAAAACAAATCTGTTCCCATTAGTATCTGCTTAAGCTGCTTCCCTCTTATTCTCAAAGCATGAATACCAGGGCCAGGAAGTGGCTCAGTGGTTATGAACTCTTGCAAACACAAACACCTGAGTTCCTGTCCCCGGCACTCACAACAAAAAATAGGCATGCTCACACTGCCTGTAACTCCAGCACAGTGGAAGACAGAGAAAAGAGCATGTCCAGATCTTGCTGGCCAGCCTAGCTCCAGGTTCAGTGAGAGACTCTGTCTCAAAGGAGTAAGGAGGTGGGGATGGAAAGGTGACTCTGTAGTTAAGACTACTTACCACTCTTCCAGAGGACTCCACTCCAGTTCCCAACACCCACAACAGGAGGCTCACAGCCACTTCTAACTCTAGCTCCAGGAGATTCAAAGCCCTGTACTGGCCTCCTCAAGTACCTACACACATGTGACAGAGAGACAGACACACACACACACACACACACACACACACGCACACACATTATTGTTATTATTAATGAAACAAGGGGAATAACAAAGCAGGACCCCCAATATTCTACTCTGGCTTCTGCACACACATGTATGCACCCCCTCAGCAAATACCACCGCCCACACACAGAGTGTAAGAGCTAGAGCAGAGATTACAGAGCGTCAGCCTAGGAGCCAGGGCCTCTGAGCCCTGTGTCCCCACTCTTCCTAACTAGGGACAAGAATTTAGAATTCCCAATTCGAAGGGTGGAAAGAAGGCCTTCCCACCATTATGCCGAAATAGGAGGTCTGGATTTTAATCTTTCTCTCTTGTTGACCCCTGAGTTTCTTGGAGTCCATGAGGGCCTTTCCTCTCTACTTAAGTGCTGTTTGGGTCACCCTTCCTTGGGTCACCACCTGTTTTTTCAAGACCCTTAAGGTGAGCAGCAGGGGTGATAATTCCCATTTGCTTTGCATTCCAGAATGCCTGAACCTCAAGGTTAGTGTCTAAGAGCCACCAGAGGATTTAAAGGCTCTGTGACCGACCCCTGGGAAAGGCATTCCTCTCAGGGTGACCATACCCTAGGGGTGCCTGTCCCCAGCACTCTTGCCTGCTTTGTTTCTGTACACCAGCTCCCATATCTCAGATTACACCTGTGTCCGTGAGACTAGAGGCATCTGATCACCTCCACTCCTACCAGGGAAGGCCTTCTGTCTCCTCAGAGAGTCTTAGGGAAGGTCCCTGACAAACCTGGTGGGATCCCATGTCTTCTCCAGGTCTTGCAGTAGTGGGAAAATGTATGCACAGCCCATGATTGGAGCTGGTGGAGGGACATGTCTCAAAAGATGGGACATCATTACCAAGAAGGTGGTGCCCCACAGGGTTAGCGTTCCCTTTGTGGGTGAGGACATGGAATAGACCACCAACCATGGGGCTGGAGATATGGCTCAGCAGTTAAGAGAAATGGCTGTTTTTCCAAAGGACTGGGTTTCAAATCCCAGCACTCACACGACAGCTCACAGCTGTCTGTAATTGCCAGGCGTGGTCAAGCATGCCTTTAATCCCAGCACTCAGTAGGCAGAAGCAGATGGACTCTGTGAGTTCAAGGCCAGCCTGGTCTACAAAGTGAGTCCAGGACAGCCAGGGCTCTGTCACACAGAGAAATCCTTTCATAAAAAAAGAAAAAAGAAAAGAAAAGAAAGAAAGAAAGAAAACCACCCATAATGTCTGGGGCCTGGTGACCAGGAAGCTGAAGCTAAATTTGAAGCTAGGCAATCTGACTGTGAAGGTCATAGTTCATCATATCTTTCTGTCCACATCCTATTTTCACACAAGGTCATGACTTCCTCAGGCCAGTCACACCCCTGAGCTTTGGCACTGTGGCAAAGGGGTAAATTTCTGAGGTTCGGTGGACCCTTCAAAGGGTACTGAACCCATGGTACAGTCCTGTGCTTGGTGTTCGGGGAACTGCGTCCATCTGGCTTGCTGCGTGACCTTGAGAAAGTCACTTCTTTTCTGTGAGTCTCAGCATCCTATCTGCTAAACGGCGATGACTGTCCCTGAGTCCCTGCCCTAGGCATTGAGTGGGACTAATGAGATAATTCCATGAATGAACTTTCAAAAGCCAAAAAGCCCACACAGATGTGAGGATTATTCTTATGATCCCCAGACCCACAGGATTAGCTTAAATTTATGGGGAGACAGGAGGGAAGGGAGCTCACAAAAAGATCCAGATGTTCAGTAGCCTTGTTCTAATAATGCAATACAACCTGCTTTGCAGGGTGACCTCTGATGTATTTATTTTTAGGAAGTGGTTCATGCTGGGCTTCCCAGATCTCCCTAGAACCACATTTCACCTCTGTCACAGCTGCACACATCAGGGGATGATGGGCTCTTTTATGGTTCCTTTTCTTTCTTCCTCAGGCTAAGAAATGAAGACTGGAAGCCACTTCCAAAGATTGCTGCTGAGTGTGTTTCTCAGTGTTGCCTGGAAAGGAAGCCTGTGTTGGAAGTATGGTGATCAGAGGCTCACTTCCAACATGGTAAGAGACCAGAAAGAGGGTCACATGGCAAGTGGGCTGTGTTAGTAGAACTCCTTGAGAACCTCATTACCCAGCTGAAGGACCTCTAGGGACCTTTCACACATGGGTGAGTGTCACTAACCACCAATGCCAGAGCAACAACCATATTCCCTAATGGTTTACCACCAGACCTTTCCCACACAGTAGTTTTTTGGGGGGACCAATGTTCTGCCCTGTGAAAGAGTAGCCATGCCACACACAGTTCTGGGGGGTGGGGGAGCAGGTAAGCCAGGTGGCGTTTGGCACCCTTAACTTGTTCAAAATACCAACCTGCCCACATCTGCCAAATAAATTCTCTCTCTGCTTCCTGGGCACCCCCGGGCATTTACAATTTGGAGGTGCCAGGAGGCTCCTCAAAACAGAAAATTCATACTTTCCTCACAAAACACCCAGGGATACAAAAAAAACAAAAAAACAAAAAAAACAAAAAAACCCAAAACACCCAGGGAAGAGTGGGTGTGTGAGTGTGCTTGCATGGTGGCTACGGGGCAACCAACACTGATAGTCAGCTGAGACAGAGATGAACAGGAGGAACTCAGTGTGGAAACGAGAAGTGGCCCGTCGGCCCACACCTACTTTTGGAATGCCTGGTGTGGGTCTGAGCGCACAGCCAGGCACATGCCAAGAGGTGCAAGCCAGGGGCTATTCAAGGTATGCACCCTTAGGCACAATGAGTCACACTGGGTCGGTGGCTTCTGGCTAGCAGTCAGGGAGTGAGATCACAGGGCTGCAGATGGAAGAGTCACCCCTCCCAGGTGCTGTGCTACCAGATTGGCACACATTTGCCCATTCTGTTCTCAAGTCAGCTCTGTGAGGCACATGCTGTCATCACCCTGCCAATACTGAAGAGGAGGAAACAACACAAAGGATGGTGAGCCTGCAGGGCTCCTGAGCAGTACAGGAAGGGTGGGTTTCTCCCACCAGGCTGACCAAAGAACCTATACCCAGAAGCCCCACAACACTATCCTGAGGAGCCTTGGAAACACTGTTTTTATTCATTAGGGTGTGGATGGACGCATTCTTAAAACCAAGGCTATATTATCCCCTCACTCTTGTCAGTCAACTCCCTTCAATAGAACAGATGAGTGGTTAGATCAAGTGGGTAACAGACTAGTCCAAGTCCATACCTGAAACCACAACAGACTCTGCTTAGCACAAATGAACTTCCTGGCAACACGGGACCCAAACTTCATTGACACTATCTTCTTCCCCCAGAAGCACTGGAAATCCAGTCTCGACTTCCTGGCCACTCGGCAGCCTGGATTCCTTGAATCCACAGAATTAGACTGCCTCTCTTGCTGAAGGTTGAAACTGACTCTCCTGTCCACATCTCTCATCTGCTGGTAGAGCTAGAAGAAGGAGGAGGAGAAGGAGGAGGAGGAGGAGGAGGAGGAGGAGGAGGAGGAGGAGGAGGAGGAGGAGGAAGATGAAGAGGAGGAGGAGGAGGAGGAGACGGGGCTAGCTCAGTTGTTAAAGTCCTTGGCACATAAAAATGAGGACCCGTATTCGAATCCCTAACACCCACATAAAAAGCTGGACACTGTGTTATATGACTGGAATCCCAGTGCTGGGGAGGTAGAGGCAGAAGGATCCCTAGGGCTCTCAGTCTCTCTCTCTCACACACACACACACACACACACACACACACACACACACACACACACATACACACACACAAATAATAATAATAAGAAGAAGAAAGAAAGAACAACAGTCACAATGGAACACCTCACAATGACTTATTGTAATAAAAAAAAAAAAAACCCTCTTCCTGGAACGTCAAAAAGCATTGGGCCCACTTCAATATTCTTTATCCATTAAGAGATCTCTTTTGGATTCAACAAGCAGGATTTTAGGACCTGCAACCTCCTGCTCCCCCCTCCCTCTTCTGGGGGCACAAGCCATTTCCAAAAAAGGACCATGCTAAGCTTCACTGTTGATAGAACTTTAATCTTGCTGAGCACATGTTGAGAAGAATAAAACCAATTTTGTTTAGGAAACCAGAGGCCACACTCAGCTGGAAATGAGCTCTGTGGGCATTCTCAGCTCTCCTTTGGACCTGCAGTTTTAAGGCTGCTGGTGAGGCCCAGGAGACATAGGTCCAAGGCAGCAGGAAGGAAGGGGTCCTCACTAGGGATCCCTTCCCCAAATCCTTTGATTCTCTCTGTTCTGGGTAGAAAGCAGCTCCCATCCAGGCTGCTTACAGATCAAGGCTAATCTGGGTGTAATTCCCTGCCCAGCTCGCTGCATCCTTAGCAACACATAAATACAGATTAAGGGGTTATATAAATGCAATTTTCTAATTAATCAGTGCAAATCCAGCTACTGCCTGGGACACAGATTTCATTTTTTAACGTGAGAAGTTTTCTTCTTTGAGTTCAGTTTACAAAACACAGTTTCTCTTCTGGTCCTTTCTAATGCCCAGTAGCGATGGCGTGCTGGTAGAGAGGTTTGACATATACTGGGAAACCTGTGTGCTGTGACTCCAAATCCTTAAATTCATGATCAATGAAATGAACCTGGGTTTGGGGCCAGTAAGTCGGATTTAACCTTGGCTGTGTGACTGAGAACATGTCACCTCTCTGAGCCCTAGTGTCTTCAGTTTTAGGAAGATGATGAGAAAATACCTCATGCTGTTGCTCTAAGAATTACACATCACTTTGAAAGTGCAATGGCATGGAACAAACGGATTCTGTTATTGTTTACACCTGAGGGGGACTTGTCGCAGACACAGTGCAAGGCATAGCTTAGAATCTCATGGGTGCTCTGCCTCCCCCTTCCTCCCTCAGGATTTTGTGACTCAATGTTTACTCAATATCTGTGTTCAGAATAGGGTTGACAGATCCCAGAAGGATGTGAGGTGTGCTTTCCTAGGGTGTCCAGCCCTCCTGACCATCCCATGGGTCTGGATAAGGGTATCTGGATTGTCCAAGAGTTAGTGAGATAGAGTCCACCACAGGATTAGTTATGAGTGTGGCAGGTGGCAGGCTATGTGCTCTGTCTCACAGTCTCATGGCAGATTTGCAAGGAAAAGCTGAGGAGGTATAGAGCAGTTTTGGGGGGATGATGGCATGAAGACTTTAAAGAGACTGAATAACTTGTCTGTAGCTTCAGAGTTTCCCTCAGATTGAGTGTCCTTCTCCTCTTCTCTCCCTTCTTCTCCTCCTCCGGCCCCCTTAGCCATAGGCCAGTCTGGCCTCAACTAGTTCAACCTCCCTACTGCTGGGATTCCAAGTATGCACCAACACTCTATGCTCTCTGTTTCTTTAATGCTCTTCCCGATGGTGAGTATGTGCACACACATGCCCCTATTCAAATTCATGTGCATGCAAGCCCTGACACACATCAGACGTGTTCCCTGGTCCACCAGTGTCCACCTGGCTGTAGAGATGGAAAGGGGATGTGGGGATCAAACCCAGGGCCTGGCAAACACTCCTCTAACTGAAACTAAACACTCCCAGCTGAAAATCTTCCCTGAACTGAGTGATTTTCTGTGTTTCAGGCTCATCATGCTACTTATGACACTGACCGTGGTGACAGGTTAGGGGGTCTGAGGATCCTACTTCATTCATGACTGACGTGTGACTCAGCAAGTCCAGAGTCAGCAGGAACCAGAAGTCCGCTTTCTCTCTTTTTTTTTTTTTCCCTGAGCCATCTGTCTCTTAATATTTTTTTAGATGCAGGCTGTCCGTCACCTCTGACCTCATAACTTTATGACCTGTGACCCCTTGCCCTACATATAACCTCTGATTTCATCTGTGACCTCCTTGGACAGCCTGGGCATTTCTGATCCCCAGTTTCCTTATCTGAAAGATGAGAGAGAGAAAGAATGCAACTCTTCCACATCTAGTTGGAAGAGTTAGGAGCCCCTAAGGAGAAAAGGCTTCCACACCAGAGAGGGGTGATGATGGTGGCCTGGAGGAGAAAAGACCTGGCCACAGAGAAGGGGAGTGCCTTGGAGACAAAGGTTAGGCAGGTACCACACTGTCACCTTAGAAACGCCTGGGGAGTGCCGGTGCTGTCACTTTAAAAGCAAAACAAGTGTTGTTAGCTGGGCTATTTTTTCAGGTGTGTTCTAATTGTGCTAATTAACTCTAAGGTAGATTTTAGCACTCCAGCCTCTATCGCTGCCTTCAAATGCCAAAACAAATCTTGCCATAATTACCAGCAATCCTTTTCATTACCGGCTGCCTAATTATCCTATTAATAGCACATCCTAAGAGACAGTATTTGCTTGGCAGGCAAATATTTGTTTTTAAATGAGAAAACACAAAGACAAACTGCTCTGTTTGCTGAAGGGCTCCAAAATGCAAAATGGCTTATATTCACGGCAAAAAAAAAAAAATAAAAAAATAAAAAAATAAAAATAATCCAGATAAAAGTGAATGCTAAATCCATTTGAAGCATTAGGACATAAAGGACATTAGGACACGCTTGCTACCTCCACCCTCTTCCTGGCTGGGGCCTCCTTGCTGGTGGCAGGCGATTCAGTGGCTCTTGAGTGTCCTGTGTAAGGACTTGGGTGACTCGGTGAATGGAACGGATCCTGGGTCATGGGCAAAGATGAAGAAGACACTGGACCTGAAGTCATGTTAGAGTCAAAAAAAACAAAACAAAACAAAAAAAAAAACTCCATGGAGCCTTAAGGCCAGAAATACTGTTCTTATATTTGACTGATCTCACCCAGGGAGATGGGTCCGGTGGGGTATTTGTCATGCAAGTGTGAGGGCCTGAGTTCAGATCCCCAGCACTGGCAGAAAGCCAGATATGGTAACATGTGAATGTAATCTCAGTACTCTCATGGCTAGATGGGTGTCAGAGACAGCGGAATCCCCAGAAGGTCACACACCAGTTAGCCCGTGCATACATACAGCAGGTGAGCAAGAAACGTCTTAAACAAGTTAGAAGGCCGTGGACTAACAGCTGAAGTTGTCCTCTGACCCTCACACATGATCATGGCTTATGTATACTCGGTACATCATGTGTTTGTACACACACACACACACACACACACACACGGAGGGATCAGGTCAGCCATGGGATATCTTCTCAGGCCTGTGGCTTCTTTCTTGTCTAGCTTTGTATTGTTAAAATGAAAATGAAGTGATTATCTCATTAAAAAGCATCACCAACAAGCAAACATGAAAGTAGAAGGGGCTAGTTGGGAAAAAAAGGGAATCTGTAGGAGGAGGAGAGGAGAAGAAGGGAACAGGACAAAAATACATTATACTCACATATGAAAATGTCACAATGAAGCCTATCATATATAATTAACATATGCTAATTAAAAAACAAAAGATAATAACAGCGAATAAAGTGGCCTTGCTGAATTCACCGCCACCCCAGCCTTCTCCTGTAATGTGTACACTTTGTTTTTATTTTAGAAGTCATGGATGAGGTCACGCTATGAGTTAGGTGACACCTTGTGAAAATGCTGTCATGTGACCTATTCAGACTTTGCCAAATGGCCACCTTGTGTGGTTCAACTCAGATCCAGTTCTGCATTTGTGGCTGCATTTTCGCAAGTGTCTAGAGAGTACCGTATACGAAGTTGGCTGGTACCATAAGGTAACTGTCTCTACAGATGGCCTGTGTGTTCCGTCTACCTTTGTGTTTGAAAACACTGTAGAATGTGGTTGCAATGCCAGACTCCACTACTGGGGTTTCTCTGCTTCCCCAGCTGGCATGCCCCTTCATGCCGAGCTTCTGTCCCACCAGCTCTCAGAGCCTCCCCTGGTTGTGCCAACTTTTGGTGATTATTCTTGCTCTGGCTCCTCAGAGTACCTTGTTCCCCACCACAGTGCTTGCTCACCTAACTAGAGATTTCAGCATACTGTCAGTGTTCTTCACGCCTCCACCTCACCACCCCCCCCATACCTCAGCCTCCATCTCTCAAGAACATACTTCTAGACTGACGTGCTTGCCACAGAAATACAAGGACCTGTGTTTGGATCCCCAGTGGCATGTGCCTGTAATTCCAGAGCCAGGGGAAATGAAGGCAGGAGGGTGCCTGGGGTCAGTCTAGTTAATGAATTTCAGATTCAGTGAGAGACCCATTTCAGAAATTAGGATGGAGAGACACTTGAGGAAGACACCAAAATGTCTCTTCTGCCTTCATATGCATATGTACTCATGTGTGTGTGTGTGTGTGTGTGTGTGTGTGTGTGTGTGTGTGTGCGTGCGCACATATCCCTACCTTCCCAAACAAAAGAACACATCTGAGAACCCCTCCCCCACCTCAGAGACTCTCTTAAGCTCCGAACCACCTCTTGGTCACAGCTTCCCTGGCTTTCAAAGCCTGCACTGATGATGGTCCCCTTTAGCATCTCAGCCTTCCTATTGTCTACACTGCTCTTTCTCTCTCTTACCTGAACACTTCTGATTGGCACATAGTAGGAAGTCAATTAAAAATCCATTTAGGAACTGAGTCCACCCTCCACTTAGGTTTGTCTTATTAAGAAGATCCAGGATGTCTCCATATGGGCCTCCTAAGTCTTGGTTTCCTCGTCTGTCAAGTGTATCAACTCTAGTGTCACTGGGGGATGAAGTAACAGTTCCTGGGAACCTGTCCACACCTGGCTCTTTGTAGGCGTTAATTAAGCAGTGGTTGATAAGGCTATTCTTAGAGCTGATTTTAATGGGGTTTTACAACTTGTAATTTGGCTATTGGCTTCTTTTCCGTGTAAGGAAAAAAAAAAAGGTCTTTGAATTCTTCATTTTTCAGAGATTTCAAAATCAAGACTATGGGCTGAGTGTTGCGGCACAGGCCTTTAATCTCAGCACTAGGGAAGCAGAAGCAGGCGGATCTCTGTGAGTTGGAGGCCAGCCTGGTCTACAGAGTGAGTTCCAGGACAGCTAGGGCTACACAGACCCTGTGTCAAAACAAAACAAAAAAACAGACAAAATCAAGAAAATGTTCAAATGCTGTGGGCTATTAGGAACAAATATTTCAGAAATTTGGGGCTCGTGAAATGGCTTATTTGGTAAAGGCACTTGACACCAAAGCTGATGACCTAAGTTTATTTTCTAGGAGGACCTACTTGTGGGAAGAACAGACCAAGTCCCCTGCAGGTTGTCCTCTGACCTTCACACTTGTGTTGAGGCAACTGTGTCTCCATCCTACACACACACACACAAACACACACACACACCAAACAAACAAATATGAGAAGATTAACCTAACAATGCCATATTTTGTCAGACCCTGCATATTACATGGGTCGCATGTTCCTGGGGTAGATTGTGGTAAGCATATTACATGGGTTGCATGTTCCTGGGGTGGACTGTACTGTGGTAAGCATATTACATGGGTCACATGTTCCTGGGGTGGACTGTGGTAAGTATATTACATGGGTCGCATGTTCCTGGGGTGGACTGTGGTAAGCATAT
>CAJQZJ010031900.1:2153514-2164985 GCA_907164525.1 Lophiomys imhausi | reverse complement strand
GTGTGTGTGTGTGTGTGTGTGTGTGTGTGTGTGTGTGTGTGTGTGTGTCCAGGGAGTCTGCTGTCACAAAGCAGGGTGTTTGTGAGCTAGGTGATGTGAGTGTCTGAGATTCTCTGTGTGCCTTTCTTGCTGGTCTGGACCTGTAGAGCAGAAGAGCAGACAAGGATGGTGGGAAGGATTAGAAGGTGCCATAGATCTTGCTCAGCAAAGCTGGGGCTCAGCTTATTAGGCCCTTAAAGATCTAACAGCTAGGGACTGCTGCCTCACTCTGAGCAGCACCAAGGTGTCCATCTGTGACCTCTTGCTTCCATTCCAAGACCCAGTGATTGCCCGGTTTCTCCTAGCTTGTGCCATTACCAAAGAAGAAGGCCTGTTCTCTGTTCCTAGCTCTCAGCCTTAGCCTCAACTTCCTCCTACTCTCTTAATAGGAAATACAAATCCCATATGGACCAAGATGGTGGGGTCAGAGTGAGCCAGGTGGACAGAGGAGAGGAGTCAAGGACGTGAGTGGAGACTGAAGGAGCCAGCTGAGTCACCCGTATAACAAGCATCCTGGCCTCACACACTGATGCAATCTTTGCCATTAGTCAGAAGTGTCATCTCAGGGCCACCTACTTCCAAGGAAGGAGGAAGAACCCATGCCCCACAAGTCAGTGGCTCAGACTGCAAGCTCTGCTTGCTGCCCCCCCCCGCACCCCCCCCTTGTTCTCAGGCTAGCCCTTGATCTGTAGTCACCTCCTCTCCAGCCTCCTCCATACTTGCTCCCCCCACCCCCAACAGTCAGTTCAGACTCCTTTGGGTTCATGGCTAATGCCTTTGCCCCTGACTTAGCAGCTTCCCTGGAGAGCCCTGGCCTTGTGCTTAAGTCCACTTAGCATTTATAGTCTGCAGGGTTACACTTCTTGGCTTTGGCCTCTACATGACTTCTCAGAATTTTCTGCCCCAGCTTTCTTCCCCTTAACAAGAGGGGATGTGACTATTAAGAAGGAGCCCCATTAAAAAATACTGCTTAAAAATGTTAACTGCTTTTAAACAAGTATTTGTATAGCCATGTGGGCATTTCTCTCTCCAATGAAGTCACCGCACACATCCACAAGGATGGTCCTTCTGTGACGGCAGAAAGTTGCATGGTCTCATTTCCTGCTTCACATGTCTATCACAGTGCCTGGCACACACAGTGCCCACAAGAATTCTTTGCTGAATTAATGAATGATTAAATTCTACACATTGTGTACAACCATTTCTCCACAGGAAAACATATTCAGGGATTATAAAACCTTTCCTATTGCTATAACTAAATCCTCAACGTTTGGCAATAGATAAAGACAAGAGGTTTATGTAGCTCACAGGTCTGGACACCTGAGAGCTCGGCTGTGGTTCTGAAGCGAGCCCAATGGCTGTGTCACGTCATGGCAAATGACATCACTGAGGGCATACACGTGACAGGGAGAGATGATATGGCAAGACAAGAAGCTGGAGAGCAGGGAAGGGCTCATCCTACCTGCTCTCACTCTTGCTCTAGCTCTTTCAGGCCCACCGCAGTGTGGGAGAATTACGTTAATCCATTCTGAAGATGGTGCTTCCAGAGATGTAATCACCTCCCATTTGGCTCTGCCTCGGAAACCACTGCACTGAAAACCACATTATCTCCATATGACACTTTGGGGGACTCACACTCAAACCACAGCAGGATTTCAGCTGAGAATCTCTCACTGATATAGCTCTCGGATTCTGGAATACACACCCTCACATATGTGCACACACATACACATATGTACACACACTCGCGCACACACATCCACTCATGTACACCCACATGCACACACACATACAGATATGTACATACACTCACACACATGCACACCCATATGGTGGAAAGCTCATACATACTTTTAAATAATTCTAATTATCCCAATAGAGCAACTACTGGTGCCCATGATAGCATCCTATGTTAATCTGGTGCCTTTGGTAGGATTCAGAACTGAAGTCTTTGAAAGAAGAAAAATTCATCAGGTCCTGAATTTTTCATAAGACTTTTATTGATTGTTACAAAACATTTTATTGATTCAATCTCATTCCTCATTAGATTAGTCTCTTTATCTTTTTCTACTTCTTCATAGTTGGATTTGGTATATTTATATTTTTAGGGGCTTATCTATCTCTTTGAAAGTTATCTAGTTTGGTACATATTGTTCACAGTTTTCTCTCTCTGTCTCCCCCAACCCTCATCCTCTCTTCAGATGTAATGTCTCTTTTATAATGAAAGGGTGTCCACTCCTTTTTCTTCTTAGTCTGGCTAACAGCTTGTCCATTTGTCCAGGGAGATGGTTCAGTCGGTGAAGCGGGGGCGGTGCTGGGCAGGGCCTAGGCAGGTAAGCAAGCCCTGGGTTTGGCAAGAAGCCTTGTCTCCAAAAATGAAAATGAAGTGGAGAGAAGCTGGGGAAGACCTTGACATTGAGCTCCGGCCCCATGTTCAAGCACAGCCCCCCACTCTCGCTCCGATTTTCATTTTGTTGATCCTTTCTGTTATTTCCCTAGGATTTATTTTACCAATCTCTGATCCAGGAATTAGTGCTTCCTCTGCTAACTCTGGTCTCAGTTTCTTCTTCTTCTTGCTCACTGGAGTGCAAGGTTGGGCTGTTGGAAATCTTTGTTTTGCTGACTGCAGGATCTCCTCCAGCCTTCCCTCTCAGAACTGCTTTTGCTGTGTCCACACATTTTGCTATTATGTGTTTCCGTTTCCCTTTGTCTCAACATTTTTTTTTCTACTTGGTTTCCTTTTTGATTCCTTGGTTGTCACAGAGTGTTGCTTAATTTCCACATATTTTCAAGTTTTCTGGTTTCTTCCTGTTGCTGATTTCCCATTTCATGCTTTTTCTGTGTGTAGTTTCATTGCAGCAAGAAAATGTATTCGATGTGATTTCAACCTTCTTATGTCTGCTAAGGTTTGGTTTCTGGCTCAGTGTGTTTATCCTGGAGAACAGTTCATACGTGTGCCCTTGAGAAGAACGTGAGCCCTCTGTTTCTGATGGATGGGATGCTCTGAGTTTACTCCAACTGGTATCTAACCTTGTTCAAATCCACTGTGTCCATGTTGATTTTCTGTATAAATGATGTGCCTATTTTTTTTGAAAGGGAGGTGTTTGTGTGTATGTGTTCCATCAAAATTCACATGTCTGGTAATGTAGCCCAGTTGGTGGAATGCTTGTCTGATAAGCACAAAGTCCTGGGTTCGATCCCCAGCACTGAAAGGGACCAGGTGCAGCGGTGCACACACATAATCTAGCTTTTGGGAGGTAGAGATAAGAGGGTCAGAGGTCATTCTCAGCTATATAGTGAGTTCAAGGCCAGCCTGAGCTTCACGAGACCCTTTCTCAGAACAACAAAATAAAATTTCATTTGCTGAGACTTAAGATCCAATGTATCTCAGGGTGATGCCTTCAGGACATGATTAAGTCATGTTAGAATTGGAACAGTTGACTGTAGGAAAGGTCTGCAGGGAGCTAGATATGTCTGCTTTTTATCTTTTACAATTTATTTTGAAAAGGATCTTGTGTCTCTGGGCCTTCCACAGAATACTACCTTGGTACCTTGTTCATAACCTGAGTTATGTACTGTATGAGCAGGAACTTTGGGGCGTTGTGGGGAGCCAAGGAAGTCTTTAGTAAATGTGTAAGGAGCAGATGACATCCTGAGTGAATGTGTATTGATGACATGGGACACAGCCAAGGACCCAGTGGCTCAGAGCCACGGGAGTGGCAAAGCCTTCCCTGGGTGAGGCACAGAGAAATGACAAAGATTTCCTCTTATCCAAGTACTAATGCTGACAGTGTGCAAGTACGTGTCTTTAGTAATGATTGACTAGTGTGTGTAGAAACCTTCAACGTCAGCTTCCTCCTTCCTGATGCCTAAAGCCTGAGACTGCTCATCTGCTGAGACTAGCTAAGCCTTCCTCTTTTGCTGTGCCTAAGGCTCTGGTTGTTACACAGAAGGTGTCCCCCATCAGATAAAGCACAACCCATCTGATCTCAGCCTTTTTTTAATTTATTTCTTCAAGTTACATCTGAATCACAATCTCTTCTCTACTCCCCCCTCCAGTCCTACCCTCCCACCCTCTTCCCCCTCAATCCCCCATCCTCTTCCCTTTTTTTTAAGTTTAAGGTATATCTTTTTCCTCCCAACAGCTCCCCCTTTCAGTTCAACAAATGGTTCTTTCTCTTATAACAATAAATACAATACAAAACAACAGATATAAATAGGCCACAATTATGAGAGTTATATGGCTTAGCATACATTCCCAATGTCCAGTCCATATGTATTTGGCACCTGACTTTAACATTCTACAATCTAACCATCTCCATGAGTTTAAAGTTCTATATCTAACTCAGCTTTCATACTAACTTGCATCACACTTTTAAAAACATCTTTTTAGATCCAGAACACCCTCTTGATTCCTAAACAACTCAAAATTTACCTATGAGATTCTAGCTATCTATTCTTCAACCACCTCAGAGACCTGACAGGGATAAATATATCTGATTATATAGGAAGTGCAGGGCCTGCAGCTTCCAAAACTAAGAAATGACATACCAGTGGCTGCCTGGACAGTTCCCATTTTCTCTCCATACATTAGAGCATCAATCTTCAGCCATTTGGCCCCGTTTCTCTGACAGACGTTGATTGTAGAGCAGGAATTATGAAGGACTTTCCTACCCTGTCTTGGCAGAGCTAGGCTGTCGACTTACCTGCTTCCAAGTTTTGTCCTTTTTGGACAGCATTCTGTCTACAGTTGAAGCAAGGGGTTTTTTCTTGCCAAGAGATAGGCTTGCCACTAATTCAATCATCTCCCACTGGAGATTCTTCGATGCTCATCTTCTACTTGGAGTAGAATAGGGGGTGCTGTCAGGAGCTGACATGTCTCCATATCAAAAAATCTTAAGTTAGGAAAACATCTTTGAATGCCATATTCTGCAGATCTCTTGAGGTTTTTGAAGATGCCCTATCTATCTCTTATATCTAGATAAGCAAATGTTGCTTGTCTCTTAGCAACTTGATTTCTGATTAGCTTAGAACATAACTGTAATAGACTGTCATAGTACCTAACTCAGCCTTTTTATACATCCATCTGTCCTTTCTTCATTCCTTTACCTTCCCAGACAGGTCCAGGTCCAGTCCAAAGCCAAGCTGCACAGGGACTTTGGTAGTTCTGTGGTTCCAGGGCTGGGAGATGAAGCTTACAGAGACTTGGAACATCACCAATATTAGATCCTGGAGCTTAAGAGTCTGGAATATTCCTTCCAAAGCAATGGACTAGGTAATATGTCTTATATCTGTCATTACCAAGGAAGAAGCACAATGCTTGCAAGGCTTCTTGTGGGTCATGGATTCAGTATATTATATACCCAGGAACATGACCTTGATCCATCAACCAAATAACATGGAGGAAGACTGGTTCCTTTGAATGGAGTCCAGGGTTGGAAAAGAGTCTACACCATATCGGGGAACGGGTAAATGGTCCCGATATTTGAACCACATCTCCCATCAGACCCTCAGGTGTTAGAAGTGTGAGGACAAGATGCTATGTGGAATTTATGGGAAACACCAATAAGATATTGCAAAGTGGATATATAGGATTTTTGAGTAACAAACTCCTTGCATAATTCAGGCCCCTCATAGATACAGAACTTCAAGTGGCCACTTGTGAGCTGCCTCTTAGGAACTGAGTTTTAACTCTACATGGCGGTACACATTGTAATCCCAGCCCCGGTCCATCATAAGGGGGGCATGAGGTGTACAGGTGAGAGGATGACAAAGCTGCCTGAGCATGCTCAGACCCTCTTTCTTTCCCTGGTATGCCATGGATCCCACACCTGTCTTTGTCTCTATAACCAGCTGAGGGGGAAGAAGAACAGTCAATTTTGTCCACAGATGGGTTAGCTTGGAATACAGACACAGCTGATCATAGTTCATCATTGTGCAATGGCTTAAATGAAATCTAGCTGTGAGGGAAGAACCCCAAGTGTAGGCTGTGCAGCTGGCCATCATTTTATGTAGAGAGAGAACTTACCCATGACAAAAATATGTACAGACTCATCTAAGGGCAGTGACCATATTCCCAGACGGTGGAATTGATGGTTCTGAGATCTACTAGGGGCAGCAAGGCCTACCATTCTGATTGATCCATGTAAGGAAGGACCCTGAAATTTTAGGCCCCAGGCCTGGCACAAGGGAAACATGCTTCCACCAAGGATACTATGAGATTTCCATTAGTTCTAAGATGTGACCTGGTCACCCTGGGAGCCTTGAGTCAAGAGACCAGCACATGAAGTAAGTTGGGAGTCTCCATCCTGGCAGAAGGTTGACAGTGACCATAAGGATGTGGTTATTCTTATAAATGGGAAACAGGGAAGGGGGTAACTGCAGTCCACTGATACATGCATGTGTCTTTGTGTTTTAACAAGTAACTGATGAGTTATAGCATCCACAGACAGATCAAGAAAGGCACAATGACACATGCTCAAGACCCTCAGGGATGAGGGTCTGGGACACTACCATGTTACTTATCAGGCCCTGTATCTAAACTGGAGAGTAGAAAATACAGCTGAGGGCTGGCACTTCAGCTCAGTGTTTACCGCAGCTTCAATATTGGGGAGTTACATGCAATCAGACTTTTGGCTACTTTATTGGGTTCTTTTTCCTACCTCCCTACACCACCCCTATCTCTTCCAACCCCTCAACACTAGATACAAGAGAAAGAAGGTTAGAGGAGAAAGGGGACATTGAATTCCTTGGGACAAATTTGATCTTCATTGTCAAGATATCTCCAACCAGCAACCAGCAATCCACCAAACAGCAAACAGCAGCGGGAAGGAGCAAACAGCAGCAGGGGGATCAGCAGCTGCTTCTCTTGGGGCTCTAGCATTTAGGTACTCTCTGAAGAGCCCCTAGAATTCCAAACATGAACTACCCTCAACTGGCAAAATCATGCCCCTCCTAGAGCATGAGACAAATCATAGTCAGCTGCTGTGGACAATCTGAAGCAGTTCCATGTCCCATACCTGGGATTAAAAGAAAAGCATAACATTTCTATGTTTTTAAAGAAACCATAATTTTCATTGCAGTCACATTTTGCTAACTTTTCCCAGATTGTGCTCAGGAAAAGGGACCATCCAGAACACTAAAGAACTACATAAAAGGATGTTTACCAGAGCCATAGTACGGTATACTAAGGTGATGGCTATGGAGGGTCATCCACATTTTCCTTGCAGGAGCATGGTTCTAACTACTGCAGCTTGCTGGTGGGTTGGTGACTCTGGGCTTGCATCTCACTCAGCTTTGCTCTTACCTAAGGAGAATCCTCTTGCCAAAGTCACTCTGAGGTGGCCACTCCAAAAATGTATTATATTGGGCAACATAAGGCTTTTCAAGCAAGTGTGTAATGTGCTCAGAAATATCCCCCATACCCCTACTCTACTCCTTTTTGTGCCCTTTCCTCTCCCATTAGTTCCCTTTGCTCCCCTAGACGATTTTGGTTCTACTTGCACGACATCTGTGCATACATAATTTGTGTATCTAGTTAAACTCCAGGACTCACAAATGAGAGAAAACATGCACTATTTGTCTTTCAGAAACTGACTTAATTCACATAATCATCTCCAGTTGTATGTCAGAAATAAAAATTGTCATCAAATGGCATTGTGTTATGCAGAAGAGGGGAAAGGAGAAGTGTTTGTGAGCACAGGTGTGAAGGTAAGCTGGGAGGGAGGGGAGGAGGAAGGAAGAGAGGGATGGAGAGAGAAATTGATTGATTGACTATGAGAGTAAACAGAGTTCAAATCCTTCCATTCCATAGAAGGAAGAGTCTGTATTATACCTGAGAGTTTTTTGTTGTTGTTTTGTTTTTGTTTTAATGGAGGAGCTAGGGAGATGGCTCAGTGGGTAAGGCTCGTACAAGCAAGTATGAGACTCTGAGTTGGAATTCCCAGAACCTATTTACATGTCAGGTGGGCGTGGCCGCCTTCTTGTAATCCCAGCACTCAGAAAGCCAAGACAGGAGAGCCCTGGAGTAAGCTGACAGGCTAGACTGGCTGAACTGGCCGTGACAAGGTCCAGCAGGAGACCCCATGTCAAGTATATAAAGTGGAGAACAATCACAGGGGCACTTGAAATACATTCATGCACACACATGTACCCACTTACATGTGCATATTCATATACACATACATACATACACGTACAAATCAAAGAAAAGGGGTTTTAGACCAAGCTACAAAAGTGTAACTATTTTACTTATAAATGTGACATTAAATAAAGAAGAAATAGCTAAAAGCCAGAAATGGATGGCTCTAGATTTTGAAAACTCAGGACTAAGGAGGGCAGAGGGGAAGCAAAGCTGGTACTTAAAAAAAAAATCTTGTACAATAATTTGACAGCTGAAATTATAACACTAGATGAGCTCATTAAATATGCAAATTGAAATTTAAAAATTTATTACAATGAGATTTGAAATCTGGAAATCCCAGGCTGAAGTCTTAACTCCTCCATCCAGTCCTAGAGTCACCTTAGGGAGATGCCTCAGTTTCTCTATCCATCAGCTGCTCACATGACTTTGAGCCAGGTTGGCTTTCGCCTGGAAGCACTGGACCCACTAAGAGACCACAGTCAGGAGTGGTTTGCCCCTTGCTGGGCGTGGCTGGTAAAAGAGACTGTGGGTTATGCACTTTCCGCAGCTGTGCTAAAATGGCACATCCTCCTGGCTTGTGAAAGCTTTGCACGTCTCCTTCTGAGACAGATTGTCTCATCAGAAATACCAACATATCTGGATGATCTGCTAAACCAGCTAAATTTGCTGCCTCCCAAAATAGTTCTGGGATATCTCTAGGACAGGCCCAGCCCCAAACACATTCATGAAGGCAGCCAAGACTGAATCCAGCATTCCCACACCCTCTGGGCCTGCCGCTCTGCTCTGCTGCTCTCCAGTCCCTACCCCAGACACCCAGTACCCTTATCCCCAGCCCTCCACTGGCGCTTCCTTGAGGAGGGACTTAGAGCCTCACCACACCACAGGATATATCATTGGCCAGCAGTGGCTTCTATCGAACTGCCCATTTCCCAGGGAGATGCACATTTGCACGTGCAATCAAGTATTGAGTTAAAGAAGATAAATTCTAGTGGTGAATTAATGTAGCAACTAGACATTAAGGAAGGATATTTTGGGATGTGATGACATCCAATCTCTTCTAAAATTATATCACGCACATGAATACAGTTGGAACGTCTATTTCCACACAGAGGCAGCCATCTGACAGGCTTTGTTCGGAGGCTCCAGATAGCACCTATGGCTGGTGCCTAGTTCTCTGAAGAGTCTTTGCATGGAATCTCCACACTGCCCTCGATACAAAAGGCCCCTTCCCAGCATCCCTTGTAGGTCGATACTCACTCTCTTTGGCCCCAAAAGAGCCTCCTCTTCCTTCACAGCCAATCCCTCAGTACTGGTTGATGGATGGTTCTTGTTAGAAAAATCTTCCTTTAGCCAGTTTGAATTTCATCTCCCCCACTTTCATCCACTGGTCCTCTTTCCTCCTTTTAAAACCAGAGAAAATATAAGCAGAAACTCTTTCACAGGGGTAGCCCTGTGTGACATGAAGGTATTGTTTCCTTTGCTGTTTTTCAAATGAAACAAAACAAAACAGAACAAAACAAAAATGTGTTCTACTGAGTGCTCCTTCCAGGATGCTCCTGAGAGTGTAAAGAAATAGTTGGGTGGTCAAACATGTCTGAGGACTGCTGAGCTGGTTGAAGTCACATAGATGTCTTTGCTGCAGGTCCTGTGGGGTCTATGACAAGGTAATGGATCAAACCTCACTCTCAGCATGGGGTCTAGAACTGGCTGCTGTTCAGAGCATGTGACCTTACAATGCTCTTGTGCTGGGTGTCTTGTGGTATTAGCATTGGCAGAACCCCACCTGCCCAACTAGCTCTGGAGTAGGCACTCGTGGGGTTCAGAGACCAGCAACCATGGGCTCCCCAAAGCTGAGTGGCATGTTCTCTCCAGATCTGCACCCAGGAACCTCACATGGATTCCTTGCACCTGGCTGCACTGTGAGTGGTCACACCACAGAAGTGGGCTGTTAGGCAGTTTTTCTGTCTCTGTGACAAACAAATCAAGAAGTTGGGGTTGGGGGTGGAGCAGAGCAGCTCACCTTGTGGTGGCCAGGAAGCAGAGAGGAACACTTGTGTTACTGAGGTTTCTCCTTTGTCCCTTTTTATTCTATCCAGGCATCCAGTCTGTGGGATGTTTCTGTCCCCATTCAGGGTGAGTCTTCCTCCCTTTATCAATCCTTCCTGGAAATGCCCTTGAAGACACTCAGGTGTCCTTTATACCATCTTCAGGAATTTTTCAACCAAGTCAAGCTGATCCATGCCACTGGCCAGTCGGGGCTTTGTGTTTCCAGAGAGCATTAACCTGCAGTTGGTCTGCTGACATGTCACTACAGCCACCAGACATGAGACCTGCCCCCCACCCCTCCTTATTATGATTTGAATGAATGAAAACAGGCCTATTTTGCTTTGACACAGGATATGCGGGATTCACCTCCAAACGCTCTTCAAACCAAGTCATGTACTACCCCAGTGACTGCAGACGCCCAAATGTGCTCCGTGAGGTAGGGTCAGTGCTCCTTTCCAACAGAAGTCTCTTTCTCAGAGGGGATACCAGCTGCCAGAGGCAGCCTGGACAGTGTGAACTGGGAGGCCACAGAGCACTCATGCAGGGACCGAGAGCATATAGACGCACCCTTGCACGGACTCTTGGACAAGGCCAGCCTTCCCAAGGTCCTCAAGATGACCTTGTTGCTGGTGTGGTCATGCCTGCCTATCACACACAACGCATCACTGAGGAGTGAGCTAGCTAGGTTCTTTGATGTAATATGAGTCCTACCTATTGTGTGGCCTTGAGAGAAACCAGCTTCCTTCTCTGCAACGTGGTAAATAACAACACTTAGCTCTATGGCTGTTATCAGAGTTAAATGAAAAATCACATGTGAAAAACACAAGCTATTATCTGGCCCACAAGTGCTCAGCAGTGGGCAGCCTTCCTAGGCACTGTGGTTAGAGTCATGACAACATTCCTTTCTCTAGTCATAGATGCCACTGATGCCCTGTCCACAGCCTCTTTGCCGGGTCTCCTGGTCCCCAGCTGCTGCGAATGAGACGCTAATGGCTCACAGCTGCTGTTCTAATTCTTTCTGTTGCTATGTTAAAATACTAGGATGGAAAGCAGCTCGGGAAGGAAAGGGTTTATTTGGCTTACTCTTCCAGATCACAGCCCATCACTAAGAGAAGTCAGTGCAGAAATCTGGAAGCAGGAGCCATTGAGGAGTACTGCTTGTTGGCTTGTTCTCTGGCTCATGCTAGCTAGCTTCATGTATATGTATATGTATATGTATATGTATATGTATATGTATATGTAT
>CAJQZJ010031900.1:2132999-2145745 GCA_907164525.1 Lophiomys imhausi | reverse complement strand
TGTGTGTGTGTGTGTGTGTGTGTGTGTGTGTGTGTGTGTGTGTGTGTTCCCCAACCTCTTTATGGTTCTGGGTTTCCCTGTGTTCAGCCATGTCCCTGGACATCATCCTCTCTGTGTACGTGGCTGTTCATTCCTTCCTCCCTTTCCTCCTCCCCGCTGCTGCCTCCCTTTTTCTCTCCCCTGAAACTCTGTGAGACGCATGAACATTTCTCAGTTATGTGATGTTCTCAGCAGGAGGATGGAGCCAAATAATGGTGTTTCTAGTTATTACTCTGATGAATCACAGGGGAACAGCCTTCACCAAGGTAGAACGGCTTGCATAAAATATGTTCATTCAATTAAAAAAAAAGAAATTGAAAAATAAGATACTGCCAACATGGGGCTCTGAGTTATGTAGGGTTTATGCAGTGATTCAATTTGCAATTCAAGCAAGAAACACACCAGAGAGGCACCTGAGAACAAACTCCCTGGAGTTGGGGGAAGGGATCCCACTGCCAAATAAAAGCCCCATGACTCTGATAAAGTTTGTGGACTAGGAAAGGAGAAGTATGGGTAGTCCTTGGTTTCCCCTAGGCTTGTCTGAACACAAGATGGTGCCAGGAATGCTGTGGCTTTTGGGAACAAGACTTGGCTGACCTGTGACCTCTGCTGCCTAAGGACCACGTGAGTCTCTGTCCCATCACCTCAGGTGATTGACTCATTGTCAGCACCTGACTCAGACACCAGACGGGCCTATGAAGCAGCCTGGCACAAAGATGAGGAACTATGCCATCCAGACTCTGTTTCTTTCCGAACATACCTGGAAGTCAAGAGAGATCAAATGGGAAAGAGCAGAGGTAGTGAACAAGATCAGGCTGTGACAGCCCTGCAGAGCAGCCCAAAGGGAGATGGGACAGGGCTGTGCCCAGCTGTTCTAGAAGCTGGGAAGGAGAAGACAGGCTCTCTCTTCACAGAGAAGCTTATCTTGTAGGCTGAACCAGCCCGCAGGCTTGCCCTTCCTGCTCCTCTTCATCACTGTGATTCTCCCCCAAGTCCCACACTATTGTATCTTGGGACCATCAGCTCTTATTACAGGGTAAGATTTAGGCTACAAATCAAAGAAATACGGCTGACATAAGCAAAAGAGGGAGAAAGGAGGCGAGCATCCTCAGAGACTAGGAGGAGGAGTGTCGGGAACTTTGCTGTCTCTGGTCATCTGCCTCTAGCACACAGAACACACATTGCAGGGAACACGGCTGCCATCAACTCTAGTTCACCCCCTCCTGCCTCAAGGTCCTCCAGGAAGAGAGAGGGAACACTCTCTTGGGCTCAGCCTGGGTTAGTGTACCCCTCGGCCCATCGTTTCCAGAGGACCAAAGCAGCACTGTTGGCTACCCCATGTGCATAGGCACCTGTGGCCAGAGAGGCAGACAACTCTACAACACAGGGAGGAAAACTACCAGGGGAGGTAGTACCAGTTACTGGAGTCCAGTGCCAAGCAACACCGCACACACAAGGCAGAGGCCAGACATGGCCCCCAGGCCCCTCATTCACTGTGGTCTCCCCAGGACTGGAGCAGGCCCTTGGAGACAGCATCTACTTACTAATCACCTCTGAGGGGGCAGCTGCTGGAATACATTAGGGTAACTCGATTGTAAGATTTTAATGACACAGCATTGAGACCCTGGAGGCCTGAGACCCGCAGTCGATCAATGCACGTTCCTTTCACTCAGGCCCGAGTGACTGAAAATCATTTTGCTCCCCAAGCTTTCAAAGGTCAGGAGTTGAATGCTTCAAGAAAAATCTTTCTCTATTACAGGGAAACCTCCTGCATTTAGTGGCCTGTCAATCAGCAGCTCACCCACAGGAGGCCTCAAAAAGGGAGTCCAGGAAAAAATACTGCCTGACTTGTTCCTCCTGTTTTCCTTTTGACTAGATCGTGCACACATACAAGCCTGTGTATGCATGTGTATGTGTTTGTGTGTGTGTATGCATGCATGTGTGTATGTTGTGCATGTGAGCATGCATGTGTGTCTTCATATGTGTATATATTGCATGTATGATCATGTGTGATGTGTGCGTGTTGTATGTGTGCATGCATGTACAAGTGCACATGTGTGTATGGGAGTGTATGTTGTGTGTGCATGTGTGTATGTGTGTGGTTTGTGTGTGTGTGAGCATGTACCTCTGTGCATGAGTGTTCACGTGTGTGTGCATGCCGTTGTGTGTTGAGTGTCTGCATGTGTGTATATGTGTATATGTTGTGTGTATGTATGCATACCTCTGTGTATGCATATGTGTGTATTCATGTGAGTGTATTCATTTTTTTGAGTATCTGTGTGGGTGTGGGTGTGCATGCCTGTGTGTGCGTGGATATGTGTGTACATATCTATATGTGTCTATGAGTGTTTGTGAGTGTGTGTGCATACCTGTGTGTATGTGTGTGGTGTATGTGTGCTTGTGTGCGTGTGTATGCTTATATGTGAGTGCATGCATATGTGTGTGCATGCATCTGTATGTGCCTCTGTGTTCATGTGTCCCTGTATGTATACAGGTGTATATGCACCTGTGTATGTGCACTTGTGTGTATGCACCTGTGTGTGTGCACCTGTGTGAGTGTATGTGCATCTATGTATGTGTGCATGCACTTCTGTGCATACCTGTGTGTGCATGGGGGTGCATGTGCATACATCTGTATATGTACCCATGTGTATGAATGTGTCCCAGTGTGTGTGAGTATGCACATGTATGGGTATGCATGCCTGTGTGTATGTATATATGTGATATGTGTGTGCATGTGTGTGCACATGTATGATCATGTGTGTGTGTTCCATTGTGGATGGGGGGCATGGTAAGCTATGTAGGGGTGTGTGATGTGGGGGTGCTAGTGGGGGACATCTGGATAAGTCTGGGGTTGTAGCTCAGTGGGTGAAGTGCCTGGTAGATGGGTATGAGGGGCAGAGTTGTGTGAGGTGCAGCTGTAACCCAGATATTGGAGCAGGAGCTTGGGGACCACAGAGACGGGTACTGGAGGCTGGCTGGTCAACAGTGAGCCACAAGATCATCCAAGCAGCCTGTCTCAAAGCAATGGTGACGAATGAGAGAAGACACTCAAGTTGACCTCTGATTTCCACATGTGCACACAGGTGAACACTGGCACACACATGCTTGCACACGCAAACACACACACACACACACACACACACACAGAGAGAGAGAGAGAAAGAGAGAGAGAGAGAGAGAGAGAGAGAGAGAGAGAGAGAGAGAGAGAAAGGCTTTTCAAAAGTAAAAGAAACTGTCTTCCTAGCTGTCATTTGGTGCTTGGTCGCCACTCCAGCCCTTAGGCCACTGAAGCATTCGTTCCTTGCTCTAAGCGTTCATTCCTTGTTCTGCCTCCAAACCGGCTGCTTCAGCTTACGTCAAAGATTGAGAGGGAGGTAAGGAAGAGTTGGGGTCACTGTAGGACTGGGGGACACCTCTTCAGGCCACCCAGATTTCCAGGCATGCCTCCAAGAAAACCTTCTACTTGGCTCTTGTAGCCCAGGGCAGGGGTCCAAAATGCAGATGAAGCCACAGCACCTCTGTCTCCCAATCTTGGCAGGAACTCTGAAGCTATGTGTCCCCTTTGCTAAATGGCCTAGGGTTTAAAGACATGCAGATGGGAGGGACACTGTCTGTCAACTGGGGCCTAATCCCTTTGTTCCTACCTGCCAGACAGGCAGCCTTTTCTAAACCAGTTTTGGCTGCCTGGGCAGCTGCAAGGCACTAATGGGAGTGCTGGGCAACGGGGCTGGATGCTCAGGGTCTCAGGTTGCAGATGGGCCCCTAAAGCTGCCCAAAGCACCAGGACTTCCTCTATCTTCAAGACTAGGGGGTCTTATTGCAGCCCAATAACTTAGGAAGCAGGGGTCCTCTTGAATCTAAACTATCCCTTTCCTGTCTCTTAAATCATCATTTTACACAGTGTCTCACTGACCAGGAGGGCCCGGGGCCAGCTCCCATCTCTGACTCATCTCTGACTCAGCCTCAGCAGCTCGGTACTTTCTGGCTTATTTGGAATAAAGGCAATTAAGAGACCCAGCCTGGGGCTGGGGAGATGGCTCAGCTGGTAAAGTGCCTGTTGTACAGGCATAAGGATCTGAGTTCAGATCCCCAGCACCCATGTAAAAAGCCAAGCACACTAACCCTGGTGCCTCAGAGACAGAGAGAGGTGGATTCCTGGAGCTTGCTGGCAGGCCAGGTTAGCCAACTGGTAAGCACCAAGTTCAGGGAGAGCCCTGTCTCAAGAAATAAGGTAAAAGTGACTGAAGAAGACACCTAACCTCTGTCCTGCACATGCACATGCACGCACACACACACACACACACACAGATTTGCACATGCATGTGTATGTGTGTGTGTGCATGCATACACACAGGTTCATCTGCCAGAATAGTGATTGAAAGGCATATAGGAAAAATAAGCTGATGTGCTCTTTCTTACAGAGAGCTCAGGAACTGTCCCTCACATGGGGGTGGTCTCTTCAGTGATGTGGTTGCCTTTGGATCCTCCATGCTCCTGTAAGTAACCCCTTCCCGATACTCCCATAAACAGCCAGTAGCCATACAGGCTCAGCAAGCTGGATATGGGTGGGAGCATTTCTTAGGTCTGCCATCAGTGCCCTGTTTAGAGCAAAGAGACATTTGTTCATGTGTCCCCAGGGAATATATGATCCTCTTTCCAATTATTCTTCCCTTTAACAGTATCCTGTAACTCAAATGCCACTTTCAGTGCTGAGCACTTCAGGAGTGTAAGGTTCCATACTTGCCACAGGCCACCTGGGATCTGGAAAGGGAGAGGGGCCATCTACACATCGTAGGGAACGCACAAGTCCTCAGGAGCAGGCCAGCCCTTTTGGGTCTTGACTCTAAATTCAAGTTCAGCCCAGGACAATCCTTCTTGAGGTCTGAGGACAACAGAGACAGCTGGAGCCCCGCTGGTCCCAGGTAAGTACTGCAGCTGGCCTCAGTCTGTGACAGTCCCCCTCGCGAAGGGGGAACCAACTCACAGAAACAGAGACTTGTGGTTCCCACTGTGTGCCCAAGGCTCAGTCAGCACAGCCAGCAGCGTGACCAAGGTGAAGCAGCTGCCAGAGAGCGGAGGCAAAGGAAGGATAAGAGAGGTTTTGTAATCGCAAGTCTGTCTCCCTTCCCTATGTCCAAGTATTTCATTAGTAATCTCTCTGGGGATAGGTTAGCCAAATGGCCACACTACTCTGTCCTATTAATAAGCAAGCTGAGGCAACTTGTGGGAGCAGAAGGACCAAAGAGAGCTTGGCGCCTCCTCCGCTCTTTCAGGGACCACTGTGGGCAGGGGTGCACCTTGTCACCTCTGGCCCTGCTCTGCTGTGTCTGAAGCCCCGGAGTTTCTCAGACTCCCGGGCATATTCTAGTTCACCAAGCTCTGCAGAAAATGGAAAATATCTGCTCAAATTCACAGAGCACTGTGGCTTTAACTACTTCTAACTAAAGCGGGGGATGCCAGAGGGACTATTAACTGTCTGTGGGGCATGTTGATTTCCTGGTCCCACACTGGTTGAGAAATATGCAACATCAAACGAAACTTGCAACTGTCAGATTTGGAAATATCCCCCTGCCCGTATACCTCTGTTTTATATCAAGAGAGATCATTTGGGGAACAGAGCCGACACTGGAGCTGGAGGGTCTCACAATGTCCCCACATTGCCAGTTAGCCTGGTGGAGAGAGAACTGACCTGGGAGATAGGTCCTCAGTCTGCACTGCTGCGCTGGCTCCCTGGGGTCCTGAGGTCAGGTCCCCTCTTTGGGCTCATACTTTTTCTCATCCGAATACAGAGGATGCCACCAACCACCTGAGCTCAGAAGATTCTATGGGGGTGCCTTTCCTTAAAGCTTCTGAGTCTCTGGGGACAGATAGAGGTCTTCGCTGGCCCTTCCCAAAGAGGGATGGGGGCTGTATGCATGTGCGTGTATTTGTGCTTCCCCCTGTACTGTGTATGGAGGCCCAAGGTTGATATCAGTCATCTTCCTCTATCCCTTGATTCATCATTTTTAGACAGTTTCTTACTGAATATAGAATTCACTGGTTCAGCTAGACTGGCTGGCCATCGAGCCTGTAGGATCCACCTGTCTCCTCCTGGCCACTCCCTTATACTAGGACTGGGGTTATGGACACACACCATCTTACCTGGTTCTTTCATGTGGGTGCTGAGGAGTCAAATTCAGGTCTATATGCTAGCATAAAAATCAGGGTCCCCCACTGAGCCACCTCCCTGGCTTCTTACCGCTCATTCCTCTCCTAGTATTTGTCCTGCCCTTCACCCCAGGCCTGGCTGTGCCCAGCCAATGGCCAGCCAAGCCTCAACTGACATATCCACTGACAATGGTGAATGGTACTCTATCTAGAAAAACAGCTAGCTGTCCCTTGTATCTCCAGAAGATGAGTTCCAGGAACCCAAGTCTGCAGATCCTCCATTCTCTTGTATAAAATGGCTTCGCATTTGTAGATAACCATGCACATGGTCCTGTACAGGAATCCTTGCAGCTCTCACATAATGTAAGAGCTATGTAAGTAGGTGTTAGTGTTTAGGGGACAGTGACTTCTTAAAAAGTTTTCCTGGATGTCAATCAGGATGATGAAGGGAAAGCAGGTCCAAGAGAAGAAGATGGCATACTGTGCCGTGTCCACCACTGTCACGAAGAAGCAGGAGGCCAAAAGAGGTAGAGAACCCTATGACCAAAAGTCTAAGAACTTTGGCACTGGTTAGGACATCCAGCCCAAAGAGACCTCACCTATGCCATCAAGTAACCCACTACATCCGGCTGCAGAGGCAAAGGCCTGCCTCTATAAGTGGCTCAAAGAACCTTCTGTGATTAACCAGTTCACTCAGGCCTGGACCAGCAACCAGCTGCTTAAGCTCATCCACTAGTGCACGCCAGAGCCGAGGCAGGAGAACAAACAAAGGCTGCTGACCAGTGCTGAGAAGAAAGCTGCTGGCAAAGGAGATGTCCCCACTAACAGAACACCTGTCCTTTGAGCAGGGATAAGTTCGGTCAGTCATTACTTTGCTGGAGAACAAGAAGGCTCAGCTAGTGGCGATTGCACGTGATGTAGACCCCATCAAGCTGGTGGTTTTCCTGGCTGCCCTGTGTGGTAAGGTGGGGCTCCCTTCCCCATCACGGGGAAGGCCAGGTTGAAAGGCTGTCCATAGGAACATATGATTTGATATACCTTCACACTCATTAACTTAGAAGACAAAGGCTTAAGCTGGTGGAAGGTATCAGGACCAATTACAGTGACAGATATGAAGAGATCCCCTGCCACTGGGGAGGAAATCTCCCAGTTCCAAGATCTGTGGCTCAAATTGCCAAGTTGGAAAAAGCAAAGGTCAGAGACCTCATCACTGCACTGAGTTAAATGTGCACTGCTAAGTTTTCTGTTCATAAATACAATTTTAAAATTGCCCTTCAAAAAAGTCTGTCTATGCTCAGCATGGAGCAACTACTTTTCCAAATACTTGTGACTTTTGTTTAGTTGGACACGAGGACACAGCACCCCTGGATATGGAGGTCCAGCTGTACTTACAGTTTACTAGGGGAGGCTGGGACAACATAGTGATGAAGAATCCTGAGAGGGAGGTGCCAGACACAGTGGCACGCAGGAACATAACACTGTTTAGAGAAGGGACGTCCAGGCACCCTACACCAAGAAAGGGTGATTGATGGTCTCTTGCACTGTAGGGCTCGGTATCTTTGACCATTATCTTCAGCATACCCCAGACTTCATGCCACACAGCGTGTAGCAGGCTAGCATCTATGAGAAAAATGATATGGCTAAGTCACAGCTGATCTCCCTGCCTTGTTTCAGACATGCAAATTAAAAGCCCGGGAGAGGCACACATATGAAGTTGGCTAAGGAGGAGGAACCCTAGCTTCACACCCTTATTTTCAGTTCCAAGCAGGAAGGAGGTGTAGACACTTGCACCTGACTACACTGTAGAGTCTAGCTCTGCCAGGGCCTGTGTTGAGCTTCCACAAAGCCACTGTCTTTTACTTACTCAGCATCTCCAGGTACACCTGGCTAGTTGGAGCTTGACATTCCATCCCCTGCCTCCTTTTAGCATAGCTGTAGGAAGTCCCACAAATCCCAAGGGGACCCATGGAACACAGCTCATTTGCTTTTCTACTGCCTGGCTGGACTCCATCTGTCTTAGGGTCACTATTGCTGTGATGAATCACCATGACCAAAAAGCAAGTTGGGGAGGAAAGGGTTAATTTGGCTTACTCTTCCATATCTTTGTTCATCATAGAAGGAAGTCAGGAGAGGAACTCTAACAGGGCAGGAACCTGGAGGCAGAAATTGATGCAGAAGCCATGGAGGAGTGCTTGCTCCCCCCAGCTTGCTCAGCCTGCTTTCTTATAGAACCCAGGACCACCAGTCCAGGTATGGAACCACCCACAATGGGCTGCCCACCCCATACGTCAATCATTAATTAAGAAAATGCCTGGGGCTGGAGAGATGGCTCAGCGGTTAAGAGCACTGGCTGCTCTTCCAGAGGTCATGAGTTCAATTCCCAGCAACCACATGGTGGCTCACAACCATCCGTAATGAAATCTGGTGCCCTCTTCTGGCCTGCAGATATACCTGCAGACAGAATACTGTATACAAAATAAATAAATCTTAAAAAAAAAACAAAAAAAAAAAACAAAAAAAAAAAAAAAGAAAATGCCTTACCATTTAAAGATGTTTTCTTATCTTAAGGGTTTCTGATATTGAGATACTCCAGCTCCTGATAGCACCCAAGTAGATGATGAGCATTGAAGAATCCCCATTTGGAGATGGCTGCATTAGTGGCAAGCTAGCCACTGGGCAAGAAAAAGTCCTTGCTTTAACTGTAGACAGAATACTGTCCAAAAACGACAAAACTTGGAAGCAGGTAAGTTGACAGCTTGGCTCTGCTAAGACAGGCTGGGAAAGTCCTTCATAATTCCTACTTTACAATTAATGTCTGTCAGAGATACTGGGCCAAAAGGTGGAAGACAGATGCTCCAATGTTGTAGACAGAAATTGAGGACTGTCCAGACAGCCAGTTGCCTGTCATTTGTTAGTTTCAGAAGCTGCTGGCTCTGCACTTCCTGTATGTTCAGATATATTTATCCTTCTCAGGTCTCTGATGTGGTTGAAGACTAGATAATTATAGTTTCACAGTTAAGTTTTAAGTTGTTTAGGAATTAAAAGGATGTCCTAGGTCTAAGAAGATGTTTTTAAGTTGGTAATTCAAGTTAGGATGGAAACTGAGTTAGGTATAGAACTTTAAACTCACTGAGATAGACAGATAATAGAATATTATTATTAGTTGCCAAATATGTATGGACTGGTCATTGGAAATATGTTATACCTTATAATTTTCATAATTGCTGCCTAATTTTTCTTAATGTTTTGCATTGAATTTATTGTTATAAGAAAAAAAGCCTTTTATTGGACTAAAAGGGGAAGCTGTTGGGGGAAAAAGATACACCTTAATTAAAAAAAAATGAGGATAGGACGGAGAGGGGGAAGAGGGTAGGAGTGTGGGACCAGGAGGGGAGAAGGAGGGGGCTGTGATTGAGATGTCTAAGAAATAAATAAATGTTGAAAAAATACCTTACAGGCTTGTTTTCTTCCTTTCTTTTTCAGGACAGGTTTTCTTTGTGTAGACCTTGCTGTTCTGGAATGGGCTCTGTAGACCAGGCTGGCCTTGAACTCAGAGATCCACCCGCCTCTGTAGAGGCGTTTTCTTAAATAAGGTTCTCTCTCAGATGGTTTTACCCTATGTCATGATGGCATAAAACTAATCAGCACATCACCCTTGACCACAGCTGAGGCCTGGATCCAGCAACCAAGCATGGCAGGTCTAGCCCACTCTGCATCTCACAGAAGGCATTGTGGACACGTGTTCCCATGTTTCAGACCCAGGCAGGGCATATAGACAAAGACAGCTGCTCTGCAGTGCAGTGAGAATGGAAGCCTTAGGAAAACAAGGAGGTACCTTTGTCCTGTAGCCCCTGCCTGCCACGATCAGTCCTCAGGTTTGCATTTCAATCTCTAGACTGCCTGCCTGCCTGCCTGTCTGTCTGTCTGTCTATTTTTAGGCATGCCCTCGGGTATCCCAGACTACCCTTATATAGTTAAGGATGACCTAAACTCCTGATCCTCCTGCAGCCACCTCTTGCCTCCTGGGATTGCATCATGTGTCCCAGGCTGTGTGTGTGTGCTGCTGGGGACTGAACATGGCTGTGCATGCCAGCTCAGTGCTCTGTCTACTGAACTACATACCCAGCTTCCTTACCTTTGCTTTTCCAGTCTGTAGCAGGCACTCTGAGCCCTGGGCCTCCTCCATCTCTTGTTACTATGGCAACAGCTCTCAGAAAGCTCCCTCTGTTTCCATCAGACCTGCTCACCCAACCACAACCCCTGGGGCCCTTAGCCACTTACATCATGAGAGTCACCCTTAGTGCGGTGTGATTCTCGCATGCTTTGATCCAAAGCTCTCCAGAAGCAGTGACCATCTCTTCACTCTCAAAATACTAAAAAAAAAAAAAAAAAAAAAAAAAAAAAAAAATTAATGGTACCTTTGAAAGGTGAATTTTATGACATCTGGATTATATCTCACTAAAGCTATCATTTAAAAGCAAAAGAAGAGTCTGGGAGCATGGCTTGGTGGATAAAGTGCTTGCTGTCCAAGACCGAAGTTTTCAAGTTCTGCCCTCTAGAACTTACATAAGACTAGATGTAGCAGCAAGCACCTGAGAATCCAGTACTCCTTCAGGGAGAGGGGAAGGCAGAGGCAGGAGCGTTCTCAGCTAACCCGGCACACAGAACAGGCACAAGAGACTCTGCCTCAAATAAGGAGAAAGAGTAAGGCTTGAGGTTGCCCTCTGACCTCCATGGCATGTGCATGTTTTCACTCGCACGTAATACAATACACACACACACACACACACACACACACACAGAAGAATGTACTCCTTGGTACTCCTGATACCTAGAAGTAGCCTGACTTGCTGCTACATTCATTCATTCATTCATTCATTCAACTAGTAAACATTTCTTGTTCATTTTCCATCCAGTTACCAATGCAGCAATAACTAAAATAGGTACAAGGCAGTAATCAACCAACTCAGTCAAGTAAAACATTTCTTGAAACTCTCTTATTTTAATTAAAATTGCACATGACTATGCTTTCTGGCCAGTAACATGCCTGCAATCATTTAGTATATATAACATGTTGCCCAATCTCTGTTGGGGAGGATGCTCCATGGCTGGGTTGCACGTGCCTGTGGTCCCATCACCTGACCTTCTGCCTGCAGATGTCTGTTCTCCACCATGCTTCCCCTTCTATCCTTCCCAGGAAGGCATCACGACTCCAGGGGCTTATCCTCCCCAGAGGACATTCCTGATGGGTGTAAAGGTAAACATTTTGTTCTTGCCAAGAAATAGGTCATTGGGGGACACATGTTCCAGCTCTAGCTACTAGACAGAAAGATGGAGGATCCTCAGAAGAGGGCCAGGAGGAGTGGTGTTCCTTCTCTCTGGCCTACTAGAAACCAGTAAGGAAGCCTCCAGATGGAGAACTGTTTGCAGGTCTCATGAGAAGCAAGCACATTTGGACTTAGGAAAACAGAGCTGAAGAAACTACCAAAGGCTGAGCTGAGCCCCGAGAAAACTGACCCAGTAGTAATAAGAGCTCAATTACCAGAGCCCATGTATTGTTGAAGACTTTATCTAAGTTAAGCTGAATCTCCATCATTATGAATGCCCTAATGACTAAGAAGGACTGTGGGTGAGGGGTCAAGGTTTTAAGCCTTCCATAATCTGCAGCTCGGACCCTGCCTTCCTCCTTGTATTGTGGTGTACATTACACTTCCTCATTATGATGTTCTTCCAGACCACACACTGCTCCCTGAACTTACCACACTCTCCCTTCTTCGATTGCTACACCTGTACCTCAGGGCATCTCTGAAGTAGATAGGAACCAGGGGCAGATAAGGGAGGAGTGTGTGAAGATAGGCTGGAGTCCCCACAGTGCAGCAGATACCAGGCAGGGCCTGCTTACTAGGACTGGTCTTTCTGGGAGCTCCCACTGGCATCACTGCGCTGAACTGGCTTGAATGGGAGGCAGTGAGGGATATAGAGGAGAGATGGGGCAGGAGAGATAGATTTGGAGATGGATAAATCTAGAATGAGAGGAGGGGGACCAGAGGAGAGCCTTGTGGGTATTAGGAAGGGAGAGGCAAAGGAAGGGGGCAGATCAAGGAGGCATGAACAAGAAAGGAGTCAGGGAAGGAAAGGAGGGAACAGCCCTGAGGGGCAAGGAGGGATGCGGGGGGGGGGGGGGTGAGATGAGAGAAGGGCCAACAGTGCTGAGCGCTGAGCTGGGTTCCGCTGGGAGCAATTTCTTCAACAGCACTTTCACCAGTCAAGTGCTTCTCATCACAGCTGGTGCCAGGTGGGCTGGGAACGGCAATAAAAAAAAAAAAAGCAGTTTTGTTTTGAAAAAAAAAAAAACAAACCATCATCCAGATTATTTGAAGATTCTTCATGCACGCATATCCTTTGAGCCTTTGATGGGCAAGGCCAGGGTAGGTGGGGTAGGCAGTCAGTCCTACAGGACTTGGGGCACAGCTCAGCCTGGTGATGATGAGGACAGAACCCCCATACACACACACACACACACACACACACACACACACACACACACACACACACAC
>CAJQZJ010031900.1:2102787-2117622 GCA_907164525.1 Lophiomys imhausi | reverse complement strand
GATAGATAGATAGATAGATAGATAGATAGATAGATAGATAGATAGATAGAGGAGAGCTGGTAGGGTCACAGAAATGGAAGATAGGAGACTCATGAAATTATTGCCATAATGCAGGGTACTTTGTATGGTGATAGTGGCTTGCACTTGGGGTGGTGAGTGGCTTAGAAGGGAAGTAGGGACAGTGGTCAGAATGTGGATCCAGTTGAAACTGGAACCTCCATGTTTGTTGCTCTATTGGATGTGTGTGTGTGTGTGTGTGTGTGTGTGTGTGGGTGGGTGGGTGAGCGGTAGGATGGAGTGTTATCAGTGCACTGGGGGAGGCTGTGTGTGGGGATGGCTTGGGGTGGGGGTGGCTTAGGAGCTTTGGATATGTGGAGTTTGTGCTGCCTGTTAGATTAGACATCTAAGTCAAGATGTTGAGTGGGTGTTCAGATATATCAGACTGACGTCCAGGAAAGAGGTCTGAGCTGGAAATATAAATGTGGGTGGCATTAGCATATATAGCTGGTATTTAAAACCATGAGACTAGGTTGCCATGAGCCTTTCTTCCCACAGGCTTCTGATTGGTCTATAACCAAAGCTTTTCTGAAGACAAGTAAGATCCCACTGGTAGTAACACCCAGATCTCACGGGGTCCTTGTCCTCATCTGGTACTCCCCAGGGAAACTGAACTAGGCTACCGGTCCACTCCCTTCTCGCTCACAGGCCCAGCATCCCGATCATAGTCCCTAATGATGCTCCTCATCCGTGCTAAGAGGAGCACCACCATCCTTACACCAGAGCCCTCAAGGTCCAGAGTCCAGTTGTACACAGGGGCACATGTCTTCTGGACTCTTTCAAATGTGTGTGTTGCAGACTTCTGAAGCTCAGTGAGTTTAGGTCCAAGCCCTGTGTGCTCTGTTTGTTCAGACTCCATGCACTTGACCTTCTCTGGAAGCTGTCCAATGCCACAGAGAGTATGCCAGGGCACAGTGTCATGAGGCCAACATGGCACATCTTGTTCACATGTCAGTATTCTTGACAAGTAAGATAAAAAATATAAAATAAAAAAATCTTCTAATAACAATAATGATTAGTTTGAAAAGTAAAGTCCCAAACTGTATTAAAATCTGATATCAACTACAGACACACCTGTGTAGTCTTCCATCATAACTTTTCCACAGATATGCCTAGGACCTCCCGTCACCTTCCTGTGGGTGGTGAGCTACACAATTTGAAGTTCTAGATACTGTCAGTGGTTGTAAAGAGAATGAGAGGAAGAGGAGGAGGCTGGGAGCAGCTAAGAGTTAAGTTTTGTAGTTGGGTGGGGTTAAGTTAGCAGCTCCTGGAACAGAACCCAAAGGAGACAGGAAAGCAACAAATGGGGCAGTGGATTCCACTGGGAGGTAAAACAAACCGTACTTCTGCACAGTGAGGGAGTAGTCTTTTCTTCTCCCAATGTCCTTATAACGAGGGTTCCCAGGATCACCCTGCTCTGAAATCAACACCAACCAGGTCACTGACAGTTCAAGATTCTAGAACGATGCTTCCTTAGGAGGCAAACTTGAAAAATTTCAATGTCAAGAAGGCGGGAGGCTCGTTGACCTAATCGAAGACAACTCAGTGGAAGACTGAGAGTCAGATGTGACATGTGGCATGTGTGATGCATGGAATACTGACACAGCAATTGTGTGAAAGGAAAGATGCAGGAGTTTCAGGGAAGACATCCAGGAAGAGGGCCCATGCACATCCCCTCCACCCAGCAGCCCACACCCTACACCCAGCAAGCCATTCCCAGAGCCAAGCTTAGCACCAAGCTCTAAACCAGTAGTTCCAAATGACGAAAGAGTCAAGTTCACGACAACTTTGGAGCTTATTAAATGTACTCGTCTCTGTTCTCCTCTTTTAGACCTGAGTCATAACCTAAGAAATGTTTTGGAAGGACCTTAGCTTTCCTGGGTTAAGTCCCGTGTCTCTGCAAATGTCTCACATGGGGCGTGGCCCAGTTCTTGATGTCCACTGCCTGTCTACTGTGCCAGGGAATGGATTGAATCTGTGGAAAGTAGAAAGCTATGTAAAACATGGACCATGCCCTCAGATAGTTCAGAGACATGAAAAGAAAAACAAATGACAATTTCGGGAATGAATTCAAGGCAATGGAATTATGCCTCTCCAGGCTATGCTACTGGAAACTGGGGAATGTGACCCATTCAAAGGATATGAGATCATAGGATGGCTTGAGCCAGTCTCTCTCATTAACTGGCCAAGCAAATCACTAACTGTGGCACAGACACTGAGCCAGAATTCGAGCTGGCCCAAAGGGGAGTCTGGGTCTCATTGTGTCTGCTGGCCTGGTGGGCTGGCAACACCCCCAGGGAGAATGGCTGCCTGGGGAGGAGGGTTTAGGACCAGCACATGTACTTAGTTGTTGGGAGCAGATGTGAGGGGCATGGGGGGGGGGGGCTAATCAAGGGCCCTCCCCTTGGCCCAGCCCTGGCTTGAGTCTGAAAGCTGTGGTAGGTACAGAGTCTTCAGGGTGATTCCAAGAATGCTGCTTCCTGTCTCAAGCGAGCAGAGCTTTCTGTGAGTCTCCTGCTCACAGAAAGAAGCACACATTTCTCCCCTCCTTTGCATCATGGGAGAGCTCCAGACATCTTGACAGTTATTCAAGAGCAATAGACGCGTTTGAACATGAAATGTTCCCTCTTAGGGCCGTGGAGACGGGCTCAGTTAATACAGCCCTTATAGAAAATGAGAGAAAGAGTTGGGGGAATCCTCACAGCTCATGGGTCAGGTGGCCTAGTGTATGTGGTGGTGAACAATACAGAGACTGTGTCAGACAAGGTGGGAGGCAAAGATCGACTCCCGAGGTTGTATGCTGACCTCCACATGTCATGTGCTCTGTGGCATGAATGTGCCTACACTGACAGACATGAACACATACATACACACTCACATACACTTTTAAAAAAGAAAATATTGAAGGGTTGGTCCTCAGCAGACATACTGTTCAGAAGGTTCTTGTTATTTTAGGAGGTAGGGCCTAGTTGAAGGAAGTAGGTCCCTGAGGGCATGTTCTTGGTGGCCGTATCCTATCCAAGACCCCTATCTGTCTTGCTCTGTGCCTCCTGTCAGTCATGAGGTGGGCAGCTTCCTTCACAAGCTCCCTCCATGATGCTCTACTTTACCTCAACCCTCAGACACAATAGAGCCAAGTCAAGGGACCAAAACTCCAATGCTGTGCACTGACACAAACTCTCTTTTCTGTCAGTTGTTTCTCTCAGGTATTTTTTCTAACACTTTAAGTTGTATTTTATAAAATTTATGCAAAACAAATTTGGAAATGAAAATATCACTAAATATTAACCAGAATCCCAAATCTATACAACTCAGTGAATGTCTACACAGTTAGGATGGCCATTCAGACGGGAAGCTGTGGAGCTACACATTTTAAACTTTCTCTATTGAATATATTTATTGTACTTATCCAGCACCAAATCCAGAAAAATCTATGACAGTTAGAACTAGAAAAACAAGCCGGGCAGTGGTGGTGCACGCCTTTAATCCCAGCACTTGGGAGGCAGAGGCAGGCGGATCTTTGCGAGTTCGAGGCCAGCCTGGTCTACAAAGTGAGTCCAGGACAGCCAGGGCTACACAGAGAAACCCTGTCTCGAAAACAACAACAAAAAAAAAAAAAACTAGAAAAACAATTAGCTTGAGATCCTCTTTTATAGCTTGTGTCCATCAGCTGAATTCAGTCTCTCTTCATCCCCAATATTTAACCTTGTTCTCTTTCCTACATGGTATACATATTCACATGTACATTTGTTTACATATACACACATGCTATCGGTTAGATTTCATATGAGAAAGAACATGGAGGGTGTTTTTTCTTTCCGAGATGTGTGACCTCACTCATACATTCTAAGTCCAATCATTCCTTGTAAATTCTTGAACTTCACTTTTCTTTAGCATTTTATAGTATTCTATTATATATGTACACCAATTTAATATTATATACTACATTTATATTATATATATAATGTTTTCATTATCCATTCATCCGTCGATGGACACCTAGGTTGTTACAGCATCCCAAATGTATCACACACAGCAGGGGAGACTGATGCCAGACTAAGGAACAATTCCTGACAAAAATGCAGCATAAGAGAGCTAATGCCTGATGTGGCCACTCTTTGTGACCACCAACAAGATGGACATCTGGGGACTCCACTTGAGACCTACCCCGTATATTCTCAAAAATACTTTTCCTGGGAGGAAATTCCTTGCGGGGAGTTCCACACCAGCAGGTGAATAGAAAGAGCCACAGCAGTCTAGTTAGTACTATTCCGTGACAAGGACTTTTGTGAACCAACAAACTGATGGAGCCCAGAGAAATTCAGTGTGTCACAAAATGATCAGGCCGTGGGGGATGGGAGGTGGAGTCAGGAATGGTAACCATCTCTGTGGCCTTGTAGACAAAGGCAGTGGTTCCAGCCCAGGGCCTCCTGAAGGAGGCCCCCTCAAGCTGTCTGTGGGTCTGAAAGCCTAGATGACGTAGGAGGTTGGGATGATTCACACTGTTTGTCAACTTGACAGCTCCATAGGTCACTTATGAGACAAACTTCTGGATGTGTCTGTGAGGGGGTACTAAGTCAGGTTCACTGAGCTAGAAAGACCAACTTAACTGTGGGTGACGCCATCCCCTTGAATGAAGAGGAGAGGTGAACTGGGCACCAGCATCCATCTCTCTCTGCTTCCTGGCTGTGGGTGTGACATGACCAGCGGCCTCAAGCTCCTGCCATACTGCACTCATCCTCTGAACTGTGAGCCAACATAAACTCTCCCCTCCTGAGAGATGCCAGTATAGAGTTACTCAGTGAAGACAGAGGGGCAGAAGATGTGGAAACCATAGGCTGTCACATATTGCTTGTCCAAGGCACCTGGAAAAAATGGGCCCTCCTGGAAAAGCCTGACACCATTTGGAAATTAAACCAGGGAAATCAAGGCCAGAAAAAGAAGGATTTCCTTGAGGAGGATCCCCAGAAGATGGATTTCCATATACTATCAGTAGGTACCTCCCTCACACCAGGAGTTCCTAGCAGACATGCAAGGAGCCATGTTGGGAAGTGTATGACATACACCCAGGGAGCACTCAAGCCCCATAATTTATGGGCACATGTAATCTTATCATTTATTCTACTACTAGGTGATCTGTTCCCCCACATCTTCACAGGGAGGATAGTGCTTGTCAAATAAGCCACTCGATCTACACACAGAATGCAATCAGGCCCCGGAGAAAGTGCTCTGAGCCACTAATGGCTTCGTTCCCTCTCCGTTATGCTATTTAGCAAGCGCCTGGCAGCAGCCTCAACCCCAGATCCCAACAGGAGCTGGCGGGCTGTGAGATCCATGGCTGAGATTATACGGCACCCGCACTGTCTAATTTGTTCTGAGCTTCCCGAGAGCCGCAGGGAAGATCTCAGAATTGTCATCTCCTCTGAAATACAAAATAAAATAAAATAAAATAAAAGGTTGTGACAGAGATTTAAATGAGAATAAAATGCCAATTAACTCAGAGGTATTGAACTAGACTTTGCTTCTCAGAACACTCCCAGGCCTCACTTGGAAGATCAGTTTCAATTTCCCCCAAAGCACCAATGGCCGCACTGGGAAGCAGGCCTCAGAACAATCCAGAACTCAGTGCCAGACCCACGACTTATCACTTTAATTGACACTTACGCCCTATGATGCGCATATATTCACTGAATGGGTTCAATTTAATTTGAAATGGGGAACTATTCTTTTCCCCTATTGAAATATTTAGTTCTTCAGCCTTAAGCTCCACAAGCTTCCCGCTTTCGCTCTCCATCACTGTTCCTTTCCGTTCTAAAGAGATCACAAAAGAACCCCACCACCTGCGATTTATTTAGAAAATATCTGGCTTTCACCCATGCTGTCGTTACACAGCCTATGGCCCCTTACAGCTGTTCTTTGGATGGATGTTGGGAGAGCGGCTTTTATCCTCTGTCTATCCTGCAGTCTTCAACATGAAACCAACAAGCACAAGGCTCTTGGAAGTAGAGCCAGGATGGACAAGGCAACTCATCTACCAAGCAGGGTGTTATGTTTCCATTGCCGTTCACCCAGCACTCCCACCCCATGCTGACCAGGGTGAATTTGAGAAAGATCTAGACCTGGAGCCATCAAAAGAAAGCAGGTGGGGTCCCCCTCCCACCAGGTGGGTTTCCCCTCTCCTCCCCTCCTCCCCCTCCCTCTTCCTCTAGTCCTGTGTTTATTAGTGCTGACAGATGGAGCAAAAGCATCGTTCACCCTGGGGTGTTACATACTGATACACTGACAGGCAATTATCTTCTGAGATAGTGTTAAAACACAATAATTAATTGGAAGAGCTAGTGAGAGAATGAATGGTGGCCTCAGGCCGAGGCTGACCGTTATTTCTAAAACTGCTCCAGGAGGCTGGTAATTTAGCTTCAATGGGTCACTTGATTTCCATCACCTCCCCACTCTCCCTCCCCAAACCTTCCCAATGCCTTGTTTTTCAAAAGCACTGGCCTTGAATGTGTCTCAGACATCATTTAAGTGCAAGCCAAACTCCCTAGCAACTTTCCAAAATGGTGCCTGGCACTAAGGAGCCCACCACTTCGGCAGAGATGTCTCACACAGCCAGCCTTTGTGACAGGCCGGCTCGCGCCCAGCCGGCTGTGGACGCATGTCTTTGTTTCAAACCCAGGCTGACACATGTCTGCTGAAATAAAACATTCCCACTTCAGCTGACTGATTCGGTGAGAACAAGAAGTTCACACGCCAAAGCGTGGGTTGACCCTGGTGACCCTCCCCAGCAGGGGGGGGATGAAGGCATTGTGGCCTCCCTTCACTAACAAGCCTCACCAAGCACCAAGCGGGGCTCTTTCTCTTGCTTGTTTTCCTGGAGTGACATCCATTGACCTATATTTGATATTCTACGTAATATACATGTGTCAACCACCTCAGGGTTGATCGAGAAAAGGGAAAAGAGACAGGGAAGAGAGGGATGCTGGAAGAATTTTGCCAATCAGCGAAATCTTAAATGCGCTGTAAAGAATTGTTTGATTGCAAGAGGCAGAAGCCAACCAGACTTAGCTCAAGATGAGAAAGGGGAGAGACTTATTTCACACACAGAGATGACTAACAAAATTCCAAAGAAAGCCTGCACACACACACACCCCCAACCCCAGCTTCAGGAAGAGGGCAGACCAAAAGGTCATTTTGATTTTCCATTCTTTGTTACTTCACTGCTCAAAATGCCCTTTGCCTTATTAGTCTGGGTGGGGATAGATCATCTGCCTTCCGGCTACCAAACCCACATGTGGAGGGTGCACCAGGTGAACATTGTCAGATTTCCGCTGCTTCCGATCCTGAAGGGCGGCCATGGTCTAGTTCCGTCAGGTGCCCACACCTGCTCCAACAGTGTTGACGACAGGCGACAGGCAGGAGTCAGGCTCCAAGGCACGCCTAGTTTGTGCATAGAGGATGTTGGGATCTCAGTTTCCTCTGAAACAGAAGTAAGTTAAAAAAGAGAAGCTTCCGACTTGTTCTAGAAAGTGAATCACTTACTCTGAGAAACAACTCTATAGGGGCTGGTGAGATGGCTCAGTGGGTTAGGATGCTTGCCGCCAAAGCTCAGGACCTCAGTTTGCTCTCTGGAACATACATGGAGGAAGGAGAGAACTGACCCATACAAGTTGTTCTCTGACCTCCACACATGCACCATGGCACATGTGCAATAAATCCCCCCAATAAATAAATGTTTTTAAAAAATTGTTGTTTGTACTAAGAAAAAAGAAAGTAATTTCATTGCTATGCCAAGAGGCGTTTATTTCTCATGATTCTGGAGGCTGGAAGTCCTCCAGGTCAAAGTGTTGGCAGGGTTGGCTAGGGTGGATCCTTGTGAAGGCCCTCTCCATTCCTGTAGTCTGTTCATGTAGGCTTTCTCTCTCTCTCTTTCTCTGTGTTTGTGTGTGTATGTGTATATGTGTGTTTGTGTGCATGTGTGTGTTTGTGTGTTTGTGTCTATGTGTGCTTGTGTGTATGTGTGTGTTTGTGTGTGTATGTGTGTGTATATTTGTGTATGTGTGTATGCCTGTGGGTGTATGCGTGTGTGTTTATGTGTATGTGTGTGTTTGTGTGTGTATATGTTTGTGTGTCTATGAGTGTGTGTGCATGTGTGTATGTGTGTGTGTTTGTGTGTGTGTGCATGTGTGTGTATGTGTGTGTGAAGATAAGGTAAAGCACAGAGCTAGAGAGCGATATCTGTCTTCTTTATTAAATTAAATGTATTTTTATATAGAAACTTAAATTCATATGTATTATGGGGCACCACAGGCTGCATCCATCCATGTATCTGCTGTGTAATATTTAACTGAGGTAAACCGGTCTTTCTCCCAGTTTTGCAAATAGACATCAGGCTCCTGCTCTTCATGGCTGTCCACTGCACAGTAGTGCCTGGGAATTCCCTTTTCTTGCAGCTCATTAGCTGTAGCTCAGCCTCTCTAGCTCTCCTTCCCCTCCCTCTCTATGCTCCTGGCACTACTATTCTGCTTTAAACTTCCTGGGTTTTTCTTCCTTGTATATGTGTATGTTCTTAAACACTTGAAACATGTACAATTGTGTGTGTTCTTGTGTGTGCAAGTGCATGGGGTACATGTCCATGTGTATGCACATATGTAGAGGCCAGAAGTCAACCCTGGGTTGTCATTCCTCAGAATTAATCCACCTTGGTTTTTTTGTTTGTTTGTTTTTCTTCTTGTTGTTGTGTGTTTTGGAGGGGGAGGTCAAGACAGGGTTTCTCTGTGTAGCCCTGGCTGGCCTGGAATTCACTACATAGACCAGGTTGGCCTCAAACTTACAGAAATCCATCTGCCTCTGCCTCCCAAGTGCTGGGATTAAAGATGTGCACCATTATACACAGCCACCTTTTTTTTTGTTTTGCTTTTTTGAGATAGTGTCTCTCACTGGGACCTGGGGCTCACAGAGTAGTCTAGGCTGGCGGAACATGTAATCCTTGGTTCTGAGATTACAGCTGTGCAGCACTGGGTCCTGATATATTGTATGGTTTGCGGGGATCCAACTCAGATTCTCGTCCTTATATGACAAGCACTTCACCCTCAACTTCTTTGGATTATTTTTAAACTACTGAAAATATGAGGGCTATTTAACGTGGACGGCGGATGCTAACTGTGGCGAGCAGTTTGAAGAAAACTCATGAGCAGAAGTCAGGGGCCAGTATTTCAGCTTGTCCTCCACACCCCAGGGGAGCCGTGCTCACAGCTGCCCACTGGCAGCTTCTTTCCTGTGGAGAGTCAGTTAGCTCTTAGCTGCAAGGGTCAGGCTAACTGAACCTGTTTGCCTCTCTTTGGTTGCCTGTGAGGGGATTATCTAGTTGGGGCACTGCCTGAGTGATAACTCTTGAGTTTCATGTGCTAGGTACCCAAGTCAGACTGGCTTTAAAAAATAAAAGGGAACATGTCACAACAGCCATAACTAGAAAATCCCCCCAGGAGGGTCCATTACTGCATTTTCGTCTTACTGTAATAAAACACTTGAGGCTGAGTAATGTGGAGAAAGAGCTCACATTTCTGCAGGTCCAGGAGCATGGTGCCAACTAGTCTTTGGCTGTGGTGAGAGCTGGTGACAGACAGCATCAAGGAGGCAAGAGCATCGTGTAGGCAGGACCCCACGGCAAGCCAGAAAGTGGGGAACAGGCTGGTCTTGCCCTTTGATAAAAAAAAAAAAAAAAACAAAAACACTCTATTGAGAGATAACTTGCCTCCTAAACCAGTCTTCATCCTTTCTCAGGGTGCTGCTCTCAGTAAAATAATTAGCAGGCCCCACTAACTAAGGGTTCCACCATGCCTTAACACTACTATCAGAAGCTTCCAACATATGATCTTGAGAGGACAAAGCATACTGAAACTGTATCAAAGGTCAGGGGCAACAGGGATGGACATATGGAGAAGAGATTGTGTGTGTGTGTGTGTGTGTGTGTGTGTGTTGTGCATGTGTGCATGTGTATATAGGTACATACATGTATGAGGGTGTGTACAGGCCAGAGGACAACCTTGGGTGTCTTTCCTCAGGCACTATGACCCTGGCTTTTGGGACAGGGTCTCTCTCTGGTCTGGGCCTTGCTAAGAAGCTCAGCTAGCGAGGCAGGGAGCCCTAGAGATCTGCCTGTCTCTGCTTCTCCAGCAATAGGACTACAAGTGCGTGCCAGCACTGCTTCGTATGCAGGTGCGGGTGTTCCAGCGTAGGTTCCCATGCTTGCAAGACCAACACTTCAAGGATTGAGCCATCTCCCTAACCTGGAAATCAAGATATTTGACAAGGGTTCCTTCTCTCCCTCTGCATCTCAAAGCCAATTCCCCTTCTTGTTAGTGACATTCACTTCTAGTGACATCATCTTTCTTCTTTGTTAGGGAAGACTGACCCTTGGTAACTCCAACATCACCTCTGCAAGTCCTCAAGTTTCAGGCAAAAGGCAGGTCCAGTAGACAAGTCCTTACAAGGTTGAGTGGTCTAGTCTCAGACACATACCCCTCCTTGGCCAATCACTGCAGCTAGGGTTAGCCCAGGCCATATGCGCCCCCCCCCCATGCCCCATGGTTTGTAAGTGTTCAGGTGCCACACTGCAGAGACTCTACAGACCATTAAAAAATGGGAAGGCAGCCGGGCGGTGGTGGCGCACGCTTTTAATCCCAGCACTTGGGAGGCAGAGGCAGGCGGATCTCTGTGAGTTCAAGGCCAGCCTGGTCTACAAAGCGAGTCCAGGACAGCCAAGGATATACAGAGAAACCCTGTCTCGAAAAAACAAACAAAAAAAAAAAAATGGGAAGGCTACACACACACACACACACACACACACACACACAGTATCTGGCCTCTGGTGTTTATCCTGTGTACTCCATTGTACACAGAAAGCATACAGAACATGTACAGAGTAAATACAGAACATACAGAACAATAAATAGCTTTGGTACCACAGTTCTGGGAGCCCACAGACACATCTTGCAGCACATTTAGAGGTCATAGGTTCTTGATAATCTTCCACCATGCTAATATCTCAGAAGCATGGAGGATTACCCAAGGGTCCTAAGAGTAAACACCCAAGGTTATGGCTGACTGCATCTTACGAGCTCCTTTCCTCAGATCCTGAACCCATCCTCACCTTCTCTTATGGGATCTGGTTTTTCATGGCACTGGACAAAGCAAAAAAGTGGAGATGTGTAGGAAATTTGGGAATAAAATGTTTCCATGCCAAACTCTTTTCATTGACCTGTGCTTCCTTAACTATTGTGAGATGAGTATCAACCTCCATGTAATTGGAAGAAATAATATGAAGAGATCTTCCCTCCCTCCCCCCAAAGGGTTGCCCGGTCAATGGTAACATCTTCCATGATGGAAGCAGAGGGCCTTCACAATCAACATGCAACCCACGGATCTTGCTTGGATCCCACTGGTTCTCTGAGCACACATTTGAAAAGCAGGTTTTAATGTACATAGATTTTCCTCAAAAGCTACTTCTTCAAGCAAGTGTTGATGCTGTGTTCACTAGAACAATAACATTCCCATGGGTTCTGTATGCAGAAGAGTTCAAGGATGTGTAGGGTTTTGTATGTGGCCCCTCATGTGTATGTTTATGTACATATGTGTGTGCTCAAGTGCATAGGAGCTAGCATACCTGCACATGCATTCATGTAGTATACACACCTTAGTGTCCTTTATCTATTCCAAGAGCCCCTCACAAGCTGCAGCACCTCACCTGGGCAGAACTGTACAGCTGGCCTGGGATGTAAGGGATGTGGGTGAGCCAGTCCTGAGGGAGTGAGTGTGGGAGAACCAGTCCTGCCTTTTGTCTAGTTGGCTATGATGTTGGTGAGAGAGAGATTCCCTCCTCTCCTTTTTGCCCTCACTACCAGTGGTAGACAGGAGATCTGGCCCTGATTTGGGGGGGGGGGGTAACAAGAGCAGGAGAGCTGTCCCTGCCCCTTACATGCTGCAGCACTGGGGAGAGCAGGCCTTGCATCTCACCTGGGCAGCGTAGTAAAGTTGGCCCTGGATATAGGGGTTGTGGATGAGCCAGCCCTGAGGAAGTGAGTGTGGAAGATCTAGACCTGTCTTTTGTCTGATCTGAAGTGGTATTGTCGAGGGAGAGATCTCCTTCCCTCTTTTTTATCCTCAGCACCAGTGGTGGACAGGAGATCTGGCCCTGCCCTTCACATGCTGCAGCACTTGGGAGAGCAGGCCCTTCACCTCACCTGGACAACACAGTACAGCTGGCCCTGGGTGTGGGGGATGTGTGTAAACCATCCCTGAGAGTGTGAATGTGGGAGAGCCAGCCCTACCTTTTGTCTGCTTTTTGGTGGTATTGTCAAGGGAGAGAGAGATCCTCTCCACTCTCCGATGCCCTTGGCACAAGTAGCAGGTGGGAGAGTTCACCCTGATGGGCACATGAGAGGAGGAGAGCTGGTCCAGCCCCTAACCTGCTGTAGCACTCAGGAGAGCAGGCCCTGCACCTTAACTGGTAGCACAGTAGAACTGGCCCTGGATGTGGGGGTTGCAGTCCATGGATGAACTGCTAGAGTGCATGAAGAGGCCAGTTCCACATATCCAAAACTACAGGATCTCCATGACACAGGACAACAACAGCATATCTGAGAAGATTCCCAATGAGATTCCAGTATTGACAAAGTAGCAGAAGCCAGAGAGAGACCTTGTATCAGACCAAGGAATCATTATAATTAACATTTGCAAGCAATAAAGTATGGACAAAAGAGAATATTGTGGGACACACTGAGACACACTACAGCTTCCACAGTGAGTTGTTTTTTTTTTTTTTTTTTAATGTTGAGAGAGGTTTGTTTCAAGGGTGAAGGGTGAGTCTGAGGGGAAGTGGGAGATGAGCAGGAACAAGGTGCATGATGTGAAATTCACAAAATAATAAAACAATAGAAAAAACAAAACACAGAAATGTAGCCAGGTGTGGTAGTGCACACCTTTAATCCCAGGGCTCGGGCGGCAGAGGCAGGTGAATCTCTGTAAATTCAAGGCCAGCCTGGTCTACAAAGAGAGTCCAGGACAGGCAGGACTACACAGAAAAACCCTGTCTCAAGCAAACAAACAAACAAAACCCAAACCCCCAAACCCCCAGAAATGTTATGTGAATATGTTTTTGTTTTAGTCACAGGTGTGGGCTATGGGGCTGCTTCAGGTTGTCCACAGCAGCTGACTGTGATTTGTTTTGCCAGCTGAAGATAGTTTATGTTTGGAATTCTGGGGACTCTTCAGAGGGTATATAAATGCCAGAGCCCCAAGAGAGGCTGCTGTTCCTGCCCCTTTTGTTCCTGCTGCTGTTGCTGGATTGCTGGTTGCTGGACGGCTGGATGGCTGGTTGCTGGTTGGAAATATCCTGACAATGAAGATCAAATTTGCCAGGTGACAGGTATGGCTGCCACTCTCATGGCGGTCCCATGGATACTATCTCAAGGAAGGGAGAGCTATTCCCCTAATGAGCTGGGTGCTTTTACCAGGAGAGGTAGAGGATGCTGGGTACTCAGGACCCACTATTATCTTCATCCTGTAAGAATGCCCCTCCCTGTCAGACTCTCTTGACCTCTCTCACCTCTAGTCAAAGTCGCCATGCTGCATTTCTTGTCACCATGAGCCATCAAAAGCTTAGTGCCCAGATTGTGTAGAACCCATGCCCTCCACCAAACCTAAGGCTGTTGTTTTGTCAGTGCCTTCTTATAGGAAAGGAAGGTCTTCACAGAGGGAGCAGGGTGTGCAGAGTCCTCTGAGCTCACCCTCTACATGAGGCCTGGATGACCTCCTTCTGAGAAGAGAAAAACAGCTGATGGGGTTAGCTGTGGGACCAGGCTGCACTAGCCTTCTTGTCACTGTCTGCACCAGTGTCTCTCCCATCTACCTGCAAATGTGCTCGACCCTTGGCTCCAAGGATCCTGCATCCTGGACCCTGCCTGGTCCAGGTCCTAGCCAGATTCCAAGCACGGCTTCCATCCTCCAGCCTCAGGAAGCCTTTCCAGTTTCATTCTCTCAGTGTCCTCTTCCAGCCCCTGGGAACCCCATGTCAAGTTACATCAGTTTTTTTTTTTTTGGTTTTTTTTTTTTTAACTCTAGCACCTGTGACAGTTACCCACTCGGAGCTTCCACATGGCTTGGAACATCTGGTTGGCAAAGGGTCGTGGCGGGGGCACCACCAAGTCTATAGGTCATCTGCTTTTGTGACAAAGACCTTAGCTCCTCCTATCTGCCTGGCCCAGTGAATGTGCATCTGACAATAAATGTGGGTATGTTCTGGGTCTCTTGTTGTGACAGCAGGGGGCTGCAACAGCAGCTGCTCAGAGCTGTGGCAGAAAGGCAGGGGAGAGTAAGGGAGAGCTGGCCTGGGTGCAGATCCTCAGGTCTCAAGGGGTTAAATGAATTTCTTGACTTCGGATTTAAGTGACAGGGCAGGACGATGGCTGTATATCATATGGGATAATGACATGTGATCTACAGACATGAACAGAGACAACTCCCACCTGGGACAGGCTTCGATAAACAGATGGCAACACAAACTCCTACTTAACTGGAAGAAACCATCTAGTCAAAGTCTTAAGAGGAACACCACCAAAATTTGATACCTTTCAGAAAGCTCGAGGCTGAAGGACACAGCAGAAATAAAAACCTGGAAGGTGGGAGACAGGAAGCCTGGGAGTGAGCTACAGGAAGCCTGGGAGTGAGCTTCAAAAGCTTGTCAACTGTGTGACCTTGGGTTAGGCCCACGTCCGCAGATCT
>CAJQZJ010031900.1:2090559-2102777 GCA_907164525.1 Lophiomys imhausi | reverse complement strand
CTGTGTGACCTGGGTTAGGCCCACGTCCGCAGATCTTCATGGTCTCACAAGCAATTCAGGGTCTTGGCCTGTTGCATCATTGCCCTGACATGAGCACAGACCAAGAGCTCCCAGTATTTCAGCGCAAGGCTTATAAAGGACACGGGTTCACTTTAATTTAAGCTGCCTGTGCCCTCCCCAACCCCCATGCAACCCAACAGTCTTTGTAGCTCTCCCTCAACCCCCTGACTTCTCTTTGCTCACTCTGTACTCTAGAGGAAGAGGAGGCCCAACTCCTGGCTGATAAGTCACACATGTATCAGTGTCTGCCTTGGTCTGACTCTGGGAGTTCTGTAGGGGCAGGCCCAGGAGAGGACAAGTTGTCTCACCTGATGACTGTCTGAGGACAGGCATGGAAGCAAGCTCAGGCCTGCCCCCACCCTTTCTTCTTGAACATAGTCCTCTGGGTAGTTTGGGAGAGCTACCCTGTCCACTCCACAGAGGAAGGAGACAGAGATACCAAGAACTCAGGTCACGAAACCAGAATTCTTTTTGAATTTGAGTTCTTGGGCAGCCTAGGCCAGGGTCTCCATGTTTCTATCCCCAGAAATGGTGCAGGGGTCAGAGGCTGGGGGGAATCTTCCTTTTAGCCCTGTTTACATAAAAAACCTTTTTGCACATCTTCCAGCCAGAGCCTCTTCTCATGCTGACAAGCAGTTGTACAAATGATGGGTGGAACGGACCACCCCCCCCCCCCCAGCAGCCTCAAGAAAGGGTGAGAATGGCACCAGGGACAGGAAGAGGACATCCATTGAACACCCTGACAGCCACCACTTTCCATCCATACTCATGTTCTCACGTTTTCAGTACGTCTTTCAATGCATCCAACATCCCCTGGGTAAACCTGTTCTCAGCATCTTCTGCAGGCCCATGCACCCTTCTGAGCACCAGGGCACAACAGGAGCCCTGAGAGCCCAGGCCATCACTCGCCTGCCTTATAAGGAACAAAGATGCCCTCTTATCCCATTTGCCACCCTCCCAGGGCTGCCAAGATGAGTGAGGGACAGGCGTTGATTGAACCCATAGCAAATGGGGCCAGAGCTGCCCACAGTGCAGGGAAACAGGCGCTGCTCTGAAAGCACATTCTGTTCTCTCCTCTTCTTTCTAATGAAAACCCTCCTGTAATCTGCTGGTGCCGGCACTGGAGCATGAATTATTCAGAGAAGTCTCTGTGCTACGTTATCTCCCCTCCCCTGGGACGCCCCTACCATTGTCCGCCCTGATGGGTCATTACGCACTCTGTGAATTTAATCTTTTAGGCTATCCACCGCACAGGGGGAAAAATGTATGAATAACAATTTTCCTGTAATAACCTTCAACTAACCTTTCAACCAGAGTGAGTCATTCCAATCCCATTTTCACATCAAGAGGAGTCAAAGGCAGGCAATTACCTCTTATCTGTTTCCGAAGCTGCCCCCACCCCTGCTACACCCTTAATTTTTAAAGGGGTGTTGAAGAATGTGGCAGGAGCCAGGAAATGAAGGAGGGCAGATGGAGGGCTGGAAAGGATTGCTTGGTTAAGAGGCAGACATGGAGATCCCAAGGCCAAGTCTGAAAGAGAAACCCTGAGTCTTGGCCTTCTGTTCAGGATTTTGGGTGGGACCTACCCTCGTCTCCTGGCCAGGAGGGTTAGCTTTCATTTCTCACTTAGGCAACCACTAAAAGACAGTGTCTCCTGGGCCCAGAGACTTGTACAGAGGCCTTCCAGGTATGGCAAATTCAGGATCCTGGCTCCTAGGGAGAGCTTTTGGGTCAACATGCTGCTGACATGGGAGAGGCCAAGAGAGGGCAGGATCTTTGCCCATCTGCCAGAGATTCCCAGTTTACCTTAAGCCCTCTGCAGGGCAAAGACATGGAAGGAGCTTTCTTTGTAAGTCTCTGTACTCTGAGCCTGGGAAGAACAGGTTGTCAGTAGAACGAGACAGGAAGAGCATCTGTCCAAAAGTACAGCCTGGGTCAGGCATCCTCATGAAGGCTCCCCTTACCCATCTCTTCAGTTACAGTTTCCTTTCTGCTGCTGTGATTAAACACTTGGACTAAGAGCAACTTAGAGGAGGGAAAGGTTTATTTCAGCTTACGGGTTACATGTTGTCATGGAGGAAACCTCAAGACAGGAAGCTGAAGGCAACACTAAGAAGCTACAGCCAAGGAAGTATAGCAGAAACCACGGAGGAGCGCTGCCTTCTTATTCTTAGCTAGCCAGCCTTCTTAGACAGCCCAGGACCACATGCCCAGGGAATGGCTTTTGTTATGTCAATTGACAATCAAGATAATCCCTCACAGACAGTGAGTGCACAGAGGCCACTCTGATGGGGCTATCCCTCACCTGATACTGCCCTCTCAGGTTACTCAAGGTCGAATCAAATTAACAGTTACAGCCAACCAGGACACACCCAAGGTTGAGTTCAACCTGGTTCTGAGTACACCTGCCTATTCCGCAGGCCTTTGGCACCCAGGCAGAGTCTATATAACATTGGTGCATTCAAGTCTTAAACAGATGCTTCCAGTTTCGGAGACAATCCAAAAAGAGTACATGTAATACAGGGGTACAGGTGGGTGTGTTGGGGTATTGTTGATGCTTATTTGGAGGGACTTGGCCAAGCGGTACTTTGCAGGCAATGTACCCAACTTTATATTCCTGGACTGAAACTTTCAATCTGCATTTTCTTGTTTGCCTTGTATCATTTTTTTAAAAAAAATTATCAAATAAGAAGAGACACAAGGCCAGAATGTGAAACAACTTCACCAATTCACAATCCCCAGGGTAGGGGACAGATTCTGGAATAGTCATAGGTGTCCTGACTCCTCCCTGGATGCCCTCGACCGATCCTACAGCTGTGGTGCCCTGATAGCCTCAGGTTGGGAGAGATCCATGAAAGTTCTTAGTTTAAGCCTTGTTTGCCCAGCTACAGTGAGTCTCCTGTCTGCAGACAGAAGAAGGGATGTTTGGGTAAGAAAGACCCCAGTCTTGGTCTATAAGCAGTGGGTGCCACTGTCCATTGTTTTTCAGACTCCAGGCAGTGGGAATCCACGCGCCTAACACACCTAGAGTGAGCAGAAAGGAGCTTTGAGAACTATGGAGCCTTTCTCAGCTCTCAGTGGATGGCACTAATAGTTGGAGGCAGCTAGATGGTCAGGACTGCCACAACCACCCCAAGTCAGTGACTTCTGATTTAATTGTCTCACACCCATGAAGCATAAAGAAACATGGACAGGGCTGGAGAGATGGCTCAGCAGTTGAGAGCACTGGCTGCTCTTCCAGAGGTCATGAGTTCAATTCCCAGCAACCACATGATGGCTCACAACCATCCATAATGAAATCTGGTGCCCTCTTCTGGCCTGCAGATATACCTGCAGACAGAACACTGTATACATAATAAATCTTAAAAAAAAAAGAAACATGGACAGAGAGTAAGTGGCATGAAAATGGATTTATTACTTTCTTGAGGATACTCCTGAGTGAGTGTGGGAGGGGCTCCAAGGAAGGACTGCCACCATGTAGCCCTGCCTAGTGGCCTTTCAGAGGATCTGATGGCAGGAACTGGATGCAGGATGAAGCTGTCCTTACTGGGATTGCCATTTTGAGCCAGTAAGGAATCCACATTCCCAAAGCTAGTTACTCCTCCATTCAGGGGAGAGGTCAAATTTGCTATATCAGCAGCTCATGACACACCATTAGCCCCACCCTAACTGACTAAGGGGATCTAGATTCTGTCTCAATAGAAATATGGTCTCCTAAGGGCCCTATCCCCAATCTGTCCCCTATCCCAACTCCACCCAGTTCCTGTTTTTCCAGTCTGAAAACTTAATCCTACTTTGATGCTCTAAGAAGTAGTTTCCTATGACTCCATCCTACAGATGTCCCCTGCCACATACTCAGACATTTTAGTGACAGGGAGGGGGCAACACTTTGTGGTGGAGATCCTCTGCCACACAATTGTCATCTGGCACAACATGAGCTCTGTGTTGCCAGATCTTGCAAGTTCCCTCCCACCCCCACCACCCCAGGAAGCAAAAATATTGTTTTCATATTCAAAAAAATGAATTCAGTTTTTCAGTGTTGTTAGTTAATATGGGGGAAATCTCTAAATGCTCTGAGTGTGTGACAATTAAAGCGAGAAAGTTAAAACGTTCCTGGAAGACATGCAGAAGACAGCACAGAGAGGTATACCATCTTCTTGGATAGGGAGGTGCTCCATCTGTATCAGTTACTGTATTCGTTGCTGTGACAAAATGCCTTAAGGAACTTGGAACTTATTTTTGACTTCCAGTGTGAGAGTATAGCCCTCCATGGTGGGAAAATCATGGTAGCAGGTGTGTGAGGCAGCTGGTTAGGAAGCAGAGGTAGGTGAGTTCTTGTGCCTTCTCCTTTTTATTTAGTCTGGGTCCCCAGTCCATGGAATAGGGTAGCCTTTTATATCTCAGTTATGCCAGTCTAGCAGCATCCTGACAGATATGCTCAGAAACTCTAAGTGGGTCTGATTCTACCAGCTGACAACCATCACACTGACAGAATTTTTCCATGTATTTACTTATTATTTTGTCACAAGAGGGCTTGGATGCCACAGCATGCATGTGGAGGTCAGAGAACAGTTTGTGGGAGTCAGTCCCCCCCTTCTACAATGTGGATTCAGTTAAGCTCTGTTCAACAGGTTTGGCAGCCAGCATCTTTAACTGCCAAGCTATCTCATTGGACTCATGATGACAATTCTAAAGAAAATCTCCATTCTCTCATTTTTTTCCTCCCACTTGGGATCTGACAGTGATGCACATATATGTGAGTGGAAAGGGGAAGAGTCCAAGATGGTGGCAGAAGGCAACAAGAACAAACCCAGGAGGCTGCCGTTGGCACTCGGGGCCCTGGACTAGTGCTGGTCTGCTGATGTGGAGCCTGCTTGGGCACCCAGGCCTGCATGTACAGGAGGTAGATCCATAGGGAGGACCTTTCCTTGGTCAGCACACTGTTTTCAAAGTGGTTCTGGGTCCCACTGGACTTCACCATAGCCGTCATTATAACTTGTGCTGGCTGGTTTTGTGTCAACCTGACACAAGCTAGAGTCATCAGAGAGAATGGAGCCTCAGTTGAGGAAATGCCTCTGAGATCCAGGTATAAGGCATTTTCAAGATTAATCATCAATGGGGGAGGTTCCAGCACACTGCAGATGGTGCCATCCCTGGGCTGGTGGTCCTGGGCTCTAGAAGGAAGCAGCCTGAGCAAGCCATGGGGAACAAGCCAGTGACCTGCACTCCCCATGGCCTCTGTGTCAGCTCCTGCCTCCAGGATCCTGCCCTGCATGAGTTCCCATCCTGGCTTCCCTCAGTAATGAATACCAATGTAGAGGTGTTAGCCAAGTAAATCATTTCCTCACAATTGCTTTTCATCAAAGCAATAGAAACTCTAGCTAAGACATGGCTATAGTATTCTCAACCAGGGTGGCTTGGCCCTTCTCTCTCCAGTGAATAAAGCCTCAGGGTGTCTGCCTTACCTGTCTGGAGAATTGGCCTAGAGTCTGGCACAGATTCCTAGCGAGGGAGCTCCCAGCAAGGTGAGAAGAAAATACTCTGAGCTTTTGCTGTGTATTCACTCAGATGTTCTGTGTTTGAGTGGATAGAGAGTAACACAATTTGCCGAATAGCCAACACACTAGCTGAAAAGCCACACCACACTAACAACCCTTACCTTTCCCCAGAGAAATCAGGTTGTAAATATGTATATGTGGTTTTTTTTTTCCATTTTTCCCCCGTGGGAGTGGAGGTGTTCCATTTTAATGCTTGAATTTTGGCATTTGATTTAGAAAGATAACTGTAATGCCAATGGCCAGATTTCCCTCCATACAATCTCAGAGAACTCAAGTTCATGTTTAAATTTTCTGCAATGGAATTAAACACACACAGTGCCCAAGAGCAGCTGTTCCAGCCAGACATATTCCTAGCTTCAGTCTGAAAGAAAACAGAAACACAGGCACTACCCTCATTTTATTGCGTCCAAGGTATGTATAGCTAGAGCAAAGAATCTCTCCCCTGGTGCTATGGACCACACCACAGTGCAGACTGCCAACAGGTGAGGCTCGGGGGACGGTAGAACAGAAGACAATAATGAAGAGATGGCGGAGAGAGCTCTCCATCTTTCTTCCTACATCCTTGTCCACACCCTCCTAACTCTGAGTTCCAACAAGAGCCAGGACATTTTAATCATTACAATATTCGATTCCTAGTAATGCTACATTTCCAAGGCTTCTCTCTGCTGGGACAGATAAGGGGCCCTAACTGTCCTCTTGAGCTCCTGGAGTAGAAATTTTTGAGAAAGTCCAAATATACACCCTATTGCCCAGTGGCTATGAAACCAACTGGTCCCGGGTCCCTGTGGGATGCCCAGGTTCTCTGGAAACACTCCACTCTATGGTCTTTTTTCTGCTTGGAGAGATTCAACAGTGATTGATTGCCTCCCAGCTGAAGATCACAGGTGAGTCTCTGAGAATGACCTTACTGCAGTCACACAGCCAGGCAAAGGCAGAGCCACCCAGCAGCCTTTTGCTACTTTTTCCACTGACCTTGTGGAGAGGCCCAGGATCACTCGGGGGACAGGGTGGCTGGACCTGGGGACAGGAAGGCCTGCCTCACCCATGGTAGACCTGAAATCCTTGAAGTGGGGATGGACGGCTTGTCGTGAAACATAGACATTTCCCAAAGATATGTTAGGCTGAGTCTGTGTCCTTGGGACTGATAACAATTCCAGTGAGCTCTATGCTCTGGCCCAAAGCCTGTCTAGCCTTAGCGTGCTACACACGTGTGTTGTGGGACTCCGGATTACTGCAGCAATGGGTTTAGAGCCCCTATCTTTCCTTGGGAGGAGTAAAATAGTATTCTAATATTGGTTAAATCCTTCTAAATGCAAAGTGGTTTAACAGATTAGCTTAAAATCATCTCGAAGGCTGTGTGGAAGTAGGCCACAGGAAAGGTATACGTTTGGATTCAGAGCAGAGCTGAGGGAAGCGAAACCACCTGAAATCCAATTTGAGAAAAGCTTATTTAAATGTGTTTCTGGGAGAAAAAAATGTTCTGTGTATTGTGTGAGTTTGTGCACCAGGAACTCGAAAGCCAATCAAGCCATAAGAGGCTCTTTGCTTAAGGACTCATTTTTGACTCAGCATGGAGCAGCCAGTTGTGTGTTGGGGAACCTGTTAACAGGGTTACTTTGTTGAGGGTCTCACTAGATAGCCCATGCTGGCCTTGAACTCATGATCTTCAAGCTGCCTTGAGTTCTGGGATTATAGGCACACACCACCATGCCAGGAAATGCTTGCTTTCTTAAAGAAAAAGTCGTTCATATATACTCTGGGGAGAATCTAATGTAAGGTGTCCCAGCTCTATCAAAGGCTATTAAAAATGAAGACCTGGCATGCAAGCATTGAGGACTAGACCTCATTCATTGCTGTTGTTTATGCCCAGTTCAAGGCTAGCACCTGAAGTAAGTGTCCACTGAGCAAAAGAGTACATCTAGGAGCTGAACTGTCCAGGTGGCAGTGTTTTTCTCACAAGCATGAGGACAGGAGTTTAAGCCCCAGAATCCACGCAGAAAGCTGGACATGGTGGTGTGTGGCCCAGTGTTGGGGATACAGAGACAGGTAGACCCTCTGGGCTCCCTGACCAGCCAGTCTAGCCTCATTCTCAGCTTCCACAGACAGTGTGGTAGCTTGTGAGGAATGACCCTGAGGTTGACCTCTAACCTTCACCCTCACACACACACACACACACACACACACACACACACACACACACACACACTGGACATCTCATCCTTGTGCTTTTAAGATGGGTTTCTATTAAAGCCAAGTCAGACCACAATCTGTAGAACTCCCTGGGAGGATTGTTATATAAATTGGGACTCTGTCCATAAGAACCTCAGAGAGAGGTATCTTTTTTTTTTTTGGTTTTTCGAGACAGGGTTTCTCTGTTTAACAGCTCTGGCTGTCCTGGACTCGCTTTGTAGACCAGGCTGGCCTCGAACTCGCAAAGATCCACCTGCCTCTGCCTCCCAAGTGCTGGGATTAAAGGCGTGCGCCACCACTGCCCGGCTAGAGAGAAGTATCTTGAGGGACATGTGCCTGGCTGCTTCTCATTTGGATGGCCATAGCAAGCTGCTAACCTCTGTGAGATTCAGTGTCCTTACTGGACCAGGGTACTTGTTCTCTCGGGGGACAGGAATGCCAATCAAGGAGTTAATACAGATGAAAGTGCCATTCAAGCTCCGGTTCTCATAAGACAATGGGACCTGGGAGATGTCTGGAAGGCTTCCTCTGCTGTATAGAAGAAGTGTATCTGTCAGGGCCTTCCAGAGGGACAGCCTCAGAAGCTTATTCCCCAGGGAGAGCTGAAGGCCTTTAGAACTTGGAGATGTTTCTTACTGGCATGAATGGAGATGGTTTCAGGATTCATCTACTCTCTCTGGACCCTTAAAGCCCAGTGGGAGGGATGGGTGAGAGACACCAGTGTTAAAAGGCAAGTGCATACCTGGAGGTCCTCCCCAGCTACTGAATAGTCCCAGTTTTTCACCATGAACTGGGTCTACCCATGACCCAGTGATGGGATTAAGATTTAGATTCTGGCTCATGCACAGGGCCTGAGTGGAGGCTGAGAGGCTGCATTTCTCATGATATTCCCGCAGAATGTTGATGATGCTACCCTGAGGACCACATTTGCAAGAGCAAAGTGATAAGTACCAGTGAGCCAAGTCTTCCATGGAAACCTGGCCACAGTCAAAGGCCTCATAAACCATGTAGCAGGTGGAAGTTTGGGGGATATTCTGGCAAAAGCAGTCCTCCCTGGGGAGAATGGAGAGACTAACGCAGAGAGATGCTGTTTGTAAATTTGGATTGCTGAGTCTGTGTGATCCTCCTGGTAAGTGGGCTATGCTCTCAACAATGATAAGAAGTATTGGTAAGAAGTATTTGCAAGATGGGAGTCCGTAACAGTAAATTTTTATTTTTACTTATTTATTTATTAATACTTAACAATTACCTATAAAGTTCCTAAATCCTAAAACCCAAACCCTAACTCTAAAACATAATCTAAAACACCCTAATACCTATAAAACAAACACTTAACATTAACCTAAAGTTTCTTAAAAGGATATTCTCTCAGATTAACTTTTGGTGTGGATCCATATGGGTAGCTGATTTCCGCCAAGTCTTTCAGTCTTATAGTCTGTGAGTCTTATTCGTCACATCTTAAGATCAGTTTATAAATTTGATCTATTTCAATCATTGAAGTAAAATTATCTTTTAATCAGTCAAGATTTATCTCTGTGGTCCTAGGCCCAAATAATTCACAATTGGAAGCCCCTCCAAACCGCCCCCAAATCCGCCACTACTCTTGTTCTGGCTCGGGTGCTCTGGAACTCTAAAGTCTGTGGCAGCTTTCCAAGTTGGACCAAAATGGCCCAGCTCTGCCAAAAGGCGTGTTTTGTCACACTCTCCACCTATGTGGATCACTGACAGGGAGCACAAGATGATGACGAGGTCTCTTGGTGGGTGAGGCAGGAGGAGTGAGTGCCCTGTGACCACGTGAATCTTGACTTAAATCTCTTCACCTGTTGTAATGAATTGGCAGTATGTTTTTTGGCAGAAGTTTTCACATGCTTCCAAGTCATGCCCTTGGACAATGTGTCCCTCCTTTCCCTGCTTTCCTTCCAGAGGGGTGGAGGAGCAGCAGGAAGTCAGGAGATTGCGTGATCTGTCACAAAAACCTGGAGTTCTTTCTGACAATGTTGTTGCTATGGTTCCTGGCAGGCCTTTCGGGGAATGCCACTGTCCAAAGTCCCATGATTTGTTCTTGGCGAGCTTGTTCCAAGGCACGCCCTTCAATGTCAATCATATCCGGATATAACTGGATCCACTCATATCTTTTTACCTGAGGGGCCTGTCTTATGCTATTCCAAAATCCCTATGCTCAACTTCCATAATCCTACTACAGGAGTCTTGAGACCTTATAGCTCCCCGCCACAGAATTCAGGGCCTAACTTCACACTGACAATTTTGCTCACTGTGGCCTTACGTTTACCGGAGTCCAGGACTCTGTGTCTGGATGGCATCAGGGCCATTGGTTCTCCAGGTATATATGCATCCTTCCATGCATTCCCCACATGCATCCCCATGCACCCCTCATGCATCCCCCATGCATCTTTGTCTCCATTTCTTCTTCTCTTTTATCTCTCCCTCTTTCTTCTATCTCTTACCTTTGCTACCATGTTTTACCCTCAGCATCATCAGGTGACCTGCCCTCTCACCAAGTGGTCCTTAAGTACCCTCCAGAAAGTCATCCAGCCTGTGAGTCCCTGAGGATGGGCACAGATGCCCACAGCTTAGTGCAAAATGTGGACAAGGGTGCTTTCTTGTTTCACCACTGTTGGCAACAACTGCATCCAGAGGTGGGTTTCTAAGTCTCACAACAGACAGCCTTCAAACTCAAGTTCAAATGCACCATGCTTCCTAAACACTGGTTTTCCCAAGTCTTGGAAGTTGCCATGTGAAGACTTCAAAATTTCAAAGTCAACAGAAAACAAATGATCCCAGGCATCTGTCTTAATGGGTGGAGAGTGGACATGGGAGGGTGGGGGACACAGCATCTCTAAAGAGGGAGGACAAATGAACTCATTGATGTCACACAGGTCTTGGAATGTGGCACCTGCTAGGGATGGAGGGCTACACTTGCATAGAAATGCCATCTGAGCCCAGGGCACAGTGTCATGAGCACTCAGGTTAACATCTGTTCTCTCTACTTTTGTGTGGATACTGCATTTTCCAAAAGAAAAAGGAACATTTGTTGTAGCTTGACTTGCTTCCAAGCCAACTTCCTGGGTAGAGTATCTGTCTTTATTGTCTCAATGGGAAGATGGGTCTGATCTTGGTCTGTGGTTCTGCTTGAGGTGGTAATTATACCCCTCTTCACACATTAAGAAGGGGGGGGTGCCACTTAGAGTGTGGTATGTGAACCAGAGCCCATCTATGAACCATTACCAGAACACAAGGACAAGGGGAGGACATTTGGCATTTCCCTAACATCCATGTTTTCTGTCTGGTCTTGTCAAGTTACCAGACTCTCTAACTCAGGTAGTGGGCTCCTGATGTTGTGAACTGGGTATCATTTCCACCTAATAGGAATATGTGACAGGCTACAATGGATTGGATTCCACCCCCCCAATGTTATAACAAGATATGGTTTGAGTTCTTGGGGTATTTGGTGGTGTGGCTGAGACATGGAGAATCTAGTCACCATGAAGTGCCAAGTGAACCAAGAACCCATTTCTAGACAGGAGAGCGGAAGGCTCTCCCTCTGAGAGACTCTGTGTCTCTGTGTGATCCAGGCTGCCTGGGACACTAGCTGATCCTCTGTGTCTTAGACCTCCTTACCTAATTTGCCAGAGGGACAGTGCATGGGAGAGTGTGGCCATTTGTCTGGCCAAGCCAGAATACCAGCTCCTTTGCCTTTTCAGATGAGATTAGATACATATGGGTGTTATGGCCATAGACAAAGTAAAATCAGGCTCTAAGTCTGCTCTACAACCATCACCACCACCCTGTTTTTGAATTGACCTCACGTAGCCCAGCCAGGCTGGCTTCAAACTTGCTATGTAGCTGAGGATGACCTTGAACTTCTGATCTTTCTGTCTCCACTATCTGTGTGCTGGGGATGGAATCCAGAGCTTGGTCCAAACCAGCCAATCTCCCTGCCAACTGAGCAAGCCCTAGCCCCAGCCCCTTCTCTTGCCCTTTCACAATGTGCTGCTTCTCCCAGATTCCATTTCCTGGGGGACACCTGACAGGGACACGGGCATTCAAGGAGCGCTGCAAGCTGCCTAGGCTAGTCTGAAAGCCAGTAATCTCAGAAAAGATGATTTACAGCGCAGTGTGGTGGGGTGGGAGGCAGCGAGCTAGCTGTTCCCCACGGCGCTCATTAAGCTTCCATAGATTGCGTTTCCTGCCTCCCCCACTAGCCCTCCAAAGTGCCTGTTATTAATTCATAAAAACACTGCAAGCATGATTGAGTCCGCTGATTACTGGAGCAGGCAGACACAAGAGACAGTAAAATATTTCGCGTCTCTCTATCAGGTTTTCAGGGGCTCAGGAGGAGGAAAGAGAGAGAGAGAGAGAGAGAGAGAGAGAGAGAGAGAGAGAGAGAGA
>CAJQZJ010031900.1:2024201-2085711 GCA_907164525.1 Lophiomys imhausi | reverse complement strand
GGGCTGTGCTGGGCTGGGCTGGGCTGTACTGGACTGGGCTGTGCTGGACTGGGCTCAAGTATTTCTCTGTGTTATAGGTGTTGTCTGGACAGGTGAAAGGCCAAGGGCTTTGATTTTCATGGCTTCAATTCCTTGTTTTAAAACATGAAATAAATAAAAGATTCCAAGTTTCCCAGCCCAGGCCCTGAGCAGCAGAGCACCTGCATCCCAGCCCACCAGTCACAAAGCCCCAAACTCTCAGGGTAGCAGCCACCTCCCACCTCCAGGGCTGTCGGGTGGATGAATGAGCTTGTGTTTATGAAGGACGCGAAGCTCCTCAGAAGGGCTCTGCAGAGGCAGAAGTGGGTTGTAATTACCACCACTGCAATTAACAAGTCCAAACTTCTTAGAGAATAAAGTGTTTAATAAAAGGAGGGAGAAAGAAAGGGAAAACCCCAGCGTGTTTGAACTTGGGATCCCCCCTTTGTAAAGTACTTCTTGGGAAGGGATCAAATGATATTCTATTCTCTTTTTTTCAAAATGGAGTCCCAGGTGGGATGTCTCAATGCCGAGGGCAGAGTCCGAAAGCATAATGGAGTATACTGAGGCTCTTTGAAAAGACAAGTCTGGTAATTAGGAACTTAGATCGAATCCTTGTCTTTAGGGGTTCGATGCTACCCACCTGCCAGCTGGTGGTGGGGATCACTGGAGTCACGGGATGTGAGGCAGCAGGCACACCTGATACGCCAAGGCCACTCCCAGTCCCAAAGGCTCCAGGCAGAGGGAACCAGCTGCTTCCTACTTGACCTAAGCTCATTTCTAAGGCATTTAAATTTTTTATTCTTTGGTAGGGCTGGGGTGGTGGTCCCTTAGGATAAATGAACAGGATAGAAAAGAGAAAGCATTCTTATTTTTTTTTCCTTTTTGCAGTATTAGAAATGGAGCCTAGAGCCTCAAACATGCAGGCAAGCACTGCACCCTTGAGTCACACCCCCCACCCTACTTTAAAAATTTGGAGTCAAACTCTTGCTAAGTTGCTTGGACTGCCTATGTTTCAGGCAAGCTTTGAAATTGCAATCTTCCTACCTCATCCTCCAGAGCAGCTGGAATTAACATGCCCATGCCACCAGACCCAGCTCAGAAAAATAAGTTCCGTTTCTATAACCCCCAGGTGGCTGAGGCAGGTAAGCGGGCACGTTTCACCACAAGTTCACCAGAACTATACATAGCCATTTTAATGTGTGTGTGCGCGTGTGTGCGTGCGCGCACTTGTGCGCCTGTTGTTAGGCTCAACGTTGTGTAAGGCTTTGCACCAGCCCCATTCAGTGCCAGGATGCTAAATTCTTGCTCTGCCTATTTCTACCTGCTGGCTTTGGTCATGAATGAACCTGTTAGTGGTTCCTCCATATGGTACAAGTGGTAAATAAATAGGCAGTTTCCCTTCTATACATGAAAGACCCCAGCTTATGCCTCTCTGTAAAATGTCATTGTATTGTTGCCTAAGATAAGCTTATGCCTCTCTGTAAAATGTCATTGTATTGTTGCCTAAGATAAGCTTATGCCTCTCTGTAAACTGACATTGTATTGTTGCCTAAGATAAGGGACCTTCCACACTGGGCGAGGCCGGCAAAAACAGGATATCTATGGTTAAACATCTGCCAACTGACTCACCGGCCCCAGGAACTGGGGAAACCAAAAAAAATGTGCTATAGCCTTGTGGAATGCCGAGTTTGTCCTTAACCTGAGCCCATGGCCTCATTTAAAGCAACCAATGAGAACCCTGTAACCATGCATCTGCTTCTGTAAGCCCGCTTCTTGCCACCCCAACCCTATATAATCAACCTTCACTATGGCCCGGCACGCTCAGTCACCCGAAGACTGTAGCGTCCGCAGGCGCCTGTGTAAACAATAAAGTTGCCTCTTGCACTTGCATCCGGTGGTCTCGGTCTCTGTCCTTGGACGCTGGGCCCCAGGGGCGGTGTCCCCGTTTCAGGGATCTTTCATACAGAAAGCCAACTTAACGCTACAACAAAGGCAAAGCTACTACTCATCAGAATGCTTATAAAAGAGAAACTGGATTTGGGAAAAATAAGCTGGAAATTAATTCTACTCTAAAATAGCTTTAAACAACTTTCATGTACTACACGAGATTCAGGGTTATTTTTAATTTATTGCATTTATTATTCATGTGAGGAGTGGGGTGTGTGCGAGTACACAGAACATGTCTGGGGTCAGAAGACAACTAGCTGGAGTTAGTTCTTTCTTTCCGCTTTGTGGGCTCCAGGATTCCAACTCAGGCCATCAGCCTTGGCAGCAGGCGCCTTTACTAGCTAAACCATTATCTCTCTGGCCCCCAGATTTAATTCTTAAAATTCCTCCTGAGGACAAGGATCATGTGGTGGCACGCCAGTGAGACGTTTGATTTTTAAGTTTGGGGTAGCTGGTCTGCTATCAGCAGCAGCCTCGGCCTCTCCCTGGCTCTGCCGATATCAGGACCATGCTGTGTTGCTTACTAGAATCTTTACTGTCTTGCCAGTTTCCTAGCTTGTAGCAGCTCAGGGTTTCTCCCTGGCTGGAGGCAGTCTTTCCCATGCTCTCTTGCTCCTGTCTTGTGCACAAGGCATCTGTGTGTGTGTGTGTGTGGGGGGGGCTTTTCTGGCCTTTTCCTGCAGGCAGACATTTTTTCTAGGTGTCAGACACTGTTTCTGCCTGACAACCAATGCCCCATAGGAAACTACAGGTGGAAATGTAAAACCGGTGTTTCCACGTCTTTCATCCTCCTCCACTCTGAGCCCCTCAGGCCAAAGAAGTTTGTACTTGACTTTGCTTCTCCAGTCGTTGGAAGAGGAAAACGAATGTGGGGACACCTGCCAAGAAGACTCTGGAGTCATCTGGCTCAGAACTCCCCAGCCTTTCTAGGAAGGAGCTAGTTCACATGAGACACCCTGGGAAGGAAAGCCAAGGGTGGAATAAGGACAAGGAGAAAGAGAAGTGGGGCCACAGGTATTTGTGGGGCACTCTGACTGACAGATGATCTCCCCTCAGCGTGTGCAAGACCTCAGGAAGCAGGCAGCATCTCAGCCTGGGCAGTCTTGAGTTCTATCCCCACCCCCACCCCAGTCAATGCATGCATTGAAGCTTAAGGGTCAATGTGGTAGCCTGAAGACTGAGGAAGCTGGGTGCTTGCTCTGCAACCTAAGAACCTGAGATTCCCAGAACCCATGTAAAAACACTGGCTGTGGTGGATCATCCAGATATCCCAGCACTGGGGAGATGGAGACAGGACCTTTGTAAAACCTACTTGGAAAACTCTAGATCAGTGAGAGACCCTGAGGACCACTCCTGAGGTTGACTTTTGACATATGCATACACATACTCACACATGCATTCACACATGTGCACACACACATGTGTATATTCAAATGCATGTACATACAAGCACATACATGCATTCTCATACATACATATATACACACATGCACACAGCCCTTTAGGGCGGTCAGATCATGAGGGCTCTTTCTTGAGTGGTGTTAACTACAGTCTTGTGAAAGGGCTGATGGCTGCTGGGCCTTTTATTTTCTGTTCTTCCTTCCATTAGATGTCACAGCATTTGTCCCTGTAGAGGGACATGGTGTAGGCACCACCTTGTAAGAGAAGACCAGACTCTCATCAGACCTTAAACTTTCAGCCTTCAGGACTGCAAAGTACAATTTTCTGTTGTTTATAAGTCATTCAGTCTCAGGTATTGTGTTACAGCAGCACAGAAACTGGGTCTTGGCAACTTTCCTGTTGGCACTTCAACCAGCAGGGTTGGGTGACTCGCTTCTGCTATGAACAAAGGAAAAAGAAGCCAAGATTCAGGGGTGGGGTGGGGGTGGAAGAGAGAGATGAAGGAGTCTTGGAGCTGATGAATATGCCAGGGATAACTGGAGTCAGGGTCCTTTAAGACTGAAGAAGGGAAAAAGAGGTTCCAGGCTGTCCCGCCCTCCAGCCCCCACCCTCAGAGCCTGGGACAGTCCCATGAATCCTTTCAACAAATTCCATTTCACTTGAGGCTGCTAAGTGGCTTTCAGTTCTGTTCATGATCACTGCCTTAGACTGTCCCGGTTATCCTGATAACTCGACCTCATTTGCTAATGTTTACAGTTGCTTTCTAATTTTTAAAAAATAAAATCAGATGGAAATATATTCTAATTTTCTGTATTTATTCCTCATCTATAGAGGGGTTTCTGGCTGTCTGGATCATGCCCATCACCCTTCCTATGCTTTGCAGCAGTGATGTGGGAGGAAAACATTACAAGTTTCTGCCTGTCTTGAAGATACTGGTGGCCGAAGAGCTGATGTTTTTAGGGGATGACTCCAGGAGATCCCCTAAGAGGAGGCTGGCTCAGCTGGTAAGTGACCCTCTCTCCTCCCTCCTTTCTTCCTTCCTTCCTCTCAGGATCTTCCAATTAGGAAGGTGGACATGATGGCAGGTACTCCAGTAGTTGTTATTTTATAAGCAAGAGGGTACAGCCACACTTTGGAGCTGGGGCTAGGAGGAGCCTGGGAGTTGGATGAGATCATGTATTGTCCAGTGAGAAAATGGTTAGCTACTGCCTACACACACTATCCCAGAGGCAGCCTAGGAAGCCCCACCTCCAGTCTCTGCATCGTTATCTATCTCCAGGCTCTATCTTTTCTTGCTAGAATATTCCTACATTAGCCCAGCATCTTCCCTTTTCCCATCCCACTGAGTCACTTCTGATGGCCACTTCCACCCTGGATTGATTGATTCAAGTCTCCATCCCTGAAGTCTTGCTGCAGCCCATCTTTGATGAGTGGTACACCGAGCCAGGTTGAGGGTGACACCACCCAACCCCCTCTGCTGAGATCCCACCACAAAGCTGCTCATCAAGGACGCTCCTGCAGGGTCTAAATCCTAACAGACAAATCAGAACCAAAATCCAATCCTAACCTAGGGCTTTTCAGCTCTTAAGGATGCTGTGTGCTGGCCCAGTGCCCTGGCAGTCACCTGGGAGAGGACTTGCCCACGTGGCAGTCAGGGATGCTCGTTCCCTATCTACCCTGTCTGTGTAGTTCTTCTAGGCTGGACTGCCATATTTTTCCTGGATCATCCAGGCCTTCTGAACTGGCCCTCCAAAGCCTTTGTCCCTCTTCCGGACCCTCTCACAGACAGCATGGTCGATTCAGAGCATAGATCTGACACTCCCTCCTCCAGTTTTAGCAGTTCCCAAGTCTCCCAAGGCCTCACAAATGTTGCTTGCCTCTTGGACATGATGCTGTGGTGATCCTGGCCCCCTGACTCGCTTTTTTCCACCTATAGAAGCATTTCCCAACCTTTGGGTGGCATGGGATTTCTCTGTTACCTGGTTCCTAGCATATGAGATCATGGTCAGTTATTTCCCTGGTGGACATGGGAGAACTGTCCACCCAGTGCCAGCCTCCCACCATATGTGCGTTGTGGGGCCTCACAGAGGGTCAGACACCTTCCAACATCATCTGGACCCTTCAGCAATAACCTAACATTGTCTCCCTCTGTCCAACCATGTTACCTGTGAGGAAAAGCAGCCCTGGACCAGGGCCAGGTGAGTTCCCCACTACCCACTGGCATCCATGCCAGCAGGCATCGGGAGAACGAGACTCATTCTTCTCTTTGGCCAGAGAGCCCAGTGCCCTCCAGCCCTGCGCCAGAAGCCAAGCATTCGTAGAATGCTGAATGATAGCTTGGGACTGGCCTTCAGAGACAAACCCAGATGCTAGTGCAACCTTGAACTCGTGTGTGTGAAGCCTTTGGCAGGTGTGTGGGATGCCCTGGTGTAAGAGTCCTCAGCTTGATTTTGAGGCATCTCCAGCAGGCCCTGTTGGATCCAACTGCTGGTCAGTTCTGGGGATTCAGGTGGGTGGATGAATCTGAGAATTTGCATAGAATTTGCATATACAACATGTTCCCAGGTGGTGTAGATGCTGGGGTGGGGCAACTCAAAGGAAGCAGCCCAGAGCCTCTGCCACCTTTGAACAAAGAAGGCATCCCCATGGGCATAGTCATGCAGGGCAGCCATGGTAGGATGGATAGAAAGGCAAGTGATGCCACCTTTTGGGTCTAGGGAAGGGTTGTTCAGAGCCAACTCCCCTTCCCTTGGACTGCATTCCCAGATCTGATCCTGGGAGGAATTCTTAGGCTCCACCCAGCTGTCTTTGTAGCCCTTTCTAAAAAACCTTGGAAAGAAGAACAGAGATCTAAAGTCCTCACTGCACCGTGGAGAAAAATATTAAGGAATTACCATGTTGCCTTAAACCCTATATATGCAAATGTGCTCATTTGAATAGCTGCCAATTTACATGCCCCATCAAATTAGATATTCAAATTCTAGCCAGGCATGTACAGTTGCTTCCCTTCCTGGTTCAGGCTTAAGTAGTCACATGAAGGATGAACTGGCAGCTCCTCTTTTGGCCTGTCTCTCTAGAGCTGAAGGGAACAACAAAGGATGTATTTCCTTCAGGGTCACTTGTCCCTCTGATGGTCCAGCTGGCCTCTCTGAGGATTTGTCAGTAATAAGCCCATTTCCACTCCCCACCCTCACTCCCAGTGAGGGCTTTGTGAAATATGTTGTGTTTCTACCTCCTCTAGACTTCAAAACACTCCCAGAAACTGTCAGGTAGAATTCCCAGGAGGGGAGAGTGAGTTCTGTGGTTTCCCAGATCATATACTTGAACCCATCTGGGTGTCCTCAGGCCTCTGTTCTCTTCTTCCTGCTTGCTGTACATCTTTGTTGCTTTGCCTCAGAAGGTCAAAGCCTGTGCTCCGTGGACATGGTTTAGTGGGTAAAGCAGGTACTGTGCAAGCATGAGGACTGCCCACAGAAAATCTGGCCCAATTGTAATCCCATGCTCAGAAGGCAGAGACAGGATCCTCTGGGCAAACTGGCTAGCTATTAGCAGAATGGGCAAGCTTTGGGACCATAAGTGACCTTGTCTCAATGAGGGGAGAGTGATTGAGAAAGACATTCAGTCTCTCTCTCTCTCTCTCTCTCTCTCTCACACACACACACACACACACGTACTATGAATATGTGCACCACACACTTATATACTCAAAAAAAGAAAAAAACAATATAGGATCAAAATCTGTTCTAACTTGAAGCATTGCCATTCTTTTCAAAGAATTTTCTGCCCCCAGGTTGTAAGTTCTTTCACCTGGCATTACCTAATCTCCTCATGGTACGTGGAGGCAGCTGTTTGTAGCACAGGTGACATCAGAAAGGCCTGGAGATACAGGACAGTTTAGAAACAGGGCAGGGACTATGACCCTGTCACTTGTTACCTAGAGACCCTCTTGGTGACCAACCTGCTTGCAGGAGAATCTCCAGCATCTTTGCCCAGCTCCACGGTAGCACCCTCCATTGCCAGCTGGAAACGCTCCTTGATCGGAACCTGCTGATGACAGTTGCTCCACTTCTCCCAAGCTGTTCCCATTCATACCTCAGAGAAGACACTTAGACTGGACATGCGTTTTATGTATTTGTCAGCTCTGTGGTTTGATCTTCCGCCTTCCTTCAGCCTTCAGCGTTGCTCTCTCTAAAGACGTTCCTACAGCTGACTTAACCACGGGACTCCCTTGACCCTGAGCACTCTCAAGCTCCAGCCAGAACCTGTGGGATCTGCAAGGTCCCAGGGCACAAGTAGGGGACCTGCCCCCTATCCTAATTATCATGCCCTGCCCTGCATTCTCTCCCACCCTCTGACCTCTGGACTCAGGAAATTTGAGTCAAGATGTTCACTGCCTCCTGCTCCTGCCTGTCTCGGGAGGTTCCAGACCCTTTGCTGGTAACCAGTGCTCCATGATCAACTTCTTGCAGGACATCCAAATGTCACATAGAAGGAAGCACCAGATGTGCCAACCTGAGAAACCAGGATTATCATCATTGTACTCAACTCTTAGCCTTCAGTGACCCAGCTTTCAGGATTGACCTCTCTGAGCCTGTTCTCTGCCAGCCTGCTCTGCCCTGTGGCAATCCAGAGCCCAACAAATGGACCTGGCACTGCTTGGAGGTCAAAACATAGTGAACCATTCACTTAGATAGCAGATTTTCTCGAGGCTTCCCAGCAGGAGCCCCATTTTGTGGTGAACTCTGTGTTTGAAAAGCTGTTGGCTCTAGCAGCATCAGGAACCCTGCAGGGCAGGGTGACATGGAGCACCAGGCCAAGAGCAGTTGGGAGCTGCAGAGTTCAGTAGTGACTTGTGGATTCCTTTCCCTCTGTGCTGGCCCTTCATGTTCTCATCTTTCAGCTGTAAACACAGGCCCAAGCTGTGGTTAGTTCCTGGTGGGAGTTCCTTCATTTTTCCTAACACGTGTGGTGCCTATTTCAGAGCTAAACTTTCTAGTTTTCATGTTGCTGGGGATAATTTTTGGCAACTCTCTGAACCAGAGCAAATATGCCAGCAAGAAACCTAAGATACCTACAGTTTATTAATTTTTATTTTTATAGTATTAGGAAGAGAATCCAGGGCCCTGAATATGCTAGACAAGCTCCATATCCCTGAACTACACCCCTAGCCCAATACCTGTATTTTAATAGTGACAGAAGTGAATATCAGGTTGGTCTCTTCCTCATGTGTACTCCATCTACTTCCTGAACAAATGCAAAGCCATTTATAATATTAATTAAAACATACACGAAACAACCAATAAATAAATAAATTCTCAGAGAGTTTTTTCCTAAGCCATTTAGACAATTAGGAGAAAAATTTCCTTAGGAGCCTGGGATAATATCTGATTTACCCCCGAGCTTCCAGTCAGCCAAAGCAAAATGAGCCATTGAAAAGGTAAGCTAACAGGTAATGGGGATGGGGGTGGGGATCCTTTGAAAGAGATGCTTGTCCAGGGTTAAGAATCAAGCCTGATGCCTCAGGGAGGAGGTCCCCTTGCATTTTCACTTCCCACTCCTTCACAGTTGTGCTGCTGGTGCACCCGGCCTGACCTGAACTAATCTACTCCCAGAAATGACGTTGGTGCTGCTATTTCCAAACCTGCTTCATAAATAAACATAGGCGCCAAGAAGGAATTCCCTAAAGATAGTTAGGAAATCAGAGGTGTGTTTATATTAAGGAGGAGGGTGTGTAGATCCAGCAGCTGCTCTGCTCCCATACGGAAATAGGAGAGGAGAGGGATTTGGTAGCTGTCTATGATGGCCGAGTGTGGTCTAGCCCAGAATAGTCAAGTGTATTTGGCTTGGGAATTAAGTAAGTACTAGCATGAGGTGACTGGCTTGTGCAACGACTCTGGCTGGGAACACTATGGACAAACTGGTCCCTCATAAAGGGAATACTGTTTTGACATGCACTTGGGCACACATCAATTAAAGGGCTCCATTGGCTAATTTTCAGTGAAGATTTAAGAGTATCTGCCAGCTTGATCCGGTTGCTCCAGGTGGCTTTCTAATGGCTGATTTGGTTGAACTGGGAATCCTATGTACCTGTTAGTCGGAATCAGCCTGCTTCCTGGATGGCTGTCAGGTGGCCTTCCATCTGTACCCTCCTCTGGCACGTGTCTCATAGTGTTTTCTTTCCTGCTTGAACAAATCAACTCAGTTTCAACCGCCTGAGTCAGGATGTTATGTGTGTATTAGGGAGATGGTGTGAAATTTGGTTTGATCTGCATTGCTCTGAAGGCAAGACTACAATGGCAGCCCCCACAGAGATGTGTGTGCAGCCCTACAGTCTTCTGCAAAATCTCCCCCACTCTCAGGGGAAGACTTCAGGCACATGGGTAGATGAGCTGGAGAGACCTGCTGCTGGCTCAAGGGGTCAGAGCAGCAGAACACTGGCTCTCAGAATGGCTCAAGGGAGCCTAACTGAGCACACAGAGCCTGTCATCAGGGACTGAGGGTGTCTGCTGCCATGTCTATCCCACTTCCTGGAATGCTTCCACTGCCTTGTGATAAACTGATGGGCTCCTCAGTGTATGCAGTCAGTCCAGGCATTTCATGGGACTCCCTTTTAGTGGGTGTCCCCCTAATCTGTCTTAGGAGTTCTCAAGAACATGTGTTTTGCTCTTTGAGGGACATTTGGTAGTGTCATCAGATGGTTTTGCTGTTCTGGTTAGTGGAGAGGGGGTACCTCTGTCATCTAGATTGCAGAGCCTAATTTGGCTGTGCACAGGACAGGCCCAGGGTGAAAAGCCCTAGTGGACACCTTACTTCTCTGTAATTTAGCAAGGAGCAGCCTCACTCAAGGGGATCACCCTGGTCTCTACCAGACAACACTGCTAGACCAGCTTTTATGTTCATTCATGCCAGGGGTAGGATGCTGAAGAACGGTAGGAAGGGATACCAATAGCCATAACTTCTTTCTCTTTCCTCTTCCATCTGCTCAAGGCAGGGGGTTGTGGCCATGTGAGGTTCTTTGTAAAGAAGGCCCCAGATAGTCTCTTCCAGCCTCATTTTCCCTACCTTGCTGACTTTATCCTAGACCCATGCTTTCTCCCCTGCAGGATGACATCCACTTACTTCTTATGGGGATTCAGTGTAAACAGCTGAGTTACCAAGAGAATCCAAGATTAATTGCCCCCTGGCAGAGCTGAGGGGCACAGAGAACAGGGTCAGAAGGGTGACACCCTTCTAGCCATGTCTTCTTTCTTAGCACATACCTCCCTCCCAGCTGGCTAGTTTGACACTGAGGGACCAGAGCCCAAAAGCCAGTGCAGGAGGGTGAAAAGCTGGCAGAGGCAACAGGATGGTTTTCACTGGCATGTGAATTTGAGTAAAACCTGCTGCTTCCCAGGCCTCAGTTTCCTCAACTGACCAATGAACATTAAAATTCCCTGGTTATTTTATTAGCATTATTAGGAAACAACAGAGGATGGTGGGTTAGTTAGTTTTTTGTTGTTGTGGTCAAATGCCTGGGAAGAAGCAACCTAAAGGTTTACTTTAGTCACAGCTTGAGGGCACAGTCCATCACAAAGGGATGATGTAGTGGCAGGAACAGGAGACTGCTAGTCACAACTTCACCCACAGCAGGAAGCAGAAAGGTGAAGACTGATCTACTCTCTTCTTCCGTTTTATTCAGTATGGAATGGCAACACATTCAGAGTGGTTCTCCCCACCTCAATTAACTTGACCTACAAACTCCGTCACAGGAGTGCCCAGAAGTCTCCTAGGTGACTCTAGGGTCTATCCATTTGACAATATCAACTGTCACATAAAAGATGAAGGGGTGTAGCTACTATCCCTGGCCCTTACCAACAGCACTGCAACTGTTTACATTGGTTCTCTGCTTTATGGAGGAGGAAACTCAGTCTTAGAGACAAGGATGAACATCACATGTCCATAATAGTGATCCCATCACTGAGAACCCTGTACCCTCTTTCACACTGCACTGTGTCCATAGCCTGTATTACCTGTGGAACTAAGGGATGCTGGGCACATGTGAACAGTTCACCAGCTTTGTCAGCACACCACATGCTTTACTCTGCATTGAGGGTTCAAGTGTGTGGAAGTGAGGCTAGTGAAGGTGGGGAGGAAGGAGAGAAAAGAGAGAGTGAGGGGGAGGAGGGTCAGGCAAGACCTTCACAGAGCCTTGAAGGCTGGGGTCCAGAGAAGTGAGAAGGTAGGTCTCCAACAGACAGTGAGGTGTGAATGATGGAGAATGACCCTTGCATAGGCTCAACACCATGAGAGGGAGACAAGACCAAGGCTGTGATGGCTATGAGGGGTCCACATGGAGGCTGCGGGTGGCAGGAGCAGGAGCACCTGTCTACGGCAGGACTATGTGGCAAGGACAGAGAAGGTCACAGAGATGGATGTGTCTGGGGAACGAACCACCCTCTGCATTCTCTGCTCATAATATGAAGCATTTGATTTCTCATTCACACTCTAGGGTCAATGACAGACTAGCAAAATAAAAAAATTCAATAGTAGAACCCTTGGAGATAATTAGCATTTTAATTGGGATCACTGCTTCAGGCTGGGGGGGGGTTGCCTCAATGCTGGGATTCTGGCAGCAGCTGGCACGTCCAGCAGGAAGTGGGACACCATTCTGCCACCCAGGAACACTGCCAGCCTTCCTTCTTCTCTCACACCTTTCCATTCAATTAACCCCCATGGATGTCTTCTCTGCAGTGAGCCCTCGATGGATGTTTCCACACTGTATCTCATTTAATTCCATCCGTAGCCCAGGACTGCCTGAGTTATTCCTCTGCCATCCATTTTCAGGCCAGCTTGTTGCGGTGACTCGTCTAAGGTCCCATGGAACTTAATGGTTGGGCTAACACTGGCGTTTAGAATCTTTTCTAAGTACCATCCTGCTACTCTATGGTGATAACTCCTGACTGGATGAGTAGACAGAACTCTAGCAGCACCCCTGCCCTATTGCCTCCACCACCTCACGTTCTGCCTGTCAGTTGGCAAGAGTAAATATGGAAGCCTGTTGGCTTAGAGACAAGAAAAGGACTCCAAAAATCAATCCAACTGACTTAAAGTTCTCAATTTGAGAACCATATATTTTTATAAGGACAATTTCACGGGGAAATTGTTTTAAAATGCTGTTCTGGGGCCTGAGTGATGGCTCGGTCAGTAAAGTGCTTGCCCTGCAAGCACAAGAACTTAAGGTTGGACCCCTGGGAATCACATAAAGCTAGGCAGAGTGGTATACATCTGTAATCCCAGCTCTGGGGGAGATGGAGACAGGAGGCTCCATGGAGATTGCCGGCAGCCAGGCTATGTGAATTGGTGAACTCCAGGTTCAGTGAGAGACCTGGTCTTGAATCTATGGAGAGCAATTGAGGAAGACATCTGAGCTGACCTCTGGCTGCCACACACAAGCACATGTGTGCACAAAGATACACACACAAGATGCTATTCTTTTGTGCTCTGACAGGAGGTAATTAGGGAACTCCTGGGTGCACGCCCACAGGAAAGGAAGCCCCAGTTATCTAGAGTCTGAAGGCTGACTGGCTTTCATAGCTGTTTGGTTTTGGCCCCCTGGGGTCAGGAACTTAACACCGCACATCACTCCCACCACTTCTGAAATGCTCTGTCTCAGAGGCAAGGTCAAGCTGAGCAAAGTGCATGTGGTTTTTGTCTCAACTTCTCCCGCGTCCCTCCCTCCACACAAGCAGGAAGAAGGCCTAATGACTTGATCAAATGTGAGGCCAGAAGCTTAGTGTGGTGGGTCTTCTCTCCCAGCTTTGTGGGGAGGAAAGGATAAAGACAGAAAGGTCATTTGGAAAGAGAAGTTCCACATGCTGGGATACTTATCCAAGGCGACAAGCAGACAATAGAGAGCAGGGTGTGGATGGATGGGGTAGAATCTTTCCATGAATGCTCTCCTGCACTGCCCCTAGAGCTGAGCATCAGGACCCAAGACCACTTCTGGCCATGTCCTACTCTGAGGGTAGGGAGTTCAGAAGAGACCATGACTCCTCTTTCTGGATTATATTCTGGAACCTGGAACTCTTGAATTTTCAGTCCAAACGTTCTAATAGTTCTGGAGCTTCTTTTGAGATTCAATTCCAATCTGGCTATGGTCCCCATCTCTGCAGCCACAGACTTATGGGGCAACTCAGGGCATGGCTATTGGGGGTCAGAGGAGGGCAGAGGGCTGCAAGCTGGAGTGGCACAGACACAAGGTGGAGTGGAGCTAGTACAGCTGGGCTTGAGGATGCCTGTGTGTGTGCTTGCCTGCTCCAGGCCCTGCAAACATTAGGACTCTTTAATCTTGCCACCAGGGACAGATACATGACAAAAGGCAGCATCATGTTCACCCTTAGGTACTGGTTACTTAGTACTTTGATTAATTTATCAGATTCAATATTCCAGTCTAAATTTGATTTCTTTCATTTTTCTTTCTCTTATTTTATTTTATTCTGTTGAGACAGGCCTTATTGGCCTCGGGCTCATTCTCTCACTAGACTAGGCTGGCTGGACATTGATCTCAGGGTTCTGCATGTTTCTTCATAAGTACTAGCTTATTCCCAGTTTACACTCAGCTCTTTACGTGGGTGCTGGGGAATTGAACTCCAGTCCGCATGCTTGTGTAGCAAGTACTTGACTGACTTGACATCTCCCTAGATCTTTTCTATTTTATTTCTTTCTGAGACAGAGCCTTGCTGTGCCAGCCCTATCTGGCTTCAAACTCTCAAACCTCTTGCCTTGAGTCTCTTCAGTACATGGATTATAAACTCATGCCACTGTGCCTAGCTCTGGATTTGAATCTTCAACAAGACTAGGTTTAAGAGATCTCTGACTCACTCAAATCTTTGCCCTACATGGTGCAGGCCTCAGAGAACTTGCAGCAGTATGGGGAAGTGGGTGCGGCCAGTGGTCTCTAAAGACTGGACAGGATTCTAAATTGAAAGTCTGAAGGGGCAAGGGTGGTGGAACAATTCCTTTCGGAAAGGATTCAAGGTTGCACAAGAGGAAATGAGGCCTGGAAAGTGATGAGTGTGCTAACTGAGGAGCAATAGTGAAATGCTTGTGGCCACCTTTGCAGACTACTTTCCATTTTTGAATTTTTCAGGGGCCCACCACACTCCAGCCTGTCTTTATATAATACCTCGTTCATACCCTCCTTACATTTTGGCTAAGCCCTTGTGTACAAAACACACACACACACACACACACACACAGACACACTCATACAACACACACTCTCATGCTCTCTCTCTCTCATACACAGAACACACACTCACACACAATCACACACACACCTGCTTCCACTCTAAGTTCAGTCTGGTGACAAGCCAAGATGACAGAGAAGTCGGCTCACTGCCTTTAAGCCATTAGGAAGAAAATGAGAACCAGAATCCATTGTGGCGCAGCTTTGAAATAAGATGCGAGACTAGACCAGCCTTTGCCTCCTGTGGTCACCCCATGATCGCCCTGGGGAAGGCAGTCCTGCTATAGAATCAGCCCTGATCAAAACCCCCACAAACCCGAGCTGAAACCAGAACTCTGTGTGTTATTAAAGTGTTTAATAACTCTCCACAGCTCCTCCCTTGCAAAGCCTCTGCCTGTGGGGGGGGGGGGGGGCTTGTTCCTCTTTCCTTCACCCCCTCCTTTCTGATGGAGGATGGGATGGAGGAGGGTGGATGGATTTGATTTTCCTCACCCAGTTCACAATCATAACCGCTGTGTTGGTAATTTCCATGTTCTGGAAGCCTCCTTACAGTATAACAAATGCCCTCATTACCGTATTTGCCGCCCTTTAATGCAGTTTTAAACACGCTGCTCCATTTCAGTCGCCCAGCAACGTGGCGAGTCAGTGGCTGGTGAAGCTTCCTGTGTGCAAAACAGGTCTCTGGCCTGCCTGGATCTGGAGATGTCAATCTTATCTGGCAAGCTGAGTAATTTGAAATTTAATCATCTTTCTCCCAAGTGAGAACATCTTATCATTACTTTTTAGAGGAAAGGAAAAGCCCAGAAACCAATCTCTGAAGTTTGGGGGTGATGGTGGAGGGTCGTGGGACCTCAGGCTTGGGTACCCATGACCATCTCCTTGGGGAATCTTTGAGGCTCTTTATCCAGGTATTGTGTGACTCTTGGCAAATTTATGACTGTCATCCACTTCATGCCTGGGTAGGCAGAGCTGACTGGTATAGGTGGCCAGGACAGCAGTGGGTATGCCCTTGGGTGGTCTCTCCTTCAAGTGCTCTCTGTTTCATCCTTCCTTGTGCCCAGCATTCCATAGGATCTCTTTTTCCTCCCTTGTTAAAAGGCAGTTGCCTCAAAGACATGGTATAGCATGTTAGGATTAGCTAGCAGGTCCCACCATCACCACCTGGTACCCAATTCTCTCACGTGGTCACTGAAGATATTTTAACTACAGCCTCTAGGCAGCAGAAGACTGTTTGCTTATGTATGTGTGTGCGCGCGCGCACATGCGCGTGTGTGTATGTGTGTGTGTGTGTGTGTGTGTGTGTGTGTGTGTGTGTGTGTGTGTGTGTGTGTGTGCATGTGCCAGCGTGGAGGTCAGAGCTGTGTGCTGCTGTGCTGGGCTTTGCATGGGTTCTCGGAACTCAGACTCAGGTTCTGGTACTTTGGGACAAACTCATTACCCTCTTAACCACCTTCCTAGCCCACTGCTTTTTATTTTTATGTTTAAGTTGCCCAGCTTGGTCTCAAACTCATGTTGGATTTCACACAGGTCTTGAAATGTTATCCTCCAGCCTCTGCTTTCTACATAGCTGGGATTATAGGCCTGTACCATCAGGCCTGGCTGTTTTTAATAAAATCAGATTCTGCCTGCGGATCATGAGGAGAAACAAGAATGTATTTGAGCCAGAAGCCTGTGTGAGGAAATTCCTGTCATCAGCTGTGTGCACTTCAGCATGGGGAACCTGGCTTGAAGCGGCGTCTGGCCCAAACAGAAGTTCCTTCCTGCTGGAAGAGCCGTGATGATCTTGCATATGCAATTATCAACACACAGCACACTGGCAGCTCAGGTGCAGAAGACCTCCAACGGAAGATTCTTCTGGATTCTGTAAGAGTCTTAACGCTCCTGACCCAGCAGCAACAGCTCTGGAGTGGAAAGAAACTTCCTTGTATGTTCGTTCATAAATGAAAGCCAAAAGGCAATGACAGTGCCAAAGGGAAAACCAGATTGCTTTTTCTACTTTGCCCATAAAAATACCACAGAACTCTGGACCGGGAGGAGAAGGGCCAAAGAAGATGCTGTCAACAACACCGGGGGAAGGAGTAGCTGAAGGGCCGGGCAGACGGCAGGCACCATTAAACATGGCATGTTCTGTTTCTGGTTACATTTCACTGTGTGTGCATGTACATGAACGCATGTGTGGTTGTGCGCACGTATGTAGGGGTTCAGATGTCATCCTCAGGTGCTGACCTTGTATGTGAGACGGAGTCTCTCACTAGCCCAGTAGGCTAAGCTGACTGGCCAGCACGCACCACCGCACCCTACTTTTATCATCTTGGTTCTGGCGATTGCACTCAGCATCTCAGTATTGAAAGACCAGCCCTTCACCCAGTGACCTGTCTCCTCAGTCCATGTTTGGAGTTTCAATGGTTTTTGGAAAGTATGATTTTTGATTGGCTGCTTTCTCGGTACAAACAATTCTTATACCCAGTTTTGTATCAGATCAGGCTGACCTTGAACTCACAGAGATTTATTTGCCTGTGAGTCAAGCCATTTTTATGTTCCCATGGTTAAAAAGGAAATCTCCTTACTTATAGAACAAGGGGGAATTGATGAGCTTTAAAAACAACCTTCCCTGGCAAAGGAAACAGTGGGCCCTGGTGCTGACTTCCTGTGATATTCTGCATTGAGTGTCTGCACATATGAAATCTCAGTGGGAGACATCATTGCTGGGAGGGTGAGTCTAGGGACTGGTCTCTGTCTAGGAGGAGTTGGGTAAGACTAGGGTTTGGGGAAAGACACGGATTTTATTGTGTCAGCTAAGCCTTGGGAGATCCAGAGCACAAAGCAGAGAGAAGGTAGGGATGTCTGCTCAGGGCTGGCTAGGTATATTCCATGGTCCCATCCCTCAGGGCTGTCTGCCTGGAGTTTTCCCCACAGCCCTGGCCCAGTGCAGATCCCACCTGCTCACAGCTTGCTTCTCACACCTGTTCCTCCAGACTCCAAGCTGCTATGATTACAGTACTTGAAGGTGCCCTTCCCAGGTGGTACCAATGCCTTTCTGGACTTCTTAGCATCTTTGCACACATGCCTGTGAGTCCCTCACTCACCTCCAGGGCACTTTGTCATCCCAGGTCCCACTCTGACTGATTCTGACCCATAGTACCATTTGTACTGTCAGATGAGACCCTGTGACAAAGACAAAACCCTTTGGGCCCTGTCCTCCACCCACCAAGAAAGCATGCCAAGACCATCTTGTCATGCAAGGTTCAGTTCATTTAAATTGGAGGTTCTCAATCCATTTGTTGTGACTCCTATGGGGGTCAAATGACCCTTTCACAGGGGTTACCTAAGATATGGTGCATAACAGATATTTGCATTATGATTCATGACAGCGGCAACATTACAGTTATGAAGTTGCAACAAAAATAATTTTATGGTTGGGGTCACCACAACATGAGGCACTCACTGTATAAAAGGGTCACAGCATTAGGAAGGTTGAGAACCATTGATTTAAAATATCCTGAGTTCTGCTTAATGTTTTCCTCACCTCAGACATGTGGACAGTTTCCTAAAGATATTCATTGATTCTCCACTAATAGCATTGCCTGAAATAATCTGTAATGGTGGCATGGCCAGTGTGGAGTGGCAGATACGTGTGACTTCCTTCAACCTCAGCAAGGTGAGCTGTTTACAAGGCCCCTGTCTGGACAGGAGAAAGTCAACCTGGATCTAACCATTAATGGCGGTAACATTCCTGCAGTGTGATGTCTGTATCAGACCATGTAGAAGCTCTCTTCTCCTGCACAGCAGCACCAGTGAGAAATGTCTCACCGTGGAAACAGAAACGCTCCCATGTGCTGAAAGCTGACTTTGCTCTCGGCTCCACTAAATGTGGTCACCTGGGCTAAGGTGAGCCCGTAAGAAGCACTGGACTGTCTCACTTCAGTCATCTTAAAGCTGACCTCGTGGTTGCCCCATTCCAGGGTGGCAGGACACCCTAGGGGTCAGTTTGGGTATCCACCCCACTCCTCTCCCTTCTCAGCAGGAACTTGGGACCTTCATCTTACATCTGCCCTGAATTGCAAGCTGATCTGAGAGGACAGAAGAACGGTGAATTGTTCCTGAGGGGACAGGACAGGCCATAACGCTGGGTCTTTAGATCTTTATCATTGCCACCTGGCTCTACTCTGAAGAAAACACAAAAGGTGTGGCCAGAGCCCTTCTGGGAATGATTATGAGGTCTAACAGGCCAGGAGGATCATAGACCAGTCAGGGTTCTGTCAACTGTCTGGAATAGACACCAGAGAGGTAGGGAGAGCGTGTGGAAAGGCCAAAGAACAGGGTCCCAAGGATGAGCAAGGCTCATCCTAAAGTCTGACCCACCTTCTGCAGGAGCTCCACAAGTCACTGAGAGGAGTAATCCATCAGAGGGCAAGAATGGAGCAGTTACCCAGGCCACAGGATGACTGAGAGTTCACAGCCTAGAGCTTCACTTTGTTTTGTTTTGTTTATTTATTAATTCAACTTACATCTCAATCACAGCTCCCTCCCTCTTCCCCCCTACTCCTCTGGTGTGGGGGGCACCCACATATAAGCCTCCCTCCGTTCACCAGTCACATAAGGGCTAAGAGCTTCTTCTTGCTCTGGGGCAGGAATTGGCAGCTCCACTAGGGTGAAGTGTCCCACTAACAGATAACAAAGTCCAAGACTGAGACCTCCCCACCCTTACTTGTTAAGGGATCTGTATGAGGACCAAGTTGCCTGTCCTCTATATTTGTACAGGGGCTTCTAGGTCAGGTCTCAGCTTTTTTTTTTCTTCTTATTTTGGTTAGTGCTTCAGTCGCTGTAGCCTCCAGGGGTTGGTTGGTTCTGCTGATCTTCATGGGTTGATCTTGACCCCTTCGGGTCTCTCTATTCTTCCTGGGCACATATCCAAAAGATTCTTCACCAAACCACAGGGACATTGGCTCAACAATGTTCATAGCAGCTTTATTTGTAGTATCTAGAAACTGGAAACAACCCAGATGTCCTTCAACCGAAGAATGGATAAAAAAACAAAAACAAAAAACTGTGGTACATCTACACAATGGAATACTACTCAGCTATCAGAAACAAGGAAATCATGCAATTTGCAACCAAATGGATGGAACTAGAAAAGCTCATCCTGACTGAGCTTACCCAGACCCAGAAAGATACACATGACATGAATTCACTAATAACTGGATTTTAGCCATATATTACAGGATAACTATCCTACAACCCACAGACCCAAAGGAACAGGAACCTAGCAGATCTATCCTATGAGTAATTCCACCCAGCAGCAGATCAAAACAGATGCTGAGACACACAGTCAAACATTACGTGGAGCTCTGAGAGCCCTAGAGTTTTGTTTTTTTTAGTAATAAAGCATCAAAAGCAAAGTATAAAGATAGGTAGTTGACTGAAAAAATATAATTTCCCAACATTTTGGATGGAAATTTTAAGATATACTAAGAAGTCCAAAGAACAATTAAATTCCTGTCTCCAGACCAGGAGTGGATGGATTCTTCCTCCTTCCTATTTTTGCATGGCCTAGAAGCTAAGAATCACTACTAAATGGCTTTTAAATGACTGAAGAAAAAATACCACAGAAGAATAACATTCTGTGACATGTGAAAATTATATAAAATTCAAGTTGGAATGTCTGCAGGTAATTGTTCACATGTCTGAGGGGAGGGAAAAATTAAGCAGAACTCAGGATGTTTTGGTTATCAATGGTTCTCAATCTTCCTAAGGAATGTCCTAAAATTTCATTGGAAAATATCAGGTATGTTTGTTTCCTGATCATTTGTGGCTGCTTTCATGGTTCCTTGGCAGAGAGCCCTCGTTGGGACAGAAACTATGTGGTCGACAGGCTGGAGAAATGGCTCAGTGGGTAATGACACTTGCTGTGTAAGCATGGGGACCTGAGTGTGAATCCCCAGCAACGGCATGAAAACTGAGTATGGTCATTTTGCCTGTTGCTCGCTGCCAGCCTGGCTGCAGGTTCAGTGTGAAAGCCACAAGGCAGAAAGCGAGTGAGCAGGACATCTGAAGTCCTCCTCTGGCCTCTGCCCCCATTCACAGGTATACTCATGCTTGCCTACATGCACATACAGCACAATTTAACACACACACACACACACACACACACACACACACACACACACACACACCCCACCACCACCACCACCAACAACAACAAAGAAAAATCGTAGCTTTCAAATGCAGACAGTATTTCCCCATTAAGAAGGCTGCTGACTCCTGACTAAGAAGCTTCCATTAGCATTGTGCTACATCAGATTTATCACATGTACAGATAGAAAAAGAGAGGCGAACCAGAAAGCAGGGGAGCTACTATCCAGAATTAGCCAGGAAGGAGAAAGCCCTCTTTCCTAGGGGGAATCCCCAGAGGGATAGTGGGGAAAAGGACCAGAGAATCAAGACACTTTGGCCTTTTGTCTGAGCGTGGAATTGTCTGACAGTGATGCTGTTGCTCTTCCTGCTGTTTCCTGGTAATGGACTGGGCCAGGCAGACACTATGAACATGAAGAAGTTCTGCATGTTCTTAGATTAGCTGCCTGGAAGGTCATATGGCTGGTGCAGATATTGCAAGAGTGTGTGCGTGAGTGAGTGCATGTGTCTGTGTCTGTGTGTGTGTGTGTGTGTGTGTGTGTGTGTGTGTATGTGTGTGCATGTGCACGTGTAGGTGCATGTGTGTAGTGTGCGTGCTCATTCACATATGAATGTGGCCAAAAGTCAGTTGTCTTCCTGAATTTCTCCACCTTGTTATTCTCCAGGATTGTCTAGACTGGCTGGTCAGTGAGCTCTAGGGATCTGCTTGTCTTGTCTCTGACAACCTGTTCCTGCTTGTCCCCCAGTACCTAGATGGCAGGCCTGCACTGCTCCACTTGACTTTTTCTGTGAGTGCTGAGGATGTGAACTCTGGTTCAGTGTGCATGGCAAGTGCTCTGTTCTCTTCTGCTGTCTATTGCTGTGATAAACAAGATGGCACAAGAAACTTGGGGAGGAGCTTATTTCATCTTAGAGCTTGTAGTCCACCAGGAAGGAAGGTCAAGGCAGAAAGTCAGTAGGAAGTGAAGCAGAGACTATGAAGGTACCCTGCTTATTGGCTTGCTCAGCCTGCTCTCTTACACAACCCAGGACCACCAGACCCAGGGATGGCACCACTCACAGTATGCAGGAGGGTCCTACATCAATCACTAGTTTAAAATAAAATGCCCCAAAGAGACTTGCCTACCAGTCAATATGATGGAGACATTTTCTCAGCTCAAGTTCCCTCTTCCAACATGACAGGACTCCAGCTTATGTCATGTTGACAAAAAACAAAAACAAAAACACACAAAAAAACTAACCAGCACACGTTCTTCCCCACTGAGCCACCTCCCCAATCCTGATGTAGATCTTTCGAAGCCCTCTGGAGGCATGTCTCTGAAGCATAGGGCTGGGCACGTCTGTGACTTCCTATGTTTATCAAGTGGATACAGGTATGGACCTCTGAATTGGGACCTAAGTTGGCAACCCTTGAAACACCAACAGAGACATGGAAGATGCTGGAGAACAGGAGTGAGTATAAGTAGGCATTAACCTTGGTGGGAGCCACTGCAATGTCCAGACATGTCTAACTTGAAACCTGCATGTACCCCAGGGTAGCTCTGACTGCGGCCCAATACACGATCATATACCCAGTTAAAACATTATGGGATTTTTTTTTCAGGCATTATTTTTATAACTTGATTGCATGGTTCTCAAGCCTGAACTTCGTAGATGACAATGACAAAAGGTTGGGGATGGGGAGATGGCTCAGGGGATAAAAAGAAGCCTGAGGTTTGGATATCTAGCAGTCATGTGAAAAACCAGGCATGGCCACATGCCCCTGTCTGCACTCCTTGCAGCGAGAGGAAGATCACGGGAGCTCACTTGCCATCAGTCTAGATATTAATGGGCTCTAGGTTCAATGAGAGACTCTGTCTCAAAAAATAAGGTGAAGAATAAAGAGGTACAGCCCAGCTCGGCCCTTGACCTGCATCCCAGCTCAACCCTGTACCTGCATCCCAGCATCTAGCTTCCACACATCTGTGCCCATACGTGCCAAGTGTCCCTGCACACACAAGACACACACACACTCACAGAGCTGACACTGTCCCCTGTGGCCAAGGTGCTGTCTTAGAGGTAAGGGTGATGCCTAATTTCAGCAGTCTCCGTGAAGTGAGGAGAGGGATGCTGTCAGCACCGAGAGCATCTTGTGCAGGTGCCAGCCCTGCCGCTTGATTTCCAGGTAGCTCCTGGAAGCAACTTCAAAATCCTTTCACAGAAGGGAATGTGATTGCAAACAGGTGCCTCAAAACTGCATAATGTGCTTTTTCCTGTTTCCAAGTAACACTGAAAAAAGGAAAAGAAGAGCAGCCAGTTTGGAGTGATGGAAAAAGCTGAGGAGAGCGAGGAAGGTGGTAGCTCACACAACCCTGGCAAAGTTGCAGGTTGCAGATACTGATTTCGCTGCAGCCTTGGAACCAGGGTAAGCAGTGCTGTGATGGCACGGAGGTCTTCCCCAGGCTTGAGAACTGAATTGCTCATGGCCTTGGAGGGAGGCCTGTGTGGGTTCCATTTCTTCTGCTTTGTGGTTTTGGCAAATCAGAATGGCTGGAATGTGCCCTGCCCATTGTTCTGAGATTAACACAGGAAGATACTGCATTAGCTGCTCTTCCCAATGTTGTAACAAAACATCTGACAAAGCAGTTAAAGGAAGGAAGGCTTGCTGTGTGGCCTCTCATCTGAGGATACTTGGTAGCAGAAAAGTCACATGACAAGAGTGTGCAGCAGATCTCATGGCATCCTCAGTCATGAAGCAGAGATAGACAGACCAGTGCCAGAGCTCAGATCCATTCCTCTTTTTCCTTTGGTCCAGGATCTCTGGCCCATGAGTGCCATTCACATTTAAGGGAGTCTTCCTACCTCAATTAAGCCAATCTAGAAAATCTCTTGCACACACGCCTTGAGCGTTGTCTCCTCAGTGACTCAAGATCCTGTTAGGTTGACAATGGGTATGAACCATCACAGACACTCTTATTGGGCATCTTTTATGTGCTCCACCCTTTCCTGGCCACTTTACTCATTCATCCTGGATTGGATTTTAGGAACTTTTGGACAGAATGATCTTGATGGATCATTTAAGTCCACTCCCCTCTTGAGTGACTGGCTTAAGAGTGATTTCACAACTGGATATGGTTGGTGACTCTCGAGGGCTCATCTTCTGGGAAAGGTTTCTTGGGTTTTTTTTTTTTTTTTTTTTTTTCAGGGGTGATGGAGTGTTTCAGAACTCCACACGGGTCATGGTTGTGCAGCACTGGGAATGCATTAAATGTCACTTTGAAAGTTCGTTTTGTATTTTAAATTCCTGGGTGACCTCTAGTCTTCAAGTACTAGACCATGGATGAAGTCAGAGAGGAAGCCCAGGTCTGTGAAAATGATATCCAGCTAGATGAAAGATTGGGTTTGTGAGCACATGGGCTTGATGGTAGCTACCCATGCTCACTCATCTGCCCTTTGTGAGGTGTTTCAGAGCTTGGAGTTAACAGTGGTCTTCTCATGCTATTCTCACTGCAGGCCTGTATGGTGGGTAGGAGGGGGTGGCTCACATTTGAGAGATGAGGATGATGAATCAAGAGTAGGAAAATCAGAACAGTCCTCCTTGAATTACTTCAAGAAGCCCAAGGATTAACAGAGGGACTGACACCTGTTGGTCTCTACGCATACATAGTGTTTAGTGACTGCTGGAGTATTGGGGAGGGGATATTTTTGTTGTTGTGTTTTGAGACAGTGTCTTACATATCCCAGAGTAGCCTCAAACTCAAACTCCTGATCATCCTCCCTGCAGCCCTGGAATGCCAAGGTTACAAGTGTGTGACACGATGCCCACTTTAGTGTGCTGGGTACCAAACCCAGTGCTTCATCCATGCTAAGCAAACACGCCACCAACTGAACTACATCCATAGTAGTTGAAAGGAACAAGATGCTCATAACTATAATAACATTCAGTAGTTATTAAACCCCTACTGTGTGTCAAACAAGACTTTAAGTACCGTACATTAATTATGTTATTTAATTGTTAATACCATCAGTCTAGACTCCACAAGAGATGACCATGGCCCAGAAAGGTGAAGCAATCCTGCTGAAGTGCTGCGTGAAGGGGCCAGAGTTCAGGCAGTTTGAGATCAATCTAGCTTGACTCAACATTAAACTGAACGCTCCTCTCTGGCAGGTGACTGGAATCTTGGGGACAAGCAACCTGTTACCAGAAGAGGAAATGGGCAGTGAGGAGGAGAAGGGAGAAAGGAAGAGAGAAAAGAGATAGAAGATAAGATAAGGAGAAGAAACTGGAGAAGGAAGAGGAGGTGGAGATAGGGGAGGAGGAGGGATACTCTTTGGCCTTTAACTCCACATGTAGCCTTGAACTCCTGACTTGCCTATGTCCACCTCCCAGTTGCTGTAATTATGTCACCACAGTTCCAAAGGTGACCAAAACAAAAAGAACCCTAAATGCAGAGTGCTTTTGTATCTCTCTACCTGTCACTCTTTCATTACAGTTTTGCTTTTTATGGCCAGTGATGACTAGTCGTAAGAACTGCTTCGGTTGCACAGACAAGGGGCCTCCTGGGAGAGGCCTTCATTAACCTACACTATCAGCTCCCAGATCTCACCTTTGCTAACACAACACCCCCTTCCCAGACATCCCAAAGGATACTTCTGGGGTGAGGGGACACTGTTGTTTATGCAATCTAGAAAACACCAAAACTGCAAACATAGGCATCTAGCAGCAAAGTAGATGGCATTCTTCCTGGAACTGTGGTGGTATTAGCCCAGTGTTTGGGACACAGGAAAATCAGAAGTTCAAGGCTACATATGGAGTTAAGGGCCATCCTGGGCTATGTGAGACTCCATCTCAAGCAAATGAAAACCAAACAGGGCACACTGACATGTGCCTGTAATCCCAACATTCAAGAGGCTGAAGGGAAAGGATTGCACTAGGTTGGAGGCCAGCCTGAGCTATCTGTATCAAAAAAGCCAGAAAAGGAAAAGGAGGAGAGGAGGAAGAAGAGGAGAGGTATGGGGGAAGAGGAATAATCTGAGAGGATCTACAAATAGTAGCAAACACAAAGGTGTGAAGAGAAAAAGAAGGGCATTTCCCCCTGGCATCTGAAGAAGGCATAACTTCCGGGTGTGAGGAGGTCCATACCGTGCTTTTCCTGCTGGGCAGGGTAGGAAGTGACATGACTGAGACAAGGCAAAGTACTGGCAAGGTGTCTGTGGCAAAAGGCACCTGCTGCCAAGCCTGATGGCCTGATTTTGATCCCTGAGACCCACAGGCTAGAAAATGAGTGAGTGCCTGCCCCAGCAGGGATCAGCTAGCATGGGCAGGTGAGCAGGAAGGATCAGGTGACCCCCCACCCTGGAAGGACAGGTGTGGCAGGGCCCATCTTACTATAGCAGGTAAGGAAATTCTTCCTTACATAGGTATCAATAGCTAAGGAGGGGGCATCCCATCAGGACACCGTTCCCACCGTATATAGAGACACAGACAGGTGGTTGTGTTAACTCCCTACTTACGCTTAGATATTTGGTTCAAAGTCTTCCTTGGTTGATTTTATGGTTTACTTTCCATCCTTGGACAGTTCCAGTTGCTCTTTCTAAAGCCCTGAACTTCAGTGTTTTTTTTTTTTAATTACTATTTTGTGTGTATGGATGTTTTGGCCGCATCTCTGTACACCATGTATGAATGGTACCCACTGAGGCCAGAAGAAGGCAATGGGTACCTTGAGAGTAGGGTTACAGTTGGTTGTAAGTCACCTTGTGGATGCTGGGAATTGATCTTGGGTTCTCTGGAAGAGCAACAACTGCTCCAAATAGCTGAGGCATATCCCTAGCCTCGGACTGTACTTGACTGATCACTCCTGGCTTTATGAAAGAGAGGTAGGCCAGCCAGGCACTTCCGACAGCAATTAAAGTTACGGATCTACATGTCAGTTGCTTCAAGCCAAGTGGGATGGCAAGCGAACATCACAGATGAGAATCTCACATATGCTAACTTGGTCACTCTAACTCTAAGGTTACCGACTGATAGTCCAATATTTGGAGATATTCCAGGCTTCTCATTTATCATCCTAATAACCCAGAAACAAGCTAAGTGCCCAACAACAGGAGGTAAAACACATTAACTTGACAGACTCCATAAGACATATAATGCCTATTGAAGACTACAATAACATGGTGTCCTAGCCTTGATAAATGTTCTTACAAGGAGAGTTTATTTCGGCTCACAGTTCCAGATTACAGTCCATCACAGCAGAGAAGTCACTGTGTCTGCAGTCAGGAAGCCCAGAGCAACGAATGCTGGTGCTCTGCTCACCTTCTCCTCCTTTCTACAGCCCAGGATCCCAGCCACAGTGATAGGGTCTTCCCACCTTAACTAACCTAATCAAGGGTACCCACAGACCCATCTCCCAGTGATTCTAGATCTCATCAAGTTAACAAATGAGATTAACACAAAGACATCCTTACAGTACTGAGTAAAAATAAATTGGAAGGCATGCTGATAGTAATCTGTAAAATATTGACAACTCTGTATTTCAAGCCACATCTATATCAACTCAGATGTTTTTAAACAAGCTGGGTCATCTTAGGGGTGGCCCACTTTCCGCATACTGGCTTGCATGAGTCTCTGTGAGTAGGCACACCCAGAGAGGCAGGACAGGATTCTGGGGAACCAGAATCATCTGCCTCCACCTCCTGGCTCCTGAGTCCAGCTCCCCATGATCCTGAGCCTCATGGAGCAAGGCCTGCAGGTACACTGGGCATTGATTTCTAGTGACGGTCAGACAGATGTCCCGATGTTCAACTCTCACTTAGAATGTAGAATGGGAGCTTTCTCTGCCTTCAGGGCAGAGTCCCACGTGGTGGCTTCAGTGCTGGCTGGCTGCACATTCCTTTGATGCCTTGACGTGTGGTGGCTCTCAGCAGAGAGGTTGATGAGCTGGGAAAGGCCCCAGAGGTGGCATCACAGAGGACAGCCCCCCAAAAGGGCAGCAACCTGACCTTTCTGAATATGTGCAAGACATACAGGACTTCAGGAAGTGTGGGGGGGGGGGCATACGGGGCATAAAGCCAGAGAAACAGAGTGGCTGTTCACACTACAGTGCCCTACAGACATCTGAGTAACTCTCAATCAAAAAGTAGAGAGGAAGACATAGGAAAATATTCCCAGTGGAGCCCGGGGATGTGACTTGATTAGTAGAGGTGCGCTTGAAGAACTGGGTCTCAACCTCAGCACCACAGAGACAGTGGCACGTGCCTGTGATCCAGCACTCAAACAGCAGAGGCAGGAGAATGAGAAGTTTTCGGTCATCTTTATTTAGTTACATGGAGAGCTGGAGGCTAGTGGGCTAGGGTCTAGGAACAAAGGATTCTGGGTACTGAGGGTCCTGGGAGGCTGCAGAAATTTTAAGCAAGCCGCCATCCCCATATACATGGTGTCAAGTAGTAATGTCATTTCTTCTCTAGAGACCTGTTAAGACCTCAGCACAAGCCACAGACAATCCCAGAAGCAAGATACCATCTCTGGCGTGTCTTCCAGGACCTCCCCCCCTACGTTTCCTCTCCCTGACCAGTCCTTGTGACTCATTCTGCTCCAGTGCTTCAGGCTTCCTCTAGGACCTCAGGTCTTTGCCTGGACTGTCCTGTCCATTCAAGCATTCTCCTTCCCCCTTGTTGTGGCTACTCCTGATTCCAGGCTCCCGTGTCACCTTGATGAAGTCCCTCCTGATTCCAGGCTCCAGTGTCACCTTTATGAAGTCCTTCCTCTACCCCAAGGCCCATTGGTCCCACCCTCACCACCCACCCCTCTCCGAATTTCCCTTCCTGTCATTCTCAGCTGGAATGATGAGAATGTCTAGCTCCTTCTAGATTTTGTGAGGGGAGAGGCTGTAACCCCCAAGACTGTGTTCAAATCCAGTGACTACTGAGAACGAAAGTCCCACAGCAGATACTGTGTAAATGTGCATTGATAATGAATGGACAGATGGACAGAAAAATGACATGCAGGAGAGTATGCTCTGATGGTCCACAGTGAGAAGATGGGTGGACAGCAGAGAAGGGTGCCTGAAGTGACCCTGCAGGGTAAACAAGAGGCAGCCTGAACAGTGATGGGCGGTTCTCTAATGGCTCTCAGGCAAAATCTTGAAAAAAAAAAAAAACTAGCTTACGTCAGGAAGATGAGAAAACTGCAGTTCAGGGACAGCAGGGAGGAGTGGGCTGCAAGGACTGACCAAGAAGGTCAGTCCACTCTGGACCTGCCAGCTGACCATACCGGCCCATCTGTGGCTGACGTCAGGACCTGTGGGTCCTTAAGGCTGCCAGGCCCTTCTTATCCCTACTCGCAGCTACCATGATACTCAGCTCTTGATCCTATGTGGGGCTCACTACTTCCTGGGAAGCTAGCCACAAGTTCAAACCTCTACCTAGAGCCGTGGCTCTCAACCTTCCTAATGCTGCAACCCTTTAGTACAGTTCCTCATGTTGTGGTGACCCCCAAATCATAAAATTATTTTGTTGCTTCTTTATAATGGGAATTTTGCTACTGTTATGAATCGTAATGTAAATAATTTTGGACACAGAAGTTTGTCAAAGGGGTCATGACCCACAGGTTGAGAACTGCTGGCCTGGAGGGAGGCCTACCTTTCATGTATGTAGCTTACCTGAGCCCCACCTCTCTGGGACAACCCTGGCAGTTGGGAACTGGTAGAGACCCTATAGAGCAACCCTACCCCTGCACTGTGTCATGACAGGACCTTTTCCTAGACTAGGCCTGAGGCAGAGCTGAGACATCAAGCTTTCCTTCCTGGACCCTCAGGGATCCTGAGAACTGATTCATGGGGGACCCAGAATGCACTGGGGATGAAAGAGATCTATTCAGGCTCACCAGGCCTCCCAGAACAGAGGGCCACAGGCTGGTGATGACAGCAGAAACCAGCTTCCTCACAGGTCTGGAGGGTGCAGCCCACCATCAAAGAGTGGGCAGGGTGGTGTCTTCTGAGGCCTCACTCCTGGGCTTGGAGCTAGCTACCTCCTTCCTGTGTCTTCTTACTGTCCTCCCTCTGTATATATTGTGCCCCAAATTCCTCTTCTTCTAAGGAGGCAATCTTACTGGATTAGGGCAGGAATCCCTCTTTTTACCTCACCCTATACAGACTGAACCTAAATGCATATTCTGAGGTAACAGGAATCTCTGACATATAAATTTAGTTGGGACACAATTCAGGATATTCCAGAGGCCCCGGGGTCAACGGACGTACTTCTCGCTCCTCATGGGACAGCACCTGTAATCCAGCTACAACCCACTGAACTCATTGCTGACCCTTTGACCCTCCACCACCACCTGGCAGCAAGGGCTCCCTGAGCCAACAGCTTTCAGGTATGAGGTTAACTCTTGGCAGAGAAGCCACAGAGGTTAAGAAAAGACCCCTGGCCAGGCTCTGAGCCCCTCATAGACAGGACTTCCCCAGCCCTGAGCTTATCAGCACATTGCTGGGATCCAATAATTGGAGTGACATTCCCAGAGCAATTTGGAGCGCTCCGCCTTCCATTCTCACCAGGCAGACGGGACTTCTGGTTTGCTGCTTATGAAAAAACAAGAAATTCCAGTAAGGGATTAATGACTTAATTATAAATGCAGCTTGGAAATGTGAAGGTTATTAAGAAAGGGGAAAGATGCATGCTAATAAGAGACACACTATTAGCAGCAGAATAAAGATTCATTGTTGGCGCCACCGTAAAGCTTTCCAGGTTTGGTAATAAAAACCACCTGATCTGCACCAGGCTGGCTGCCATGGTGACAATACCGCGCTGGATCTGACTAATGAAGCTTGTCTGCCCGCCTCTGATCATTCTCCCTGTGGGGCTTGGGCTTCCTGGTAAAACTGGCCCACAGACCTCAAACCACTGCAGAGTGAGCCAGGCCTCAGCTTTTTCAGCCACCGCCTACCAGGCCCTGGGTGCCTTGGGAGTCACTAGAATGAGTCCTTCCTGTTTCCACAGGAAACTAGCAGCCGCTTCTGAGCTGTTTAACTTTGCCCCTATTTCCCAACCTCTCTGAGCCTGTTTCCTCATCTGCAACAAGTGGAGATCTTCCATCTGGCCCTAGGGAAGAAGAGATACATACACACATGTGAAGCAGCTCACACAATCACAGGACAGACTCCAGGGGCAAGAGCACCAGCCCAACCCCTTCCAGTAATCCCACTCTGGCCTACTCCTCTCAGGTCACCCAGCAGCCCCACCCCTAACCTTTTCACCTCATCCACCACAGTGTGACTGGCACCCTCCCCATTTTGGCGCCCACATTCTTGAGGCTCTTGCACATGTCACTCATACAACCCTCAACTTAGGACACTTTGCTTCCTAACAACCGCGCAGCTGTCGGAAGAGGGATGGCAGAGGAATGAGGAGAGAATGCAGGAACACTGGTGTGGCAGTTGGAATGGGCTGGGTCTCAACAGTCTACTCTGGGCCTGCTCCCTGGGAGCCTCAGTGCTCTCATCTGCAAAATGGTGACATCACTCCCTCTGGAGGACTCTGTGGGACTGTGCATCTGTTGTGTGGCAGGTCTTCGGTAAAGCCCCCTCACCATCCATCTTTGTGTGTGTGCTCAAGGCACATGTGTATGTCGGTATGCGTGGTGGCACGTATGTGCATATGTGGTGAAGGCCCAAGGTTATTGTTGAAGTGTCTTCCTCACACTCTCTCCGCCTTATACATTAAGGTGCTTCTCTCTCTTGAATCCAGAGCTCCCCAGTTCAGCTACTCTCGCTTGCTCCAGGGATAGCCTATCTCTGCCTTCCTCCTGCTAGAATGTCAAGGGTGCCACCACGCCCACTGAGCATTCACATGAGCAATGGGGATGGGAACCCTGGTCCTCACACTTGGGCAGCAAGGGCTTCTAGCTGCTGAAGCATCATCTTCCAGGGAAGTGGGGACAGGAGCAGGGGAGAGAGTTGGCACATCTAAAAATGGGGAGAGTAATGAAGAAATCTCCATCTAATTAGACGGGCTGCAGTTTTAATCAGACAGAGTTTCTCTGGCAAAACCTGTTTGCATGTTTTCTGTCATTCAACCAATGTGTTAATTAGGCAAATAATATTAATAATGATATTCACTTTGGGAAAGTTAAGAGGGGAGAGAAAGGTGGAAGTGACAGTTTGGGGCTGAGCAGGCGAAAGCAGGGATGGGGGTTTTAACTCCCAGGCAGCAGAGAGAGAGAGAGAGAGAGTAGAAGCAGGGGGTCTGAAGAGATGCTGGGGTGGGGTTACCCGGTTCTTCCCTAGTGTCTAGGGCCAGCTCTTCTATAAGCCTCGGTTTCCTCATCAGTACCACAGGAGTGATGAGGCAGAGGCATGCCCACAGGCTTGGCTCAAGAGGGTCTACCCAGCTCCTGCCCTTCCTTGATTTACCCCCTACCTTCTATCTGCTTGTTTTCAGGGCTAGGGTCCTCCCATGTCCCCTAAGGGCAGAGCAGGATATGATGGGAAAGTGCATGGAATTATGGGCCTCAGCTTCCCAAGGAATCCATCTAGGAACTCTTCAGTGAGTCTAGTTTCCTGTCTAGCCTACTGAATTCCAAGGGTTGGGACCAAGGACAGAGCTCCTCTTTGTCTCAGTCTCATGGTCTGGCAATGGCTGCCTTGCTTTCCTGACCTCCTCTGGTATCCCAAGTCAGAAGAATCTCCCAGGCTGTACCACACACTCCCCAGCAGGGTTCCCAGGGACCCCTATACCCCAATTCTCTGCTGCTGCTTTTGTTAAACCCAGAAGCTAAAGACAACCCTCTACTCTCCCCACTGCAGATACCAGAGAGACAAAGCTCTTGGGCCAAGATTAAGGGCGAAGCAGTGAGGTGCCTCTCCCTATAGGAGAGATTTTAAGTAGCACTCCCAGAGTGCACCAGTCATGATAAGTATTTCAAAGCAATGCATTTAAAAATGAAAAGCAGTGTCTGGATTCTTTTCAATGAACTTGGCCTTTAAAAATATTGCTTTGTCCATAGTATTTGTCTTGATCATCCAGTGTTTAACCATTCTCACATGGCTTCCTGACCTCGTCCACATCTAGCTCTGGTCTTCAGCATTGGCCTTGACATTCTCTCAACAAGTTCCAGGAGCCAGACACTGGAAGCACTTGCAAGGACAGTAGCTCTGTCTTCCCATCTCCCAGTGGCTGCCCAGCGTGAGTGACTGACACTGGGTAGGGACTGCACTACAGTTTCTGGGGAATGTGTCACGGTGGGGAAAGGAACAAAAACAAAACTGTTGGCAACATCTAGAGACATTGGTTTAACTGTTGGTGCTCATACAGCCATAGGCCGTGAGGCTGGTAGAGTTGTTCCATGCGGGTCTCTTTTGCCATGCTTAATAGTCTGGCCTCCCAGTGGGTAAGGCCAGCAGTGGAGCAGAGATATCCTGATGTCAGAAAGCTGTGGCTGGCCCACAGCAGGGAGGCGAATGCAGGAGGGTGGGGGTGTGATGGTGGTGGTAGCAGGGAGCATCAGTCACCAGGTAGCTACTGAGGAAGACAAGAAGCTAACCAAACAGCTGCCTCCTACCTCATAGTCACCACCTGCACATGCAAGACCTTAGAAACCAATCAGCCACCAGTCCAAGTGGAGCCCCACCCTGCGGAGGGGTTCCTCTCCTATCAGGTACTTCTGAAGAGCTCTCTTCAGAACATTTGTGGTTCCGCAGCTGCGTGCTTCTAAAATGCACACCAGGACAGCCTTGTTCTCAGGTCACTGGGGCCAGGGGTCCAGACCCTCTGGACTTGTGTTCACCAGGACCTGTGGCTCCGTCCCCCAGGGGGGGTTCACACCGGCCAGATTCTCCATCCTCAGGTGCACACTGACTGAATCTATTGTGTGACAGGAGTTGTCTATTCGTGTGTACCATTTCATCTGCCCAGCAAGACTAAACTCCATCCATCACTAGCCATCAAAAAAAAAAAATCCCCCCAACCCTCACCCCCACATTGTTTCTTTCTATTCTTCTAGAAGATTCTACCTACTGAGGTTCCTGTTTGGAGAATTTGTTGTTATGAGCACCTAACACGGAACAATTCATTTTCTCCTCACATAACTCCACAAGGGGAGCTCTGTCACCTTGTCTGCTCTTTAAATGAGGGACCAGCGCTTCCAGAAGTCACACTCATGGTCAAAATACACAGCTTCTCAGTTCTACCCCCTCTGCTGCCTGGCAAGAAGAACTAGACTGTTGTGGTCCTCGCAGGACACCATCCACTGTTCCAGGGCTTGAATGCACTGGCAGCTCATTAGGGCTGGTAGCTCAGCAGCTTGTACTTCTTACTCTACTCAGACAAGCCCAGCCCATCTTCGTAGTTTGTCTGCAAGGAGAGGCTGCACGGCCCTTTCAACTGCAGCCAGCGGACTTGGCTTGGTGTTCCTCCTGCCTGAGGTCAGACGCCCCACACACCTCCCAGTCTGTGGTGAGCAAGGACTTTACAAGCTTGTAACCCCGAGTTCCAGAGCCCCAAGGGAGTGCTGACAAGGCCTAACCCTGAAGGCAGATCTTCAGGAAGATGTGAACACGGTGACTTATGCCTTTCCTTTGCAATCACAGGAATTTTTTTCATTATTTATTCATGTACTATCTCTGTGTGAGTGCAAACATGCACATGCCGTGGCATGTGTGTGATAGTTTCAGGACACTCTCCGCTCTCTGCCCCCACCTCCTACCTCACTTGAAACAAGGCTTTGTTTTGTTTTGTTCTGCCGTGTGCACCAAGCTAACTGGTTCACAAGCTTCCAGGGACTCTCTGTCTTCCACCTCCATTTTTACTGTAGGGACGATGGGATTACATGAGTCCTGGGGATTCACACTCAAGTCCTCACACTTCCATGACAGGTATACTGGGCCATCTCCCTAGACCAGGAATTCTGTCACTGACGTGGCACCCAGTCCTCTCACTTCCTCTGCTATTATAAGCAGGTGGCATGTAGTCCTAGACTCCAGCAATCACACTGGGATCCAGCACATTACAGAAAGGCAGGCGCGCTCAGCATGGGGTGGGATCCCTCCATGGTCTTTGGTCTTTGGGGTAAATAGAACTAGGACTAAGGTAGAGTGGCTCTCACCTTCACTTATGAGCACTGAGCGGGGGGGGGGGGGGGGGGGTTGCTCTTATGGGAGCCTAGAACTCCCTTGCTTTTGCCAGCTATCAAGTAGCGTATGGTGCGCTCACCCACAGGCAGTTTTTTCTTCTCTTAATGGCATTATGTATGCTGTGGACATCAATCCCAGTGGCGCCTCTGTGTCCTTGTCCATCCAGGAGGAGGAAAAGCACAAGACAAGTTGGGGAACTGGGGGTGGAGGTCTACAAAGGAGCCCTGCGGGCGGGCGACAGCATTAAGTTGTTATGTAAATACCTTATTCAATTAGTCCTTCTTCTCCAACACCAGTCAGCTAATCACTCATGCCTGGGTGGTTCATGAATATTAAACCCAGCTCCCTTGGCAGAGCATCTCTGGGGTGGGAAACAGTGGTCTCCAAGGAAGAGAGAAGAAAAATTAGATGCCAGAAGTCCTGTTTCAGTGGGCTAGACACATCACAGTGGGAGAGGGGGAGAAGCTTGGTGGGGAAGCTTCTCACCTACCTAGCCTAAAAATGGAGACAGGTGCTCAGTGGCGCTGTAGAGCCTTCAGGCTGGGCTTGGATTGGCTGTGTGACCTAAGGCAAATGATATGATTTCTCTGGGCCTGGCGACCTCATCTGTATCATGGCTCAGTAGCCTCCACCTTATCTGTGGCTGTGATTCATGCATCCATGCATATAAAATACGCCTGCTCTGCGTATGTGGTTAGGAACTCCCAACTGTTTTAAGCCTCCTTGAATAACACCTGAGCCCTTAGGCTGCTCATGATCTGGGTCCAGGATCATCTGCACAGAAGGAAGGAGCCCAAGGCTCAGAGGCAGAACAGGCAGATGGGATGGGGAGGCTGAGCTAAGAAAGAACTCTTGACCCAGGGCAGGTGTGAAAGGTTTCTAGCTGAGGTGGATGGCTGGGCTATCAAGATGACACTGGGGCTGGAAAGATGATGGCTCAGAGGTAATGAAGACACTGGTTGGGGAGATGGCTCAGCAGGTAGGAGTGCTTGCAAATCCCTCAGCACTCAGGTAAACAAGTTGGGTGTGATGGCATTGGCAGCTGCAACCCCAGGGTTGGAGGAGGAGACAGGGCATGCTGGCCGCCATCTTACCTCCAGGTTCAGTGAGAGTGCCCATCTCAAGGAAATAAGGCAGAGAGCACTAGGGTGGGATATCTGACATCTGCCTCTGACCACATGCATGGGCACACACACATCAGCACACACGTGCATATAATGCACATACTAAATAAATAAGTAAATAAATAAAATGTAGACTCAGTGACCCTCAACCCACATATGTCCACTGAGGAGCTTCCCTGTGGCAGACATAGCAGCTCAGAGCATGGAACACTCCGAAGGCCCGCTCCTGGGGAAGCATGTTAGGGAAGAGCTGGAATCCTCAGATTCCTGCTGCTGAACAAACAGTGTGGTCTATTCCCATCCCTGGAGTTCAGGTCAGCCTTAGTGATGATCTGGGTAAAAGAACAAGGCGCAAGTATTGCTGTGAAGAAAGACCCTGTGTCTTCCCCCATGTTACTAAGCTAGGAGCCCTGGGCTCCACAGCCAAAGTGAACCCAGCCCCATGGGTGAAGCCACATGTAGGCTTCCAGAGCAGTGGGTCCCAGCTTTCCCATGCGGCTCCCACGGTGCTAACAGGCCAGTGAAGCCATCCTGGACATACCAGCAGCCCTGCCACCGGGTATCTCCCTTGTCAGCTCCTGAGGTGGGAGAGCTACCAGCCAAGCTTTGATGCTTTGGAAGATGGAATAACAATAACCTGCTTGTTGTTTGGGGCTACTGATTTCTAGAGATTGTGCCGCACAGCAAGAGACAATGAGAATTGCGTAATGGATGAGAACTGACGGACAGACCAAATGGAATGCGCAGAAGCAACCAGAAGCTTGGCGAAGATAAAGACTGAGGAGACTGAAGTGGGTAGGGGATCAGGAAATGTGAGTGTGGTCTGTGAGAGTGTGTACATTTGTGTGTATTTATGTGAGTTGTATATGTATGAGTATGTGTACATATGTGTGTATGTGTGAGTATGTGTACATGTGTGTGTGATTGTGTGTACATATGTGTGTGGGTACATGCACGTGCACGTGCACTCAGGACACACTCACGGAGGGATGATATCTGAGCAAAAACCTAAGAAAATGAACACTCCTGTGTGGAGGAAGAATATTCCAGGCAGGAAAATTAGCCAGGGAAAGGCCCTGAGTAGGGAAGTAGGGAACAGCCACGCATGTTGCTTATCCAGGGCCTTCACCCTGGCTCACATGAACAGCAGCTAGGGGCTCAAAGCAGGAAGGAGTGTCTGGTTGCTCTTAGCCTGTGCCTCCCTCCTCAGCAGAGGTGACTCACTGGGGTCACGTGGTCTCTGGTGCAGGGACTTCTTATCTCTAGGATCCAAACTGTCCTCTATGATCAGTATTCCCATTCTATAGGCTGGGCTCTGGCAAAGGACAAGCACAGAGGCTTGCAGCTTTTACAAGAGGAGGAGCCATCAGGTGGCACTTACTATTTCCTTTCCTCAGCTCTGAGCCCTCTGCGGTCAGCGCTATGATGCCCCTTTACAAATGCGGAAACTGAGGCCGAGAGATCACACATGTCCCACTCAAGGTCCTCCAGCAGGAAGACAGCCACAGGCTTCATGTTGCACAGCTGAAGTATCTGAGGCTGAGTTTCTACCCCATATAAGGTTCTCTGGGTATGTGGGATGCTTGTCAACAGAGAAGACAGCAGAAGAGGATCTACCAGAAGGAGTCCATGGTGGAGTTTGTGTGACTGACTCTAGGAAGCTGAGCAGTCCAAAATGCACTGCCCCTATACCTCAGCCTTCACTCAGCAATGCAGCTCACTTAGTAGAGCACTTGCTTAGCGGTTGCATGAAGTCCTGGGTCTGATCCTCAGCACCAGGTAAGACCAGGTGTGTGGTGGCGGATGCATGGAGCCCCAGCATTTAGAAGGCAGAGACGGGAGGATCAGGAGTTCAAAGTCACTCATATCATATAGCGAGTGTGAGACCAGCCTGGGCTACAAGGGACCTGTTCTCAACAGCAGCCCCCAGTTGCGCTCAAGGCCAATAATTATTAAGGACGGTGATAACATAGCTGACATTTCTGGAGCCAGGTTTTCAACACAGCCCACTAATGTCTCAGAATAAACTATGTGGTAAGAGCCACATTTTAAAGGGGGATATTGGAGTTCAGAGGAATTTAGTAGCCTGTTCAGAGTGACACAGTAAGGAGTCAGCTCCTCCCAACTCGAGGGCCTGTATTCTCAGCCACTTTATAGTGGCAAAACCCAGCTACAGACAAAATAACAACCTCTCCAAGGGAATCTACAGCAGGACTGGGATCAGATGGTGGAACCTCAGACATCCATATCCAGTGCTTACAATTTACACTTACAGAAGGTTCTGGCTTTATTGTATATGGTTTCATTTGAGCCCTCATGAGAGGCTCTTGCATGTGACATCACTGTTTCTTTTTCCTAAGTGCGGAAACCCAGAGCCAAGGCTCCCTAAACAAGGAAGAAACTGTCTGTGAAGTTGGAACTTGACCCCAGCCACCCATCTGGCACCTAGGCATTTACTTGTGGCCCACACCTTCAGCCACTTGGCTCTGCCTCTGTGTGCCCTCAACCCAAGGCAGGGGTTTGGTGCTGGCTGGAGCTGTCTCTCCAGCCCGCCATCTTACTAATTACCAGATTGCCCCTGCAGTAGGAGCACAGGGAATACACTCTGCGTAGGGTTGTGCCAGGGTGGTCCGTGGGGTGTGTGAGCATTTTCTGGGAGGTTCCACTTGAGTTGTGATCTAGGCTCTTGAGTTTTGGGTTCATTTTACCCAGCCTTCTGTGCTGTGGGGATTTGCAAGCTGCTCTCTCTGGTCTGAGTGTGACTTGACACCAAACTAGTGTTGAGGCCTGGTCCCAAGGAGGTGCTTTTGGGACGTGGTCAGGTCATGGGACAGAGCCCTCAGGAAAAGATTCAGTCTTGCTTGCCTGAATGAGTTCTCAATTTCAGAGCCTGGGGGAGTCACATGAGCACAGCTGTTATGGAGTGAGACTGTGGGTACTCCCCATTGGTACCTATTTGTCTTCTGCTTCCCACCATGAGTGGTCCTCTCTAGATGTTCCTAGCCTCTCACACTATGAACCCCCACACTCTTGTCTTTACAAGTGACCCAACCGAAGAGGTTCTAGTCCAAGAAAACAGGTTAGGACACCATGAGAATGACACCTGTGTGCTTCATTAATTACCAAAGAAAAGAGAATAATCAAGTTCACTTCACAATACCTCAAGAACAACCAAAGCCAGTCCCCAAAGAGCTGAGAACTAGAAGAAGAAAGAGGAAATGACAAACAGGTGTTTTCCTCCATCTGCCTTATAAAGTATGAAAAGTATAACATCCAGGATGGGCATGGGGTATGTCACTAACACCCACTCAAAAACATTGGTAAAAATCAATTTTGAGAGCCAAATAGGTGAACTGTAAAATGCACATTTCTGTCCAATGATTCTATTTGTGTGTTTTCAATTCTATTCAAGTACACCCAGATATCTGTGCAAGCATGTTTGTCTTGGTGCTGACTTGTGACTGTTGAAAATGAAACAGTTCCTGGACTGGTAAGATGGCGCATTGGGTACGGGTGCTTGCTGCCAAATTTGATGGCCTGAGTTCAATTCCCCAGACCCACATTTAGAAGGAAAGAATGAACTGCTGTAAGTTGTCTTCTGACTTCTAAATCCATGCTGTGGCTGCATGCACCTACTCACCTTACCTCCAAACAAATAAATATATATAATACAAAAAATGAAAATTAAACAATGTCTAAGCGTGGGCTGATTTTTTTTTTTAGATCTGCTAAATTCACCCAGTGGAGTATTGCAGAGTTGTGAAAAAGAGTATGGTATGTCTCCCTGTAACATCAACAACAAAGCTAAGATAGACTGTTCTTGAGGGAGGCCTCACAAGTAGTTTCTATAATTGTTCTATATCTTTGCTTCCAAATACATATTTGTTGCTATTTTTTCATGTGTTGATCTTTAACCTAAACTTCCAGTAAGCTATAAGTGGGGGAGGGTCACAGACCCAAGGGCTTGCAGCTTTCATCACTGCCACGTTTGAATATTTTCTTTTTACTATGCCTTCTTAATATTTGAAGGCAGATAAAACATGTAGACGATGAATAAATCATGGACTTTTAAAAAGGAAAAGGAAAGGAACAGGGTGGGATGTTGGAATCCAGAAACAGGAAAGGCATGTGACCAGGAGGAGAGTGGGAAGCTCTGTGTGGAAACCCCAGTCTGCAGATGGCGGGGAGGTTTTGGGGTGAGAGTACAGAATACAGGGACAGCGCCACACAGCTGCTGAGGTCTCTAGGGCTCTGTCCTGCTAAGGGATGCATGGAAGAGAGGTGGGAGTCAGAAGAGGAAGAAGGCTCTGCACAGAGTAGGATGGAAACCAGGAATGATATTCCCGGAGTCCTCTGCCCAAACACAGTCACAGGGACAGAGCAAGGAAGATGTGTGGGATGGTGTGGTAGTTGAAACCATCAACCTAACAGGCTGTAGAATCCCCTAAGAGACAGATCTGTAGGCACGTCTGTGAGGGGTTCAAGATTGAATTCATTCAAGTGGGCACTGTGAGTAGCACCACTCCCTGGGATGAGGCTCAAGATGCAACAAAAAGGAGAAAGTGAGCTGAGCCCCCAGCATTCATCTCTGCTTCCTGACTGCAGATGTAGTGTGACCACCCACCTGCCCCACCCTCTAGCCGCTGCACCTTCCTGCTGTGATGGACTGTATCTTTGGATTGAGCCGAAAATAAACCCCTCCTCCTTAAACGGCTTTTGTAGGGCATTTTGTTGTAGCAACAAGAAAAGTAACTATGGAGGCATGGAGGAGTGTGAAGGCATGTGAAGTGCCCAGAATCGCAGCAAGAATGTGAGCCCTGAGGAAAAGCTGAATGTTCAGAACCCACTCTGAACCTTTAACAAAATGATCATTGTGACAGTTCTTGGGAACAAAGGTTCTCCAGGTCACCCAGACCCTGAAGCCCAAATCTCTGAGGGTCAGGTCCAGGAACCTGCGCTTTTACCTAATTCTCCATGACCATCGGGTACTCTGAAGTTTAAGGAGCAATGGCTTAGGGACGATCAAGGCACTGGACTTGATTTCAAATGGGGCTTTCAACTTTATCTATTTACTTTAAATGCAATGTACCCTTCAATAATTGCATACCTGGACATAACATGTTCTGCTGACTCTCACTTCTATGGGAACTATTATCCTCCTCCCACCCCTGCCAAGCCTTCCCCATCTCCTTTCTAGTCATTTTGTTTTGTCCTGTGACCCAGTGAATTGAACCAGGACTGTCCACATATATGAACATGGGTATAAAATTATCTATTGGAACCAGATGGACTCATGAGTGTCTATACAACTGAAGACAATGATGTCTCCCCTCCCCCCAGCATGCATCAGTAGCCAACAGCTCCCTGGGTGGCTGCCCATAATGCACACAGATGGTTTGCTCAGCTGCCCCTATACTCCGAACATGCCTTCCTTACTTCTCTAGCAGCCAGCAGATTCTGTCATCATTGGTCCAGGTATAAGGAAAGCAACCATCTAAGCCATCAGGCCAAACCTGACTCACCATGCAGTTCTGAATTCTGACGAATTAATTTATTTTCTGTCCCCACTTTCCTTGTTTGCAAAACGAAGGAGGTAAGCCCTGTGTTCTCCAAGGTCCCTTCAAACTAGATGACTTATCACTGTGACTCATCTTGAGCCCCTGCCCCCCGTCCCCGCCCCGCCACACCAGCCCCTGCTCTGTGCCGGGCAATTGAGAATTCAATAAATATTTAGCTGATTAATGTAAGCAAAAGTATAAAAGTCACTGAAAGGGACGTTAACCTTCTAAGAAGCTCTGGAACCTTCTGTGGTGTCTGTCTCTTGTGAATCCCCTCAGAGGGCAGCAAGCATAAATAAAGAAGGCAGCTGAGTTTTTTTTCTCCCCCTCTCTTTAAAGTCAAAGGCCCATAAATCATGCATGTGCAGATTCATTTCATAATTAGCATCAGTGGGTATATGTCTGAGAAAGTTGGGTTTCATCTGGGTGAGTTGTTCTACTAATTAAAGGCTTATTTTTTGATGGGAATCATTTTGTGGAAGCTACTGCACCCATCCTACTTTAGATATGGATTTTATAATGACTCGCCAGCTTGGCAAATGAAATCAACAAACGGCACAGTGAGGCTCATGGTTCATTACACAGTAACATAGCATGTACACACAGGAACACGGCATGCACTCCAGAGCCTTCATCCTCCAGTGTAGCCAGTGGCAAGTGCACGTTCTCAAAGTCACAAGGAGGAAACCAGCAGGCTGTTGGGGAATGACTGAAGCCCGGGGCCTCCCATTAGACTAACAGAACTCATCTGGAGAACCCTATTTCATAGCACACTCCCCAACTCTGTCTAGCCTCCATGCCCCTGGCTGCCTTGGGAAAGAGCTGCCGATGCACTTGCTGGGCTTGTGTTGAAGCACTGGAGAGGTGGGCCTGCTCACTGCAGTGCTGAGCAACCCCTGGAAGCAAGAAAATTGGAAAGAGACAGCTGTGATGAAGTCTTAACAGTTTTAATAATGTCCAGGACCATGGCTGTTGCCAGGAGATTAGCAGGGAAATGGAACAGTGTGTGTTTTTTTTTTTTCTAAGAATTCCATTAGCAAAATCAAACGGGCAGGCAGGGGTAGGGGGCATGAACAGTTTTCTGGTGGCTTCAGCAGAGGGAGTTTCTAAGCTCTGAGCCTCAACAACAGTTCCTCTGTGAATCCCAGGCTCCTGTGGTCTTCTCTATCTTTTTTTTTTTTTAACCCATGGTGGTCAGGAGACAAGGTGGGTCAGGAGAGTGGAGAGACCTGAGTTCAAGTCTCTAGTCTCTATCTTCCTTACCATGTGGTCTTAGACAGCTTCCTCTCCTGCACAGAGGGAAAGCCTAACCAGGCTGAGAAGCAGATGTGGTGGGTTCCAGTGCCTGGTACAGTAGCTAGTACAGACTGGCCTTGTCATTTGTCCCTTCTTCAAATGCCACCCAGACTCACACAGGTCACTTCTCCTTCTTCTCTTTCTACATATAGAGTGTCTGTTGCATGCTAGGCCAATTCCAGGGATGACAAAAAAAAAAAAAAGGAAGATCTAATGGGCATTAGTTAAGCATTCTAAATGTTAATTAATTGGTCCTGCTTGCTGTCTGTTACTTACATTGTCTCTGATTGGGTAAATAAATTCTGAGGCCTGAGATTGAGCAAAGACAGAGATAAGCAGGACTAAGGTGCACGGGCTTCTGAAGCAATGAGATTCATGGGAAGAAGAAGCAGCAAAGAGCAGGAAGGAGACACATGATGGGGTAGATGCCTGGAACATCGGCATAACATGGAGAATAGCAGTCCAAAGGGACATATGTATATATGGGGTCATATTTGGGGAAAATAGAATTAAGAGCTAGCTTAGATGGGCTAAGATTGCACAATTGAAGCCAAGGCTTGTTAAAATCTATGTGATGTCTGTGTGTTCATTTATAATAGCAGGTTAAGGATTAACAACTGCTGACCAATTAATCATAATCTAAACACTGGTTAAATAATTTAATTACCCATTTTTTTACAGGGTGTACTCAGTCCATTTCACTTAAGCTTATCTCAAACACCCCACAGAAAGAGACTCTGTGGTGGTTTGGATAAGAATGTCTCCCCTAGGTTACAATGTTTAAATATGTAGTCTCCTGTTGGTGGAACTATTTGGGAAGGATTCAAAGGCATGGCCTTGTTGGAGGAGGCATGTCATTTGAGGTGGACTTTGAGGTTCCAAATGCCCACACATTCTCAGTGTCTCTTTGGCTCTCTGACTCTTGCTTGGGGGCTCTCAGTTACTGCTTCAGCACCATGCCTTCCTGCCTGCCTGCTACCATGCTCCCTTACCATCACCATGGACTCTAACCCTCTAAAACTGTAAGCGAGCCCCCTGATTAAATGCTCTCTTTTCTAAGTTGCCTTGGTCATGATGCCTTATCACAGTAATGCGACAGTGACTAAGATGGGCTCTTAATTCCATTTTAGAGATGAGGAAAAACAGGGTTCAGACAGATTGTTGTCTGCCTCAGCCACATGCTGGCCTCGCAGACTTTATCTGCAACTCCTCTCCAATTTCACTGATTATTTTCTAATCTCTGTTTGCTTTGGTCTTACACTATCCATTGGACTGCATCCCTTGAGGATGAGTGCTTATCACAAGTTCTCCGAAGATAGTACACACAGTAGGTGCTTCAAATAGTACACACAGTAGGTGCTTCAAGAAGGTTAGGGAAGTGCTGGGCAGAGACCCAGGGTTTTCTTAATCCATCCAGACTTTTTTCTAATGATGTCCCTGTCCCTCACCCTACATCTGGTCTACACACACACACACACACACACACACACACACACACACACACACACAAACACACGTGCGCACACATAGGCACACACGAAAGAGAGAGAGCTTGCAAAATCTAATAACAACCAGTTTAAAAACATACTAAAAACAGAAAATTTATGTAGCATGACCCAAATTGAATTATACATTACAGCACTATAATTGATTTTTTAGAAGAGAGATTAAATTTATTTTATGCCTCACTAACTAACAGCTAGATTTACCTAATTGCTTAGAGTGCAGAGTTAGTATGACTCATTAAACTCCATACATGCTTGGGTGCGCTGTGCACTGAGTAAAGATTCCCTGCTCGCGGCAATTAACGGGGAGAGACCTGAGGCCGCTCTGGTAATTGGTAAGAACAATGAAGCCGGAAGTAGAAGCTTTGTGGTGGGTACTTGAATTCGGTCAGCAATGCAGCTGTGGAACCTTCTGCTAGGCAATCCCAACAAAGCAGAAACACAAGAACTGGATCTCCACCCCCACTCTCCTTGTCTCCCTCTCCCCTTCGTGATGGGGAGAGGAAAATGAAAGAAATATGGGGGAAAGGAAAAATGGAATCCTCATCTTGGATTAATTACACCCATCATAACAGTTCCTTAGGAAACCCCACCAATGGCTGACAGCGTGCAGGCAAAGTCAGCCAACCTAACAAAGAGTGAGTTTGGGTTGAATCAGAGAGCGTGCTGTAATTATATACACATTATCAGAAAAAGGTAGCAATTTAGGAAAACTGGGGGGGGGGAGGAAGTATGCTAATTTGGGCAGCAAGAGAAAATTAGAGCTCTCTGAGCCATTAATTAATTAATTATTATTATTAATAAAGAACATTTCCAAGTGGCATGTGTTTCATGAACAAGTGCATTCCCTGTGTCTGTATGCCTGGCATATGTTTATGGGTTTTGCAGAGGTCACTCACACACTGTTCCCCCTCCATTCAAAGCCAAAATTTGAATTTTCATGCCCACTTCCAAGGAAGGTGAGTCAAACATCAGTACTGTAACTGTACTACCTACAGACTGATGGCGGCACTGCCTGGCTCTCGTGTCTTCTGTAATAGAAATATATGTTCTCAGGTCCCCAATCTCCAGGGCACCAGTGTCTGTATTTAGGGGTCAGAGAAAGTCATTTTGCTCTAGGAAAGGCACAAAGGACATAAAAATGTCATCATGACTTGTATCTTCTGGGAATGGACAACAGACTCAGGCATAGAATATTGGGCACCCATGACACATCCTCGTCATAGTTTGCTTTCTATCACTGTGACAAAACACCCCTGACAAAAAGCAACTTGGGGAGGGAAGGGTTCTTTAACTTACCTGTCCTAATCACGTTCATCGTTGAGGCAAACCAAGGCAGGAACTGAAGCAGAGGCCAAGAAGACACACTGCTGAGTGGCTTGTTCCCCATATAATGCCCAGGCCCACCTGGCCAGGGTTGGCTCTGCACACAGTGAACTGGGATCCCACTTCAATCACTAATCAAGAAAATGCCCACAGATCTGCTTTCAGGCCAACCTGAAGGAGGCATTTTCTCATTTGAGGTTCCTCTTCCCACATGAGTCTAGCTTGTGTCAAGGTGAAAACAAAACAGAACGGCTGCAAAAACTAACTTCTCTCACAGGATACTTAGGTGGGGATCTATTTAAAGCAGCTCAGGCCAATCAAAGTCTCTTTTCTGGGGATTTGAAATTAAAATGAGAGGCTAGTGGGTATTTGGAGACCAGACATACCAGGGACAGCATAGGATAAGTTCCACCAACTTTGTCTTACATCTCTGTAGGTTCCCAAGGCAGATGAGGGAACAGTAAAGCATTGCCCATCTCTCCATAGAGACAAAGGTCATGTCATGATAGTCAGTTAAGCTTCTCTTCCTCCCCCTCACCCCCCCCCCTCACCCCCCCCCCCAGAGAACTGGCTCCTCGGTGGACCAGGATCCTGTGACCAGCAGTCTCCTAACCCAACTGATACACTTGGAATGTCCTTGCCTTCGGCTACAACACTTCCTCCCTTGACCTTTTTCCTCCCCTCTACTCGAATTATATAAACTAGCCACCAATTTCAATAAATGAGCTGTCCTCTGAAACAGTCTATGAGGTTGTTCTGACCCACCATACTCACTGCCTCCTGAGACCTTACATCCCAGCTCCTCCATATCCTGAGACCACCAATGCACAAGGGCCAAAAGAATCTAGGGACCCACACATCTCCAAAGCTTTCCCCTTAGTTCTATACATGCCCCTGGATCCTGTCTCATCTAGAGTGTTCCAGCTATTTGTAACCAAAGCCGAACACACAAACAAAAGCTAGTAGCTCAGGCACGGCAGCCCACATCATCTCTGCTGGAAGATTCAGGCATTTGGGGTTATTTGGACCTCCCTAAAGGACCTCTACTCCAAAGGGATGCAAACTGACCTGTTATCTCAAGGGTCTGTGTATCATTCCATCCAAATTCACAGGACCCTACAGAACATCCTGAACAGATGAGGAAATCCAGGCTTAAAAACCCTAAACCATTGCCTTGAGCAAGAGACAAGTAAGAGCAGCCGGATTGGATTGGGGCTCACATGGCACACCTAAAACTCAGGTGCTTTTCTCTCTGGTATCCTGTAGAATCTACCTTTAGGGTTCCGGGACCCTGGGGTCCTAGAAGTCTGACCTTGGTCAACTCCATAACCAAGACGATTGTGAAGCATCTTGTGTTTGAGTCTAAAGTCTGAGGCCATGTGAGGTAAGGGCTGTCCCTGCATTCAAGGAGCCTACAGTCTAAGGGGGACCAACTTGCAAGCCCTGGGGTGCCTTCCACTGCTGCATCTCCTGCTGACCACCCTCCCCAGTGACCTCAAAGAAACCACCAGCCCCTTCCTAAAGGAGCTGCCTCCTGGACATGGTGCCAGAAAGAGGCTTGTTTCTAGAGTTTCCAGGGAAAAGATCGCTCTCCTCACCTGGGTAACCATCTTCTTCCATCCTGAGAAAAAGCATTCCTGGGACAAGGTGTCACTCCCATTCTGAGAAGCCACCAGAGCATGTGAAGACACAGCAGCTTCCCCTGAGGATGCTCATAGTGTAGGATTCCACTGTCCAGTAAGGGTCTTCAAGGCTAGAGCAAACGAAGCAGCACATGAAATGCCCTGAGCTGGGTGACAGAGGCCTCCTTCTGGAGCCATGTTCCCATTACCTCTTGGCACATTACCTTCTCTTTCCAAACCTTAATTTCTTCTCCTAAAAAACAGAAATGCACAGGAAGGTTTCAATCAAATGTGGCTCAAAAACAGTTGAGATGTGTATACTGCTTTGTCTTCGCATCTGAGAGTGGCTGGCAGTGTTTGACAGGAGAAATTTCTCCACAAGTAGGAGGGCCAACCTGGGGTTCTTTTATTTAGTCATGTGACTACAAACCCAACTTTATTTCTTCTTTTCTCCCTTCCCACTGGGTGAGCCAACCTTCAACCAAGGATGGGTTGCTGCTCAGCATCCAAGCAGAGGAAAGTCCCCAGTTCATCCTGGCCCACAGTTAGCAACAGTTTCACCCAGAAATGATTGACTATCTGTTGGCCCTTTGATAACAGAGTGTATTCCCTGGGGCTCAGTCCTGCTCAGCTGGGAGTCTGTCTGTCTTTGTCCCATTAAAGCAGAAGGTATCACTTCTACAAGCCCCTTCTGTGCAGGAGTGGGGTCCTGGCATGATGACCTATCCCACATCTTAGCCCAAGGAGAATCATAACACCAAAATTATAACCACAATGACCACAAGACAACTAGCTAGATCCTATGGCCACTGTGGTATCCCCCCGGAATGCTCTGAATTGCCAATCAGATATGCAGCAGCAGCCTGCCAGCTGAGCATCTTGGGGGTCCAAGCTCACAGGCTCATGCTTAGATAGCTTCCTGATACAGCCCAGGACCACCTGTCTGGGGATAGTACCACCGTAGTGGGAGGGGCCTCCTACAGAACAATCAAGACAATCCCCCAGAGGCCAATCTAAACAATTTCCTTCTCAGATGGCTCTAGACCATGCCAAGCTAACAATTAAAACTAACTCAACAGACTCAGTTCTAAGTGGGGTAACCTCTTTCAGGTCATCCTGGTTGCCTATCCAATTTTCCTTGAAAGGTGGTAGAAGACTCTCTCCTGTAATCCAATTCTCTAAGAGCAAGGTGACAGAAGCTAATATTTAGCTCATTAAGCAGAAAGAACATTCTAGAAGGTCTTCAGTTCTTAACTGACATGAGGATTAGCTCTGACTCAGACTAAAACATAAGACAGAAAGGGCACAGCAAGGGGACAGAGCTCCACCCCAGAGAAAGCCAGAAAAGCAAGTGAAAAAAAGGTGTTTTTTCCCAAGGCTACCTCCACTACCCAGAAGCCCAACAGGGTTGGGATTGACCTGCATTGGCTTCCTCTACACCAAGCTGCATTCATGCAGAATGGGGCCAACATGGCGCAGAAGGGACTTCAACAGCTGTGTGATTGACTTCCAATTCAATGAGAAATCACGGGGATATCAAGGCCTTTGTGCCTTGCACACCTGGGATGTTGCCCTGAATGGAGAAGCTTCTCTATGTGGAATCAAACTGAGCTCCCAGGCGCCTTAACTCTGCCAGCACAAAGAGTCATTGGCAGCCTAAACAAACCTGAATCACCCGTGAATGGGGCAAATTTAAGACCTCAATTCTGTTTCCTGCTCACAGGATTGGCATAATTGAAATCCATTTGCTCTCTCATAGGAGAGAGCTAAGAGTTGAAGTAACATTTAAAGAAGTCTCAGGAATCTCTTTATTTTGTTCTTCAGCCCTTGGTAGAGCTGTGACAAAAAAGATGTCTAAATTGGCCCTATTTATATCTTTCACAAGGCAGTTTTTCTATTGGGTAGAAACTCTAGACTAGTAAGAAATAGTTTGGGAAGAAAGTTGGGGAAGTATTTGATAAGTGCATAGAAACTTGGGGGCGTCTTTTGATGGGAAAGTGGGGCAGGGGCTAGCAAGTGGGTTTTGCTGAACTTTCTCTAGCTAATGAATTCACTTAATGGGCACGGTGTTGGGTATCAATGCTGCATAATGATAATTTAATCTCGTTGGCTGAGTTTCTGTGGCTTTCCAGGAGAGAAAGCAGGACCAGTGTGAGGGCAGTTAATCACTGTGCCTTTAGCCAAACTTCATCTAAAGTTTCACCGTGTTCTCTAAACAGCGCCGAGGGACTGTCATGTGCTTCAATGAGTCACCCATAGATCTAAAACAAGCAAAAGACCTGGGCGTTCTTCCTCTTACTTGGGCTGGGAGTTTCTGCTTACATGTGATTCAGAGCGGTACAGGGCTAATCAAACAGTGATGGCAGCCACGATTCTCTGAGGCTTTCTGCAATGTCTGGCACTGTTCTAAGGACTCCTGCCATAGGCAGGCATAGCACTATTGAAGAGAAGGGAAAACTGAGGTCCAGAGGATTGGAAGACTTGTGTACAGGGAACATCAGTGGCAAAGTGGAGCTCAACATTCTGTCCTGCCTGAGGTAGTCTATAATCTATTGTCCTTGTCAATAAGCCCAGAGATCCAAGCAGAGAATACTAAGGAGGTTCCTTTTCCATTCCAAGAATGTGCTCTGGCCCCCACCCACCCTTGTGAGAGATGCTCTGGTACATCCAGGAGGAGAAGCCCCACATACCTTACACACCTTACATCACCATGTGTGGACCCCTGCCACCAGAGCATGGGATCCTGGGTTGAAAAGCCTTCAAATGCGTAGGCAAAATGAGACCCAAAGGGAGGTTAAGGAAGTTGAACAACTGAGTAAGGAAAGCCCTTGGCATATCAGGAAGCCAGTGCTGGAGTTGGCCTACAATTCTAAGATTCTGCTCCTTCCTTACCACCCTAACTCAAGAGAAAGAGCAGTTGTTTCTGACCCCCACTTAACAGCTGGTGAACTGGAAGCCAGGCAGGCAAAAGCCCCTTCTGAGGTTTGCAAGGATACTTAACATGAAAATTTATAGTAGCTGGAGAATAAATGAACAATGGCTGAGCACAGGTGGAAACACACACCCCTCCAGGAATTCATGATGCAACTTGAATTTATCATTGATTACTGTGCATATGTGGCATGCCATGGCAAGCGTGTGCCAGAGCTCACGGATGGAGGTCAGAGGAAGGCTTTGGGGAGTTGGCTCTCTCTCTCTACTATGGCATTGAGTTTAGGGGATCAAGGTTGTGAGGCAAGTGCTTTTATCCATGAGCCATCTCTCTAGGCCAATGACGTAACTATAAAGAGATGCCTGTTGAAGAAGATTCATGTTTGTTCCTCTCCCCTTCCCTCTTTCCTTTCTCCCTCCCTCACATGTCTGAATGTTGAAATTCTAACCCCAATGTCATGATGTCAAGAGGTAGGGACTTTGGGAGGTGACTATGTCATGTGGGTGGGGCTCATAAGTACAATTAATGCCTTCCCATTCATCGAGGACAGGGCAGGAAAGCTTAACCTCAGTGTAAAAGGTCTTCTAACATACCAAGTCCACCCTGTTATTTGAAAGTTAGCCTATTTGTGATATTTTATTATAGCAGCCCCAATAGGCCAGGAGCCAGCCTTCTCTCTCAACTTCCTCCCAATTTTCCTTCTTTCTCTGAGGAAACAAAAGCTTAGAGGCAGGAAATGCCTGGCTTCATAGTCCTTGTGCTGGGCTTCTAACTCAGCCTGGCATGTTGCCACCCTTTAAATTGATTTCTGGAGTCCGATTCCTGTGTCTGTCCCCTCAATTTGCTGTGTGGTGCTGTCATTATTGCCCCTCCCAACCCATGCTGGCCAAGCTTACCTCCCTCTCTCAAGAGGTGGAGCCCATCTCTCTGCCCAGAAGAAATCCTCCAAATGGAATTTCTTATTGATTCAAAATCCAGACTCCCCACACAGAACCAACTGTGTTATATGTTGTCTGGTTTCCACCCATGAGCTAAGTGTTACTTAATATTCATGCTCCAATATCACCCTGGTTTTATTGGGGACATTCTCAACAGAGAGAGGAATTTCAGAAGGAAGCCAGCTCTGTAGCTGGGGACTCCTTGAGCCTGTCTCTTGGACCTTCTCCCAAGCGAGCACTCAGGGAAAAGTTAAGTCCTCCTCTGGATACTTCCTGGAATGGATGGACATTTGAGGACTGGGGAAGGCTAAGGAAAGAAGAAAGGTACGTGGCCTGCCCTTTGCTGGAGGTGGGACTCACAGATGAGATATCAATCCCAGGGCTGTGGTCCATGTGCATTCTGCACCAGACACGCTGGCTTTGTCTGGATACTGCGTGCCAGTCTCTAAAATCACTCCATCATGCTGTCTTTTTATAAAAAGCCATGCATGGTGAGAAAGGAGGACATTCTTATCTCTTTCCAAATGGAAGCATCATTCCAGAAAGAACAGTCAGTAGGCCTCTCTCAGGTGATTAGAAACACACATACAGGAAATTAAACCAAGCCTGCTGTGGCCTTGGAGAAGAGTGGGCTGCCTGTCCACCAAAACCTCTGCCTGTTCTGGTGGATGGAACACAAATGTTCACAGGGACCCAGGAAAGCCCCTGTGAGCCGTTCAGCTGTAACACCAAGGCAGAGGGATCTGGAACAGGGAGGCCTGCCCTGAACACATTTCCGTCTGTCCACACAGTAGGGAAGGTAGACAGATATGGAATGGAGACCTCCGTTCTCCCCAGTCCCCTATCTACTATCCTTGTGAAAGTCTTGAGGATGAAAAATAGTTTCCTCCTGGCCATCAAGCACCTGTCTACTTGAGAGAGCCTAGACCCTCTCAGAGAAGCCTGGTCCCACTCCTATGTTCCAAATCCAGTTTCTGCTTGGGAAGCCATCTGCTGCTTCTAATCCTCTCGGTAGCAGTTGGGCTGGGCTCTACCCTAAGGCAGCCCTGATAGTGCCATCCTCATCTGAGAATGCTGGGAAGACTACCCTGAGAGAGGGATCGCCCCCCTCCACAGCTATATACTTGTCTTGGTCAGTGGTAGCACTTATAAAAGAAAACATTTAATTGGGGCTGGCTTATCATCTCAGAAGTTTAATTCATTATCATCATGGCAGGGAGTATGGTAGCATACAGGCAGATACGGTGCTGGAGGAGAATCTGAGAATTTTATATCCGGATCCACAGGCAGCAGGGAGAGACGCTAGGCCTGACTTGAGCTTTTGAAACCCCAAAGCCCACCCCAGTGACACACTTCCTCCAGCAAGATCACATTGCCTAATTCTTCTCAAGTAGTGCCATTCCCTGATGGCCAAGTGTTCAAATGTATATAACTATGGGGATCATTCTTACTCAAGCCACCACAATACCCTTGAAAGCAGGGCCACGCCCACTTCTGGGTTGTGGGCGTGTACATGATGCATGAGTGTATTTAGAGTGTGTGTGTGCTTGTTCCCATGTATGGTTATGGGTGCACAAATGTCACGGAGCCTTCAGGCATCAGTCCTCCTCCCACCTTGTTTGACACAGGGTCTTTGGCTGACATCTCAGCCAGGTTAGTTGAACTATGAGCTTCCGTTGATTCTGCTGTCTCCCTCTCCTATCTCCCAGTAAGGGGCCCTGGGATTACAAATGACATGTTATTCTTGGTTCAAGGCCAGCCTGGTCTCCATGTCTCAAAGAAAGAGGGGGAGGAGGACAGTAGAGGAGAGAGAGAGAGAGAGAGAGAGAGAGAGAGAGAGAGAGATATCACTGCTTCACAGGCTTGGTGTTCAATACAGCTACATGTTGAATGTAATATAATTATCATCACACAGCAGGGCTAACTTCTTATATCCTCTTTCCTCACTCTGCAGGATCAGTCTGGTCCAAGGAAACTTGTCAATCACATAGTTCTGTAGAAGGGCTAGCATATAGCCTACCACCCAATCTGTGCTAAATCCTTGGTGTCCCTGGGCCTCTCAGCCCCCCTCACTCTTGTCCTAAGTCCCCTTCATCCTTTGGCCCATCACCCCTTCTACCTCCTGACAACCTGACAACCTCCTAGTGTCTCTCCCAGCCTTCCTGGATTCTAGTGAGCTTTCTGGGTCCCTGTCCCCTGTCTAGTCTTAACCTGGCTCACAGTTTCCACAATATTTCCACTGCCACACATATTTATGACAAAGACACAAGAATACCAAATAGTGCCCTGAGGAGATCAGCAGCAGGCACACAGATGTTCTCAGTCTTCCCTGAACCCCTCCCTCCCCAACACTGAGTAAGACTCATAGTTCCTGACTGAAGCCTGTCACTGACATTCCCATATTTTGCAGACAACAAAGGAAAGGTGGCTGCAGTGGACTTGAGAATGGGATGGACTGAAAGCCTTCTTCTGTGAGATTCCCCACCAGCAGGTGGACAAAGGTGTGGCCCACAGGTCTCAAGTCATACCAGGCCACCTGCTTCCTGAGTAGCTCAGTTCTCAACACTGCCAACCCTGCCTGTGTGTATGTGATCTATTCTGTTTTCATTGTCTTGCGCAGACCATTCTATGTCTCAGTGGTGTTCTCTTCCCTCAGTCTCCAAGCCAGTGCTCTGGTCTTAACTTCTGCCCTCCTCCTTGGGCTCCTGCAGCCTCATCAACCTCTTGCCCTCTCTCTTAACCTTGGCAGGGAGAAGCCAGGAGCTTGCTGACAGACATATGAGAACCGGCTTTTAATGCCAGCCCACGTCCTTCAATGGGACCCTCTTCAGGCTGAAGTGAGGGACATGGAGGAGAATTCATGGATTTGGGAGGGGGTGTCATAGTTTAGAATCAAGCCAGAAGGACTTGAGGATGGGTTATGGGAAGCCTTCTCGGTAGGTCCTCCAGGCTATGGAGCCCTAGGCTTTTCCCAATGCTGGATAATCTGGAGAAGCTGGCTCTTAACAGTTACCTACCTACTTCCATCTGTCTTTCTTGCAGTGGGCAGAAGAGAGGGCAGGGTTTCCTGAAGGTGATATACCCCTGGGGCTGTGGAAAGGCCCCAAGAGTGGGAGGAGCTTCCCATAGCCTGATTTGAGGGACAGGGCATAGAACAGACTGGCAAGCCAATGGACATCGTGAGAACATCCCATAGTCCTCAGAGAGCCCACAGCCTCCTAGTCAGTCTGGAGTGTGTCATGTGAAGAAGCAAAGAGGGTGATACTGTATCTTCTGGAATCAGAATGAAGAGCTGGGTTGCAGGCAACCTAAGGGCAAAATCTTTTGTCCATCAGCTACACTGACCCTCACCCTGTCTGCCATAGTCAGTACCCAGCAGGGCACAGAGTCTTCCACAGGTTCACCACCCAGTGGGTAAGTGAACAGTGGTCCAGGTCCTACAGTCCCCAACAGTAAGTTTTAAGGCAATGGAGACAAGGGACCTGGTACTCATTCCATGCCACACAGAGCAATGGGTAAGGACATGAACTCTGCAGGCAGGGGTCAGTCTTAACCCCTCCCACTTCCGAATGGGACATCTCAGACAAGCATGTGAGTCTCAAGTTGACTGTTATCTCTTCACCAGTAACACAGGCAGATTGGCTGTGCACATCCACGGCCATCTTGGGAGGCCTGTATCCATGGCAGTACATGTATGGTACTTACAGAAGGTTATGTCAGAGGGATCTGCACTGACCAGGCCAGGCTGCCTGGAGTTATAACTGCCACTGCTCTGCTTCTGTGTGTCCAGTGGCAAAAGTCCCAACCTCTCTGTTTATACTTGGGTAGGTGAAAATAATCATGCTGTCTCCAGAATTAAGCTCTGCTTACTGTCAGCAGCCAGGCTGCCATGATGATGGCTGACATATTTGTCTTAGTTAGGATTACTATTGCTGTGATGAAGCCCCATGACCAAAGTAATTTGGGGAGGAAAGGGTTTATTCGGCTTACACTTCCAGATCACTGTTCATCATTGAAGGAGGTCAAGACAGGAACTCAAACAGAGCAGGAACCTAGAAGCAGGAGCTGATGCAGAGGCCATGGAGGATGCTGGTTACCACCTTGTTCATCATGGCTTGCTCAGCCTGCTTTTTAATAGAACCCAGGACCACCAGTCCAGGTTGTCACCATCCACAATGGGCTGGGCCCTCCCTCATCAATCACTAATTACGAAATGCTCTACAGCTGGATCTTATAGAGGTATTTTTCTGTAATGATGTTCCCTCCTTTCAGATGACCCTAACTTATGTCAAGTTGACATAAAACTACCAAGGACACTATTCAAATAGCTTCATTCCAGTTGGCAAGGGCCAGCTCCTCCTATCCTACAGGACTACCTGGCCCCTCCAGGTCTTCCCCAGGAGCTGGAAATAGAAGCTTGTAACAAGCATGAGAGGGGTGTGCCTCTAAACAGGTTCTAAAATTGACTATAATGTAAGCTGGATTATGCTCAGTTAAATGTGAATTTCAAACAAATAATAAAGATTTTTAGTATAGGATATCCCAAAATACTATAGCTAAAAACCATTTTTTCTCTATTGTTTTTCTGAAACTTACCATTAAAATATGGTATGCTGTATTTGTGTGTGTGTGTGTGTATGTGTGTTTACTTTTGGCAGTTCTGAGGTTTGAACTTAGGGCCTTGTACCTGGTACATACTAGGTAAGTGTCCCCAGCTCTCAAGCTGTATTTTGTTTGGTAATCTTATCTACATATTTCTTTCCTTTCTAAAACAAAGCAACTAAGGGACAAGGCAAAGACGGAGAGGATGGAGAGACCAGACAAGGTGCTAAGACTTGGAAAAAAAGTGCAGAGGATAGCAAAGAGGAGGCAGGGCAGGGCTGAGGAGCTCCGCAGCTGCTTCCTTTCCCTTTACTGTCTCCCCTGGCAATGAGCTGTGTACAGGGCAAGACGATGTTGGGCACATCTCAGGAACCTGAGTGTGCTCTCTGAAATGTCAGCAGAAATAAACCTGGCTGATCCTCCTCGATGGCCCGTCACATTAATATCCCTGAAATTCCAAGCGGATTAAAATAACCGCGAGCATGACACCATTTCGAAGGCTGGGGATTTGCTTGGAAGAGGAGGCCCATTGGCGAGCCTCCTCCTAATTGCCGCTTCATATAAATAGAGTGCTCTTTAATATCGCCACCAGCCCTGGCTGACAGATTTAGATCGGAGCCGTTGAAGTCATTAGTGCCCAGGCCGTGGTAAACCGAGGCTCTGTTAGGGCTGTAAATGGGATTCTCATGGGCCGATCAATCTTACCAAAGCCGACAGCGTTGCTTGCTGATCTGCAAGGTCCTGAGTGGCCACAGCTTCCCAGAAATGCGCTTGCATCTGTCAGAATTATGAGCAGCTGGCAGCTGACTCAAAGGTCATATTTGCTGCTAGTGTGGAAATAGAATCTCCCCAGTACAAGAAATGCTACTTAGCAGTATATCAATTGCAGGAGGGTCATTACAGGTGCGAGCACACATGTGTTTGTGTGTGTGTGTGTGTGTGTGTGTGTGTGTGTGTGTGTGTGTATTATAGCCCAGCTTGCCTGGGACACACTTTCTCTAATCCACACTGAGCTCATAAGTAGGTGCACCTATAAACAGTGATACATTTCCAGTGAACTCTGAAGCATGCATGTTCTCCTTCTGTCATCTTACAAATATTTAGTGTGTGTTCACGCTGTCCGAGGCACTCTTCTAAGCACAGGGCAGGGACTTACCCCAGGCCTCTCTTATTTATTGATGGTGTGGCTTTGGACACACTATTAGCATCTCTGAGCCTTGATTTTGTTGTCTTTAAATGAAGCTGACGATGCCTAGTTTTGGAGAGCACTGAGGAGATATGAAGCAGCTAAGGTCCTGAGGTACCAGGAGGGGTGGAGCTCAGCAGGCACGGTCAGCGATGGTGTGGTAACAGATACCCCCATGGATTATGCAAGGAGGACATGGTAAAGGAGAGGAGAGAGCTAGGAAAGGACTACCCTAGTCTAAAGGGGGTGAACAACCCATGAGGAGCAACCAAAGGTCATGTCCAGCCTTTTGATACGGTGACATGGCATTGCCACCTGTAGGCTTCATGCTAGAGAACACACTTGGGCTTTAAAACATCACAAGAAATCACCCACCCACCCAGGCACCTTCAGACCCCTGGAAAGCATTTGTATATGGCCTGTACTATCTGGAGACCATAGCTTCATAAAGCTACTTCTCGCTATGTGAAGGGCTTCCTCTCTAAGCTCTAAGGGGATCTCTTCAGAGCCACACAGTAGGACCACATGGAGACACCTGGCCCTGGCCTTCTCCGAGGGAGTGGCTATGCCTCTGAGTTCAGTCGGGACAGGAGCTCTGTCCACTTTGTCTCTGCTTCTCTGAAGATGCTCTTTATGACAGAGAGCTTGCTCTGTTTTGTTCTTATCATGACATGCTTGTGACACAAACATAGGAAAACTAGCTAAAATATACAGAGGGAGATAAAAATGACCTAAGGTCTGCCATCTAAAGCGAATACAGCAAATTTTTAGGAATATGTTTTCTGTGTTATTTTTTGGTCTTTTTCCTTCCCTTGTATTGATGAGGATCTCTTTAACTTCAGAGAGTTGAGGTTAAAGATTTCAACATAAAGCCTGATTTCAACATTACGGTATGTCAGTTCCACTGTGACCATGTCTTGTGAGTAGGCAGCTCAGGGCAAGCCTAGCCCAGGGCCTTTCTCTAGTCCTTAGCTTCCTTATCAAACTCCCAAAGCATTCAGGACTCAGCTGATCAGTCTGACTCTGGCCAGCAAGGGAACCTTCCCATTCTGTTTAGCCTGGCCTCATGTTGCATGCCTTCCTCTGAACCAATGACTGCAGCTGGAGGGAATGTGAAGCACTAAGAGGCTTAGGTCAGGGCTACAGGCTCCACTGCCAGCATCTGGCCTGACCCACCTGGAGAGATGCTCAGCAGTTAAGAATACTTGCTGCTCTTGCAGAAGACCTTTTCTCACTGCCTTTAGCAGCTCACAACCACCGGTTACTAACTCCAGCTCCAGAAGAACCAACTCCTCCTCCTCGCCTCTTCAGGTACCAGGTGTGCACATGTGTACATACATGTGTGCATGTAAACACTTAGATCCATAAAATAAAAATAAATCTTTGGTGGAGGGGAGAAGGAAACAGGCTGTTGGGCATGGTGGTACACCCCTTTAATCCCAGCACATGGCAGAGGCATGAGGCAGAGGCAGAGGCACATGGATCTCTGTGAGTTCAAGGCCAGCCTGGTCTACAAAGTTAAGTCCAAGATAGTCAGGGCTACACAGAGAAACCCTGTCTCAAAAAACCAAAAAAGAAAGAAAGAAAGAAAGAAAGAAAGAAAGAAAGAAAGAAAGAAGGAAGGAAGGAAGGAAGGAAGGAAGGAAGGAAGGAAAGAAGGAAGGACAGACAGACTTCAAGCTCAGCAAACAGGCATGCCTAGACACTGAAGAAATGGATGTGAAGGAGGAATGAAGTTGACATGCCGACCCAGGATGACCACTGCCAACCCGAGGTCCATGCATCTTCTGCCATCCAACCTGTCTGGAGGACCCAGGTGCTGACTCACAGAAGTGAGGTGGTTGCTCCTCCCACATCCCAGGAGCTATTCCATGAAGCAGAATCATCCTGTCTCCTTATCATGGTGCCCACCCTCCTGTGCCCCCACCAGACAAGAAACAGCACAGGACAAAAAGCAGAAACTCCAGGGCATGTGGGAAACGAATTCTGGGAAGTGTCCTTCTCATTTGACAGACTGAGCTGATCCCCACCAAGTGAACCCATGGCCCTTAGTACTTTCTGGGGAAGACCTTCCCCCATAGCAATCATCAGGGCAGGTGGCAGGTAAGGAGTCCCATGCTGGACTGAAGATTGACCAGGAACTGGGCACTCAGCTGGGAGCCCTCACCTCAGCCTGGCCCAGCTGCAGGCAGGAGCAGACATGCACCCACCTTCCTAGTGAATTCAGTGGCTAACAGGCCACATTTTTTTTTTAGATTGTGTGTGTGTTTTTTTGTTTGTTTGTTTGTTTGTTGAGAGAAGGTCTTTCTTTTTATGTTACCTAGGCTGACCTCAAATTAGCTGCAATCCTCCAACTTCCTTCTCCCATGTGTGAGGACTAAAGGCCTTCACACAATGCCCAGCTCACTATCTATTCACTCACTATTTCAAAGGAGAGGATGCTCATCTCATTACAGAATGAAATAATGAGGTGGTACATATAGGGAGAGGGCAGGAGATGGAAGAACTACAAGCTGACTATAAACACAATATTTGACTTAAAAACCACCTTGGATGTAATCAAAAATAGCTGTGATGACCCAGAAAAACAAATCAGCAAGACAGAAGGAAAAGAAAAACTTGGTCAGTTTTCCTGGGGTGTGCACAGAAAAAAAAGGAGAAAGAAGTGACAACTGGGAGAAAGGTGAGTGAGAGACACATCGTAGGGCTGGTTGCTGGAGGAGACCAATCAGAGCAGGTCTTGGTAAGGCTAGTTAGGAGGAGACCAATTAGAGCAGGCCTTGGTGAGGCTAGTTAGGAGGAGACCAATCAGAGCAGGCCTTGGTGAGGCTAGTCAGGAGGAGACCAATCAGAGCAGGCCTTGGTGAGACTAGTCAGGAGGAGACCAATCAGAGCAGGCCTTGGTGAGACTAGTCAAGAAGAGAGAGGAGTGAGCTTCTGGAAAGAGAGAGGGCTAGAGAAGGCCTGAAGGGATGTAGAGAGCTGACCTGGGTCTCTGTTTTCTCCAGTATGGCTCACCTGCCTGGAAGCTCTGTCAGTTTCCTGTAATCTGGGACTTGGCGGTCTGCAGTCTCCCGAGCCAATGTTGCTGTGAATTTCAAAGACTGTGATGGCTGGAAAGCGGCAGAGATGGGTTGAAATAAGGACACAGAAGCTGGAAAACTAAGACACTGGGAGGATGCAGGGTGGCTAAAAGGGTGCAGAGGTAGGTGAGGTCAGCAGAGGTCGGTGCCTTCTTCATCCTGCAAAGGAAGGAAGTACTTCCTGTTGATGAAGAGGAATGGTTTTTGCTCAGAAGAGTATGACCCATTCGGGACAACCACCCAAGCGCGGGCCATCAGTCCAGAAGCCCCAGGGACTCTGATATGGCCAGGCTCAGCATACTGACCACTGTTGATACGACAAATATCCTGACGAAAAGCAACCTAGGGGAGAAGGGCTTTATTTGCTTTATAGTTCCACACTACAATCTATTTTGGGGAAATCAAGGCAGGATCTTAAAGTATCACATCCATAGTCAAGAGCAGAGAGAGAGAGAGTAAGCAGGATACTTGCTTGTTGTCGGCGCGCTGTATCCTCTCTTATACTGTTCAGGACCCCTGCCTAGGGAATGGTGCCACCCACAATGGTCTGTTTCCCTACATCAATAGATGACCAAGAACACCCCCCCCCCCCAAATGTGCCCATAGGCCAACCCGATCTAGGTATTTCCTCATTAAAACTCTGTCCAGGTGATTCTAGGTTATGTCAAGCTGACAATTAAACCTAAGCACACAATGCAGTGTGGTTTAGAGGGCTGCAGGGTGGCTGAATCTGAGGAGTCATCAAGTACTGGGCCATGGCTCTGTGTAGCTCTCAGTTTCCTCTTCCCTCCTCATCCATCCTCTACATTCTCCAGAGTTCATCCTCTGCTTCTTCCTTTCCCGGGGTCCGACATGGCACAAGGAGCAGCCCACCTTCCCTAGACCCTTCTCCTCCCTCCCACCTCACTCCTGCTGAGAAAGAGGGAACTGCAGTCTGCTGAGAGAAAACCTGACATGCTCAGGAACCTGATGTCCCTGGTGTCTCAGAGTGCCAAGTCTGTGGAGATGGGATCCTGGCCTGATTCCATCTCCCTCCAGGGACAGTGACATGCCACCAAGACTTGTGACAGCCTTGCACAGGGATGGCACACAGGACTGTCAGGACATTTCAAGAGGAAAGAAGAGACCTGAGTGAGAAGACTCTACAGGGAGGAGCATCAAGGTCAGATGATGGTGCCCTCTGAGACGACTCTGATAATAAAGAAGAGCCCAGAACTGTATTTAAATCCACCCTGGATATTGGCTTTGGGATCACCCTGAGCCCTTCTCTGTGATGCATTGGGGTCTTGTCACCCATCCTCTTCAAATGGATTGCTTGTGAAGCTTAAAAAGAAAATCCCAAGTCTTGTTTCTGTCTCTCTCTATGTCTTTCTGTCTATCTGGAATATGTGTGTGTGTGTCTCTATAACACACACACACACACACACACACACACACACACACACACACACACAGAGAGAGAGAGAGAGAGAGAGAGAGAGAGAGAGAGAGAGAGAGAGAGAGAG
>CAJQZJ010031900.1:2013932-2024191 GCA_907164525.1 Lophiomys imhausi | reverse complement strand
GAGAGAGAGAGAGAGAGAGAGAGAGAGAGAGAGAGAGAGAGAGAGAGGAGAGAGTGTTACATTGTGGCCTGCCAAAGAACAGAGTTTGAAAGAAGGCTCTCTCCATGGCTGTATGCCTCCTAACACAAGTGTTCCATGATTCAATTTTTCAGTCCTGAAAGGGCTGGTCACAGTCATTCCTGCACAACTCCCAGGGCCAGACATCCCAGAGAAGGTACTCAGACCCAGAAGCAAGAGAGTCAGGATCAAATGCCATTTGGCTGCAAGTGTGGCCTTGTGCCTGCTCCTGGTCTCAGGGCTTCTTTTTCTACAAAATAAAGTAAATAAGAAGACTGCCTCCTTCTTTGTCTTGGGTCCTTCCATCCACTGTGAAAGTACCACATCAACTTATTAAAAACAGTGGCAATTTATTTCTCTTGGTTTGGAGGTTGGAAGTGTAACCTTAGGGTCCAAGTGGGCTAAAAGTCAGTTAATAAAGAGTTTGCCTAGCTTGCAAGTGTTCAATTTCCAGTACTAAATAAACCAGATGAGATGGTGAGCACCTGTAACCCCAGCACTGGGGAGGTAGAGGTAGAATGATCAGGAACTCGAGGTTATCCTTGGCTACACAGTGGTTTTGAGGTTAGTCTGGGCTACATGAGAACCTGTTTGTAAATCAATTAATTGATTAAAATAAAAAGCAGTCTGAAAAGGAATGACTAAGACAAGACATAGGACTCAAGAAGGAATAGGTAAAGTCAGGAAAGGGAGACACAGAGAGGGACAGGCCAAGCAAGTGACCAGGCTAGCAGCACAAAACCCCTGCCACAGGAGGGATATGGCACTGTGCCAAGAAGCCATATGTGCTGTGTGCTCCTAGAACAATGTCATCCTAGGCCAGGGGGATGGTCCAGAGCATCCTGGCCTAGGAAGTAAAGGCTCAGCAGAAAGGTGTAGAAAATGCCTGGAGCTATGCTAACACTACCCTGATTCAGTTCTGCCATGAGTTTTACATTCTCAGTTTCCCCTTTAATCTTTCACATTACTGAGGACTGAATAAATATCCACACTTCACAGAGAGACCACGGAAGCTGAAAGAGGGACCACTCTGCTGCTGCACAAAATGACCCAGATTTAAACAGAGACCTGCCTGGTTCCAGGGCCCAAGTTCAAGTTCATTCTTTACCTGGGCACCCTTTTTGGAATAGCCTAGCTAAGGTCTCCCTCCCTCTGGACCTGAACCACTCGCTCCTAAGGCATTTCCATCCTACCCTTGATCACTGTAGCACCTACATGTACCTGTTGGCAGCAGCCACCTTACAAGCCTTAGAGACTGAAGGCCAAAATGAATCCCACATGAACCTTGCCAACAAGAACAAAGGGAGCATTCCAACTCAGGCCTTCACATTCTGAGTCCTTCCAAGGCACTCTGGAGGCCTGGCTGTGGCCCAACACATTTGTGCTCCTGTAAGTCTTTAGTGCTTGGTCATGTCCAAGGACCGTGTGAAGAAAAGGGCCCTTTTCCCAACCTGCTGAGAATCCCGTGGGCCTGACAGGGACCTCACCTGCAGCCCCGCGGGTGAGTTACAGAGTCACACCCTCTTTTACTAAGGTGCCTTTTCAGTAGTGAACATGTGGCATGAAGGTCATAGGTGGGAAGCAGAAGCAGATATGTCATGAGTTCAAAACCACCTGGACTACAAAGGAAAATCCTGTCTCAAAAAGAGAAAAAGGGGAAAAGCAGTCACCAAACTGACAGTTTGGGAGGTGTGAGTCCTTTGAAGGGGCACACCATCCCCAAGACTCTGCTGCGTGGGGGTCCCTCCGACTTGGGGGTTCAATGAACATGCTTCTTTGCTGGGACCTGGACCAGGAAGAACGTGGTTGGGACTAGGCCAGGGAGATTGTCCCAGAGCCCAGCTCTGACCTTAGGGGCCTCTGGCAGGAGCCAGAACACCTTCATTTGTCTTATTCACTTGTTTCAAGCCAAATGAAGAAACAGAAGCCCAAATAAACTTCCAGAGAACTGTCAGAATGACCCTAAAAGTCTTTTGTTGCCCAAAATGACCCATTGCACTGAGTGGCATGACCTACGTTCCCTGCTGCCCCCTTATTCAGCACTCCCAGGAGCATACAGGAGCCCTATAGGTCCCTTGGCCTCCCCTCCTGTGAATACCAAGCTTGTCCACCCTCAACTGGGAAGGGCAGGGCTTGAGGGGCTCCAGGACATTGACCTGGAAGAAATTCCCAAATTTACAAATTTACCCTGTGGTGCCCCCAGCACCTTGAGTTGCACTTCCTGAGCCACTGGGCGTGTTCTCATCTCACTAGTGAGGACCTCACTCTGCACTCCAAAGCTTCTTTTCTTTCCTCTCTTCCCTCTTCCCTTCCTCTCCCAGCCCCTACCCCTTTCTGCACCTTAAGATGGCTTTTGCAAGGGTTAGGAGCAGCTGAATTCCACATCCTTCAAATTACAATTCCACTGAATTCTTGCAAATGGCATTTTCATAGAGTCAGAGAGTCTGAGAACTTGAAAGGGTCTGATTGATGGTTTCAACCAACTCCTTCTTTTACTAGATGAGGAAAATTAATAGACGGGGAAAATGAAGGCCAGGGGGAGGTGGCTCACTCTGGGTCACAGCAAGTCAGCACAGGGCCTGGGCCAGCTCCCTGTGGCCTGACCTCTTAGATCCTGCCTCTCTCCCCACGCGCCTTCCCACAGTCCATTGTGGATCACAGAAATCCAGTGTCTTGGAGCCAGGGGTGTAGCTCAGTTGTTGGCATATTTGCCTAGCATGTACAGAGCTCTAGGTTCAACCTCCAACATCATATAAGCCAGTTACAATGGCCCAACTTTGTAATCCCAGCACCAGGGAGGCAGAGGCACAAGAATCAGAAACTCAAAGCATACTTGGTTCCATGGTGAATTTGAGGTCAGCCTGGGCTACATAAGACCTTGTCTTAAAAACAAACAAACATAAAACAACCCTGGTGTCCCCAAGTGTGTGGCCAGAGTAAAGGCTTATAATAAGCCTGAATGCTTGTTGTGGCTATAAAGTAATTTAAGGCAGAGGGGATCCAGGACTCAATGATTGACACGCAGGCCCAGGATTTTTTACATTCTGATTTTTTTTTAAAATATAGAAAATAGGTTTTGTTTGTTTTGTTTTTTAACTTGTGTGCGTGTGCGTGTGTGTGTGTGTGTGTGTGTGTGTGTGTGTGTGTGTGTGTGCGCGCGTGCGCACATTTGCAGATGTATATAAGGATCCATGTATATGTGGCAGGGGCAACATGTATATGTGTGTATATGTGTGTGATGTGGTGTGATATACGTGTATGTGTGTGTGTGTGTGTGTGTGCATGTAGTCCAGAGTTAACATCTAACATCTAATGCCTTCTTAAATTACTGCCTGTCTAATTTCTTTGAAACTAGATCTCTCATTGAATACGGGGCTCACTGATAGGGATAAACTAGCTGACCAATGTGCTGAGATTACTTGTGCATATCACTCATATCCTCGCTGATGGCTATTATTGTGTGGATTCTGGGGCTCCACCGTGGGTCCTCCTGCTGACATGGCAAGCATTTTACTCGCTCAGCCATCTCCTCAGCCCCAGGTGTTTTTGTTTTAAGTGTAAAACATTTCTATTCCAAGTGTAGAACCAAGTCTTCAAGTGCTAAAACCCTCAGCACTAATCTGTGGCCTCTAGTGGAGTTCAACTCCCTTTTATAAATATAAAGAAACAGGCACAGAGGAGTGGCCCATCACTGACAACCCACATACCACAGAAGTCTAGTGAAGCTAGTCACTCTTGAGAATGACATTTGGCCCATGTCCTACCTGAGTGCATTCCCACACACCTAGGCCCAGCCCATTTTCCTCAGGTCCTTCTGTAAGCTGCTCTGGGACTTACCCTTGGCCTTATGTCATGATCTTCCCATGGCCACATTTACAAATCTCTGAGCTTTTTTTCCCTTGACTGTATCCCTCTAAGACTTCAAAGTGGGCCAGAACATTCTAAGTCCCAGACGGAGGCTTCGAAAGGTGGTACACACTCTTGCACTAGGCCGAGTCCTTCCCACCTGCCCCTCCTATAGCCTCTGAATAATTTGCTCTTGGCAGCCCATCTCCAAATAGCACAGCCAACACCCCAGAAAAGAATCCCATAAAGCCCAGTTAGGTACATGTCAGCAAAAAGGGGGAAATGAGATCACAGCCACCCTGCCACCTTCCCTGGCTGGCTAAATCTGTCAGCAGCCCAGCAGTTGCCAGACCCACCCTGACCCCTCTGGCATGTCCAGCCTAGAGCCCTGGACAAGAGCAGAGGGTGGTGATCAGTGAGCAAGGAGATGACACGCAGCCTCATAAAGCCAGCAGGAATCATCAGAGAGTCAAGTGCTAAGATGAGCTTTGCCAATAACAAGGGTTTGGCAAGCTCTGAGGGAAGGAGTGACCAAAATAAAAAAGGGTCTGACAGGAAACACAGGCTGGAGTTTGCCTCAGAGAGTAGAACTAATGTGGATGGATGGAGAAAAGTAGAGAGAACTCTTGAGGTGACAAATAGGCGTGACCAAGGTACTGGAGTGAGATGGAGTGTGCTGGCTCAAGTCCCCACACCCCAGCTCTTGAAGAACCTGCCATTGTTCTGAACTCTGCAACCCCATCTGAAGGTGGGGGCTGTAGCCACATGAGCTCAGCATGGGTTTTATTCTTCCAGCCCTGCCTGACAAATGACCTGGCTATATGAATAAAGGAATGAACAAATGGATGGATGGATGGATGGATGGATGGATAGATAGAGAACAAGTAAAGAACTAAGCATCAACTTAATGAGAAATCTGAGGACACCTGAAAAAAATGATATTTAAAACCTTTACAGGGTGTTTCCCCCATCACTCTTTATATCATTCCCTTAAGCAAGCTGAGAGACAGAGAATAGGTTTGTAAAATTTTGACAAGGACACTGAGGCTGGGTCTTGCGCGACTCCAGTATCCCACCAGGTCCTGCTCTGGGATGCCTGCTCTGGCTGGAAAGTCTGGCTTAGTGTGAAGATGTTCCACTGGGAAAGGTCACCCCACTTAGCCACTTGGTTCTTGGGAGGTAGAATGAGAAGAGAAGGGACTTAGTTAACTTCAGACCACAAAAGGGACTAGTGACCTTGGGTGGTGACTTCGGACAATGCCTGACCCTCAGCTTTTAAATCTGTCTGGCAGGGAAGGATGAAATGTTTGTCCCATGGTGTTTCTGAGAGGTTAACAGGTTCTGGCTGCACATACTTCTGTCACCACAGAGATGAGTAAACTTGTCCTCTCTAAGAAGCACAGGATTTAGAACTTACACAGTGAGATCAATGTATGGGATTTGAGACTTACAAGAAGAAATCAATGGACAAATAACTTTTGATTTGACCCAGAGGATCCTCTTGAGTTGCGAACAACCAAGGTTCATTCCTAATGAGAATGACATCACTTTGGCTTCCACTTTTTCCTTTCACCTGATATGGGGGGCATGTTGGCAAAACACTAGAGCTGCTATGGTGGCTTATCAAGTGAAAGACACAAGGAACAGCAGAGTAGGGCTGGGGAGACAGCCCAGTGACTGAGGGCATTTGCTTCATAAGAATGAGGAACTGAGTTTGAATTCCAAGTACCCACATGAAAAATAAAAGCTGGAAAGGGCCATGCACAGCTGTAAACCCAGTGTATGGTAGAGGAGCAATGGCAGAAACAGAAGGATCACTGTGACTTGCCGGTCATTAGCATAGCTGAATGGATTGGGTCCCACATGATCTTCCCTGTTCAGTGGGAGATCCTGTCTCAAAGGAATAAGGTGTGGAGTGATAAAGCAGGACATTTGATATCCTCATCTGATGTCTGCACATGTATGTACAGGTACCCCCACACAAAGGCATATGGGTGCATACATTACACATATACATATACTATACACACACACACACACACACACACACACACACACAAGGGGAAAAAAGGAAAAATGGAAGAACAACATTATAGATGGAGCCTGGTTCTCTAAAACCATGCTATGTTGCTTTTAACAAAATCTCAATTGTTTGATTTTACCAATAAAGACTCCAGATGCTGAGGTGAAAGCCTGTTAGCTCAGAGAGGCAGAAAAAGCACCCACCTGACCTTCTTCCTCGACTGACACCCCAGAAGGAAAAAGCCCCTTCTCCTTCATCTCACTGTCTTAAAAACCCTTCAAATAGAATGTCCCTTCTTTTTACTTCCTGTGTACCCCTCTGTCTGTCCTCCTGACTTCCTCTTACTCTCTACGGTTTTTTTCCTTTGTTCACTCCTTGTCAACTGGTTGCTTGTTCTGCCTCTTGACCTATGGCTGACTTTATTTAATCCTGTTTACAATAAACAAAAAGCTCTTGGGTTAAAGGTGTGTGCTAGGGCTGAGCCACACCACAACTAGAAAGGGTTTTTTTCCAGTACACAGTTTTGGGGTTCACAGTGTGATCAAATATCCTGCAACAATGCTACCTTAGAAAAAATGCTTCTACGCTGTGTTCAAGCTGTGGTACAGCAAGCCTTGGCACGACACTAAACCACTTCTCTGTACTCCACTGCCTGAAGGCTTGCTTCCCCATGAAGTCTCTCCTGATTACACTCCTAGTATCTACTCTCATCTCACACATCACCCATCTCCTAGTATATAATCGACTAGACCAACTGCGGACATACTGACTGCTCCTTGATTGAATGTCAGCCCCTACCAATGAGCATGTCAGGGAAAGACTGAATGGATTGGGTCCCACATGATCTTCCCTGTTCTGAGGTTGTGTCTTTGCCTCTTTTGCAGAAATAGTGCCATGTGACACTGCAGGACATGCATACCACTGTAAGTGACACATAACATTTGTGGAAGACTTTAGAGCTAGACTCACATAAATACCAAAAACAAAACAATAACAACAAGAAGCCTACTAGGGTAATAAAGCCAACACGGGGTGTGGCAGGCAACATCCCAGCACTGTGCTTTAAATACACTCTGATATCAGAGAACTGGGTAATGTGTAACCCAAGACAGACATGCTATAATCAGATCTTTCCGACATGGGAGAATAAGGCAGGCTGTCTGCCGCCATAACAGAGGTGACAAATATCTGTCCTTGGGTGTAAGGATGGCTGCCTGAGTCCCTGCTGTTCTTTGGGGGAAGCACACAACTGTTCCAGCTGGAGACCAGTCAGTCTGACGAGCCTTCCCTCGGGTAGACTGGTTGGGACACCACAAGAGGATGGGTTGTGTTAACAGACACACACAGGATACTAAAATTACCAGGTAGCTAAAATGGAAAGGCAGCCTTGAGGAGGTAATGAGTTTCTTTTTTTTTTTTTTTTTTTTTTTTTGGTTTTTCGAGACAGGGTTTCTCTGAATATCTCTGGCTGTCCTGCACTCACTTTGTAGACCAGGCTGGCCTCGAACTCACAAAGATCCGCCTGCCTCTGCCTCCCAAGTGCTGGGATTAAAGGCGTGCGCCACCACCGCCCGGCGGTAATGAGTTTCTTAACACCCGAAGTAACGAAGCCAGATCAATGCAAGTGAGGTAGTGCCATGAGGGCATTCCAGACTTCGGTAGGGACAAAGATCACACACTGGGTTACTTGAAGCTTTATGACACTGAGTTTTTCAACTGTAGCATGAGTCTTACTCCTCCGGCCCCTCCCATCTTTCTTCTTCCACAGAGCCTGTCATAGTGCCTGACATTTTGTCATTAAAGCTCTCTTCCTCATGGGTAAGGTGGCATGAACAGGAGTGCCCTGTTATGCCATAGTGGTGACTGCTGTTTGTGACTTCATTCAGCACACCCTTCCCAAGACAGCTTGTGGCAGAGATTGTAGGAATCCTAGTCACACAGTAAGGGTGTTTGACCACACAGAAGGTAACATAAGACTACTTGGGGGTGGAGGTGATGGGACAGATGGAGGTACAGAGAGGTCTAAAGATGAAGTGTAATGACCCAAATGTGATAGCAAACACAGCCACACAGACCACTGTAGGGGTTAGATAAATTAGATTTAGAAAATATATAGGAGTTTCTGATACTGTCTCTTAATTCGGGGCCTGAAGAGCATTATCAGCATGAAGTCAGCAAAAACATTGCCAAATTGTCAACAACTGGCATCATAGTTTCAAAATCTGCAGTTTTCCCTATAGTTTTGAAAATAAAATTACCCATAATGCCCCACGTTGGGCGCCACCTGTTACCGAACCTTTAAATTATTATTTATCTCTTATTTATTTATTACTAAATTCACTTATAACAAACACCAACAATTTCTTAACTATTAATCCTATAAATTCCTACAACCCCTTTAACCTATCCACTAAACCTATTGATAATTATAACAACTACTTTCATAACCTTTTAGAATGATACAGTCTCTGGGGCAGGTCCTCAGTCGTCAGGAACACAGTCTTTGTCGTAGATTCTTTAACACACTTAGCAGTCCTTCTTCTGGATCTCTCAGATGCAGGTTCGTCAGGGTAAGTTGGTTATTGTAGTCTCACCTTAAATAAGGCTTCATGCTTTTTTTTCTGTGGGAGACCCCAGCCGTCTGCAGGCCAACTTACTTCTTTTGAATCAGGAACTCAGCTGCTCTGCCTCAGTCCTTAAAGCCAGGCACAGTTTCCCCTAGGCCACTGATCGGACAGATCAAACCCCTCTAGGCAAAAGCTGAGCCACAGGGTCCAGTCCTTGGTCTTTTGGTGTCTTGCTCAGGCTTTCTTTGCTCACCAACTTCTTTCTGCTTCAGGGAGAGAGCTGGCCATCAATGGCCAGCCCTTTTTTCAGCAAGACTCATGGAGCTCTCTAGCATCAGGGGCCTCTTCTTTTTCTGGGCTCCATGCACTGTCATTAAATAGGAGGAACTCTGTTTCAGCTTAATTTGGGCTCCGCCCACTTAGCAGCTGAAAACAATGTCAGGCCAGATACTTTGTTTCTTCAAGTCTATTGAGTCTTTCCTGTTTTTCCTGACTTCAACCTTGTTTTTCAGTCTATTAAGTCTTTCCTGTTTTTGCTGACTTCATGCTGATAATGCTCTTCAGGCCCCGAATTAAGAGACAGTATCAGAAACTCCTATGTATTTTCTAAATCTAATTTATCTAACCCCTACAGACCACCTTGGCCCCAACCCCACCTGGCTCATAAAGCAGCATCTATCAGAGCACATTCCCAAACAACACAGAAATAGGAGTCTGAAGGCCTGCCTGTCTGTGGGACCCAAGAGGACCACCCCCCAGCAATGAGACTTGGGCATACTGCTAAATGCCACCCAATGATCCCAGATTCCTCCACACCCAAACAAGAGGAAACCTATGCTAATCCCCAGAAATCTTCTGACTCAGACAGGGTTTGAGAGCAGAATCCGGTACTAGTTGTGGCTGTGAGGCAGCTCTGCTCTTTCTGAGCCATGCAGCCTTGAGTAAGTTGCCTAAACCTCTCAAGCCTTAGTTGCTGCTTCTGTAAAATGGAGAGATAGGTGTTTGAAGGCTTTGGGGAGGTGCTAAGGTCACTCCTTCTCAAGCGTGGCCCTTAGTCAATGAACCCTTCAGAGAGGTGTGGAAGGTTTCAGCCACCAAGGGGAGGATCTGCGCTGCACTTGTTACATGCTGTTCTGGTTGCTGCTGACTTAGGCCATTCCTTTCCTAAGCAGTATGTATGTATGCATGTAGTATGTATGTATGTATGTATGTGGCTACTAGGTGCCAAGTATAACAAAGTATACAAAGTTTAACTTCATATCAGTGAGCTCTACAAGGACTCCTGTCCTTAGACTAAGCCCAGACCAACTGCCCATCTGACTGCCTTGGCCTCCTCAGTCTACCCTAAGCTCTGAGCATGGCCCTCCAACACTTCCATGTTGGAGAGGGCAGATAAATATTGAGTCACACTGTTTAATCATAGTTAAGTGGTAAGGAATAACCGTGATCATGTATATTAGTTATCTGAGAGGAGGAACAAGTCCAGATATGTGACCCCCCCATGCACACATGGCATGAAGAGTTTTGACTATTGAGGTGGTCAAGGGGCATCTCTGATTCATCTGTCAGGTCCTTGGAAATCGATAAATATTCCCTCTATACTACCCTAGAGAAGCACCCTACGGGGTTGGAAGAAGGAATACAGATGGCTTTCAAACACATGAAAAGATGTGGGCAAAGACAGCTTAGAGATATGTTTCACACCTCTCTCCCTGTCCCATCTATCTATCTATCTATCTATCTATCTATCTATCTATCTATCTATC
>CAJQZJ010031900.1:1982149-2010423 GCA_907164525.1 Lophiomys imhausi | reverse complement strand
ATATATATATATATATATATATATATATATATATATATATATATATACTCTATTGGTTTTTTTCTTCTAGAGAACATTGATTGATAAATGGACCAGGATTACTCTGTACTAAAGCTGGAAAAAGACACAAGAAAGTTAATGAACTACACCAATTTTAAACTTTGTGAAAATGTCAACAATATAGTACCAAAGCAAATTCAGGGGTGTATGGAGACAACTATATACCATGACCAAGCAAAATTCATTAATGTAATGCGAGAATTGTTGGTTCATGCATGGATAGCAATAGATGTAATATGCCACATTTGCAGAAAAAAAATGAGAGAAACCCACATAACCATCCAATTATGGAAAAAGATTCATTCCTTGCATGCTAAACCCTTAACATTTAACTAGAAATAAAAGTAAAGCATGTCAATATAAAAAGAACATGTATGAAAAACCCATGGCAAATATCCTACTCAATGGTAAAAGACTGAAAGGTTTTTTTCATAGTTTTTGTTTGTTGAGTTTTTTTTGAAACAGCCTTTTTTATTTTTCAAAATAGAATGTATATGTATATGCATGTGTATATCTTTATCTAAATCTATATATCTGTCTGCACACATATGTATATATTATGAACTGGCTTATCCAATGTGAACTGAGTAGTCTAGAGTGGCCATCTGCTTGATAGAGTGCTTGGGAACTGGGTAACTTCTCAGGCCATGAGCCGGACCCTTCAGCCTCTGTAAACCAGACTGGTCTCAAACTCACAGAAATTGTCTGCCTCCCACATGCTGGGACTAAAGGTGTGGGCCACCATGCCTGGCTGAAAGTATTTTTTTAAAGATTGGGAATAAGGACAAAGCTACCCACTTTCACTTCTTTCCATTAAAGGACTAGAAGTCTTAGCAAGAGCAATTAAGCTATAAAAAGGAATTAGAAGCATCCAGATTAAAAGGAAAGGGAGGGGCTGGAGAAATGGATCAAGATTAAGAGCATATACTACCTTTACCAAGGACCTGAACTCACTTCAATTCCCAGCACCCACATGACGCAGCTCACAACTCCAACTCCAGGAGATCTGATGCCCTCTTCTGGCCTGCAAAGGCACCTGCACTTATGTACATATAAACACACACACACACACACACACACACGGAGGCAGAATTAAAAATAAAATCTTTAAAAGAGGAAAATAAAATTATCTGTACTTACAGATCTTACATATAGAAACTCCAATTATTGCACCCACATACAGGAAAAAAACTGTTAGAACTGACAAAGGAGTTCATCAAAATAGAAGATTATAAAGTCAATATACATGTGTATCTTTAGTCCTTTAATCCCTTGGTAAACAGAGGCAGGCAGATCTCTGTGAGTTCAAGGCAGTCTGTTTCTTCATAACAAGTTCCAGGACACCCAGGGCTATTTATAGGAACCTCATCTCAAGAAAACAAAAAGTTAATGCACAAAAGAAAGTAGCATTTCATAACAACCAAAACTCCTCCCCCCCAAAAAAAACTAAATGAAAATATTTTCATTTTAAATAGCATCAAAGGAATAAAATACGTAGGAATTAACTCTACCAAGGAGATAAAAGACTTGCATAATGCAAACTGCAAAGCATTGTTGAAAAAATTAAAGACATAAATAAATAGAAAATGTTTCCCATGTTCATGGATTGAAAAAAAAGGCTATTAAAATGATAATAATACTAAAGTGACTGTCAGATTTTATATAATCTCTACAAGCTACATGCTGTGGCCTAAATGTGTACCCCCCCCCCAAATTTATACTCTAAAACCTAATTACCATTATATAGTGTTTGGAGCTGAAGTTCTTGGAAGTAACTAGGTTGTGGGGGCAGCACCCTTATGCATAGGGTTAGTGTTCTGATAAAAAAATAAGTTTTATTATCATTATTATTATCATTATATAATTACTTTTATTTATTGTACTTGGCAATGGAGGGGTATGTACCACAGTGCACCTATGGAGGTCAGAGGACAACTTTTGGGAGACAGTTCTCTTTTTCCACCATATGAGTCTGGGAGATTGAACTAAGGCCATCAGTTAGCTAAGAGTCACCCATCCATCTATCCATCCATCCATCCATCCATCCATCCTTCTATCCATCATCCATCCACCTACCCATCAATTCATGCATCCGTCCATTGATTTGTTTCTTTAAAGAGGATTATGACCACATACTATGTGTTCCTTTGCTAGGAGGAGATATAGTGATGCTCAAGACAGTGCCAGATGAGTGACAGATGATGGATGGATGGATGGATGAAAAAATCTTGGCTAACCAATGGCCTCAGTCATGCCTGGGCTCACAGCAGACCAGGACTCCGTCTTGGTTCCCTAACCCTGCCCATCGTATGAGTCACACAATCTCTAGCAACCACACACTTACAGTGAGGTGCCCAGAGGGGCCCCTGAACCTGAGAGAGTGTCAGGAAAACTCGGCTCACACAGAGCTCCTGCCAGCGTCTGTTCACCACTGAACTTTGATATGATCCTTGTGAGTCAGAGCTGCTGTTGCCCTGATGCGCTTCTGCTTTCAGCTGCTGCACTGTGATGTGTTTCAAAGAAAAGCCAGAAGCAGCAGGTTCTGCCTTTGGACTAAGATTGCAGACCACTCATAGATTTGATTACTCCACGATTTCAGTATGAATGGACCTGTGGTTGGAAAGGACACAGGGTGTCAGAGGAAAACTGGTGGCCTCTCTCCTGTAACACAATGAAGAGATGTGCATCAGTCCTTGGAAAGAAGCCATCCAAGGCCCGCCTTTTCTGTTCCACACGCAGTCTTCTTGATACCTCTTGCAGTCAGGCTGGAGTCTGGCTCTTTCCTGACGCGCCTTAGATTCTCACCCCTGTTCTTGGCCGTAAAAAGAAAAGCTTCCTCCTTCCACAGCTCTGCCTCTCACTTCCAAACACACTCCTGTCTAAACCCACTCATTTCTTGTCAGATCACCAGAAACAAGGGCCCTGGAGATCTAGAAACACTCATCGCCCATGGGCAGCTCCTCTGGTGATGCTCTGATGACGTGTCTGGCAGTTTAAGGGGAGAGAGCTATTGTCTCCAGGATGACACTCTGGAGGCAATAGAAAGCAGCCCTGGTCCAGTTCCACTGTTTTCTCCATATCTCAAAGAATATGTTACCCACCAATTGATGTTCAGTACAATTAAGACTCCATTTTTTAAAAAAGTGTGTGTGTGTCTTTGTGTGCATGTGTGCAAGCTGTATGTACATGCACATGTTCATGACATGGAAACTCATGTACATATATGTGCATGCATATGTAAGTCGATGAAGGGTGTCTTCTTCTATCACTCCCCCTCTTGTTTTTTGAGACAAGATTTCCCCTGAACCTGGGACTCACCAATTCAGCAAGGAGTTGGACAATGACCCCTAAGGATCTTGCTGTCTCTGCCTCCCCAGCTCTGGGATTATAGGTGCTCACCACCACTCCTGGTTTTTAAGAAGGGCTAAGCCATCTCCCCCAGCACCTCACTCCCTTCTCCTTTTTTACTTTTGAATGTCAAGTAAGATACTGATGACAGGCATGCTCTAAGAACTGGGTAGTGGCACGCATGTGGGAGAATATCAGCACCACCACTTTCATTCTTTCTGTTTGCTGCCACTGTAATCATCATCATCAGCATCACCATCATCTCCCCATCCTCTCACTTCTCATGCATACATGTTATCTTTCAAACTGGTCTGTGCGCATCTCTCAGTTAGAGACCAGTGGCTTACTTCCAACTCCTCCTCCTACACGTAGCATGGATCTCTGTACACAATGGGTGCTAGAGATGGCTTTCCAATTGATTGATGAATTCAGAGTAAGTCCAAGGAAGAGTGTTGTGTCTGATGAGAATGTCTTTGGCACCCCCTGATTCCGTCTTTCAAGCATCTTGAAACAAACTCAGCAAACAAGGTCATGATAAAAGTTAAGGAGCTTCCACCTGGCAGAGAAGCTCTGTCACATGCCACATTAGTGCCAGGACACTTCTCATTCCACAGTCTTCAGCCTTTCTAAGAAAGGGGTCTGGGAAGTCCCATACCAACTGAGCAAACTGAGGCCTTGCTGACTCCAGGAGGGCTGAGTCATTGGCCATGCCCAGCCTTGAAGTGGGACTCCACCTCTTGGCCTTTAGATGTTCTGAAAGGGACTTTCACTCCACTGAAAAAAAACCCCTCTCTATAAATGAGATGACTAGTTGTATATGTTTTTTCATAGATTCATCTTGGCATATTTGCAAATGTCTTAGCCTCACTCCTTCTTTTTGCACCAAGACTCCAAGAAGCAAAGGTGTCAGCTTCAGGGTCATGAGGGAGGTAAGGCACAGGCTCACTTCTTAGTTCCCAATAAGCATTCAGAGGCATGCTGGCTGAGCCTGCTGCCAGATCTCTCTCCCAGTCTCCCGGCTCCCCACTGCACAGGACGTTAAGGTCAACCACATCCTGCCACGTCCTTGCAGAAGAGATACCAGTCCCCACCACCAGCATTCTCTGTCCCACCACAGCCAGGCCAGCCCACGAAGGCTTGGGGCTTCCTTCACACTCTGACAGCCACCGAGTGTCTGACGAACTGGAAGGGCCTTGCTCCGAGCTCCCACTTCAGGGTCAGCTGGGGAGCTTGCTCACACTGCAAATCTGTAGACCAGCTGGTGAGGTGGAGAAAATTAAACAAGGTCCAGGAATCTGTGTTCATGGGGCTCACTAGACTGATTCCATGAGAGCTTGAGTCTGGGTGCCTCTAGTCCAGACCTTGTCTTGTAGGACTCCTTAGCCTGTAGGACTATGGTATCTTGGCTGGTCTGGGATGCTCCTGTTATAGCTGCCAATGGCTACTGACCTCATGCTTTGCCCTTGGGAAAGTAGGTTGTGGACGTACTTGAAGCCCACTTGAGATCTGACACACCCAATTCACACGGGCAAGAGGAACAACACTTTGTGGAGGGAAGAGAGGCCTTTGAAGGAACCTTCAGAAAGAACCTCCAGGGATCAAGGCTGAGTGAACTGGACATAGAGAATACCACCTTCTTAACATGGTGGAATGTTAGACCTCAGGCCCAAATAGTAACCTCTTTCCCAAGAGGAAACAGAATGGTTACAGGTCAACTCCGGTCTGGTTTTAATCTTGCTATGCCCAGGCTTATGTTTTGTTGAGGGACATTTTAAAGCTGAAAAATATTCACCATCTGGTCTTTAACAGAAAAATTCTGCCATTCCCTGCTTCCCTCCACACATAGCCAGCAAAAATGTGTTCCTGTGGCTATAGGAGAAAGTCCCTGGATTTCCAGGTATGTTCCACAGTAGTGCTGGGGAAGATGTAGGCACTTAAAAACAAAAGCAAAAGAAAACGATTGGATGAACGAACCATCACAATGAGCTAGCTTAATTCCTGGTATGCAAATGAGTAAAATGAAGCTTTTTAAAAAGCTAATTATACAGTTCAAGATCAGGGAACCAGAAAGTAAGGATTAGGATTTGTCTTATTTCAGGTCTAACACCTTCACTTACAAAGTTGAAGCCATGACCGTATAAAATCCTATAAGAAATCTGCAGGAATGGAAAGCTAGGTGAAGTCTTTTTTAATGCTGTTTTATTGTGTTTTAAGATGGTGTGTGCATGTGTGTGTGTGTGTGTGTGTGTGTGTGTGTGTGTGTGTGTGTGTGTATGTGTGTGTGTGTGCAGGTGTCTTTGGAGAGAAGAAGGTGTTGGGTCCCCTGGAGCTGGAGTTATAACTAGTTAATTTAAATTTTTGGGAAGGGGTTAAACCATGAGGTTTGGAGAAGGAATAAAGAAGTGTACAAAAGGATAAACAGACCCTGTTCTGCTGGAAAAACAAATGCCTTTTATCATACGATTGGCTAATTCATGCTATGGTGTTAACTTCTTCCTGGACCTGTGTTTCTCTTAACTAGTGATAAACAATGGAGTTCTTTTTCAGCTGGGGTGAAAGGATGACTGACACTTCAAATAGTGAGGAGAGAAGGATGACAGTGAGTCAAGCAGGCTTGCCAGAAAGTCATTCAAAGTCAGCGAGGCTCTTGTCTCCGTGATGTTGTGTCATACATGGGAGCCTGGGCCACAGCCTGGTAGTCCTCCCTAGGGAGTCTGTGACCACGAAGCATTCCCCACGTTGAGCTTTTCAGAGTTTGCTGTGGCTGAGTCAGCCTGACACCCTGCCTGGCTCATGGGGAAGCTTTGGAGGTCCAGGACACATTCTCTGGCATTGGATGAGCTTTGTTAGGGCCACTTGGATAAAAACAATCATCGAGAGCACAATGTCAGTAGGCTTGGGTGCTTGAGGTTATGATCTTGGACATAAATTAGAGGAAGCTATTGTTTTGAACTAAGCTTCTGTGTTGGGCCCTGACAGTGAAGACTCATCCACATGGGTGACTTACACTAAAGTGTCATCAAAACTGAACAGTGTGATTGTCTGATCTTCTAAGCAAACGGGAGAGATAGGAACCAACGTTCCCCAACCGCTAGATTCCATGGGCTTGATAACAGTTTCCCTCCCTCATCTCCTCAGTAAGAATTAACCTGAAGTAACCTCACGTATACCAACTTATTATTTTTCTCTTATGCTTTCTGCATGGCCTTGTCTGACAAACGAAGCAACTTTGAAATCACAGGTATCTAAAGAGATGGCTCAGTGGGTAAATGTGCTTGCTGAACAAGCATGACATCCTGAATTCAAATCCTCAGTAGTGTGTAAAAACCTGAGCACAGCCTTGCACATGTCTGTGACCCCAGAACTGTGGGCGAGGAAGACAAGGGGTCACTGGGTCTGTTGTGTGCAGAGCCTGCCCGGGGTCATCCCTCATGAAACTGAAATAAGAACAGAAGATTTCCACATAGGAAAAAGAAGGATCAGAGGCATTCCTGGACTTTGTTAGGGACAAATGAGTGGTCATTATCTCCTTTGTGCCTGTGCTGCAGGTTTCCAACACAAAACAAACCAACTTAAAAAAAAAAAGCTTATTGTTAATGGGACAGAAATAAAAGAGCGTGGCCCAGAACCAGAAGAATGTGCTCAGAGAGCTGGGAGCTCCTTCAGTTTATTTACAAACCATTTGTAGTGGGGGAGGGGGGCATGATCCATGAAACTGGAATCCCAGGTAGAAGCAGGAGGATCAGAAATTCAAGTCCATCCTTGGATAGTGAGATCCTGCTCCAAACCATTCTACTCTCCTACCCCTTAAACTGTGACATGTAGGGCTATAGGACCTGTGGCTACTCCAAGTAAAAGATAGAGCCTATCGCTTGGCATTTGCCTGTGGTCACTTGCACCTCATCCCTCTCCATGACTTGAGATGGAAAGCTGAACACTGCAAAGACTGTTGACTGTCGGCTTTGGCCTTTCTTCTGTTGCTTCTTTTACAAAGTGTCCAGGAAGAGATAACTGGGTGTGCATGAGGACAGAACCCACACCTTCCAAAGGGAGGGTCTGCTGAGTACCCCAGAAGCCCCCCACTTCCCCAGGCTATTCCATCTTCAGGCTCCAAGGCTTCCCACACAGTATGCAAAGCATCCTGGCTGAGTCTCTCTGAGTGCGGTAGGGGAAACTCTAAACCTCAGAGTGAAATTAAGAGGCTGATTGGCCTTTGGGGAAATGAGACAAAAACTATACTGGTTTGAAACTGCTTCCCCAGATGAGTCACAGTGTTATCCACAAGAAGGAATGTCCCTTCCCACCCCTACTCCCCCCAAAGGGCCTTGGCTGATCTGGAAGATTGGCCTGGTTACATCTCCAGAGAAACAGAAGGCAAAGAGCAAGAGATGGTGGTGATCGCTTACCAAAGAAACCGCAACCACCTTCCGCTGGCCTGGGTGGGGCCTGTCTTTCTTCTTTTAACCTGTAAACTGCTCATCAGCAGTCAGCACCTCGGTTTCCTGCCAGCCCTTAGAAGAGACCTTCATGTGCCTCTCAGGAGACCATGCCCTCAATTCCATCTCCCCCACCCCCACCCCGTCAAGGCAGCAATAGTCTTTTGGCTTGTCCTCAACAGAAATATGTTAATTAAATAGAAGCCAGCTACCACACATGTTAGGGACCAGGAAAACAGAGAACAGCAAAAGTTGGCATGGGGCAACTGTCCTTGTGAAGTTGGCAGTCAGCCAAGATCAAATAACCTGAATAGAGGGCATTCACCAAGGGCAGGGGTCCTGTCTATAGAGCTTGTATCTGTAGAGTTAAAACCAGACACAAGTTTCTGGAATGTGACAGGAACTCAGTGTGTATGTGCCAATCAAGTAAACTCTATATTAATGGATGTCAATCATCATTGTTAGTTTGTCTGTTTGTTGAAACAGAGCTATGTAGACCTGGCTGGCTTGGAACTCACAGAAACCCACCCACCTCTGCATCTCAAGCACTGAGGTCACTGGCATGCGGCACTACACTTGGCTTTGCCAGTCCTTTTGATACAAGTTAATCATATTGGCAGCTATAAGTCTCTCTCTCTCTCTCTTTCTCTGGATCTCTTATTTCTGTTTAGGGACTGAGAGTCTTCATTTACAGGAATGATGTCCCAGCTGAGATCCAAGGGGTGAGTAGGAGGCAGCTAAAGGAAGAAAGGACTGCCTAGGAAGTGTAGCCCAGAAACTAGGAGCAACATAGGGGAAGACCCTGAAGCAGAAGGAAGTTTCCTTTGTTGTTGTTTTCCTCCCTTGGCTTACTGGAAAAGATCCCTGGAAATAGAGGACAGGGTCTGTCTGAAAAGGAGAGCGTAGAGGGTCCTAGTGGCAGTAAGAACCAGGGTCCTAGTTAGAGTGTGCCGCGGGGACCTATGTGGCCAGACTCCTGTTGCCATCACTGGGTCAAAGGGCCACTAGGAAAGCACATGAGTGAGGGTCCTGCTGAGTGTGACTGTTGAGAGCTGACAGGTTTGTGACAGCTGAAGCTAGAATTTAAAGTGATGTATCTCTAACTTACCGCCAAGTTCACCTTCACTTCACTGTGTAATATGGTTCATTTAACAAATGCCCGTATCACATGACAGCTCACCAGATGCCAAGCTAAAGTCTCGGCAAATATCAGTTCACTCTGTCCTCACAGTGGCCCTATGATAAAGGCATCTCTATTAGCCTGTTTAAAAGATGGGTCATCTTGGGTGGGGTGTTCAAATCAAAACCATAGGTGGCAATATGGCAGATCCTTCCTCAGTTCCTGTGGGATGTGGAGAGCTGGGTGTGCCTGTGGAGGGAGGAGGAGGAAGAGTAAGAAGAAAAGGAGGAATGGGAGGCGGCAGCTGGTGTAGTCACTGCAGCTGACGAAGACAGAAGGGACAGGAGCAAAAGTCTGTCAGTTGTCAGGGGTTCCAAAGAGTCAGTCACTGTGAGGCAAACAGTGCTGGTATGAAGACACAGTTCCTTGTTCCTGGCTTGGCTGCAGTTGAGACCTCTGTCCATGTGTCCAGGCCCTTTCAGTTTGCCCTCCACTGGATCATCTGCTTTGTGGATACCTCTTTCTTGGTTGGCTCTCCAGTCCTTCCAGGTATACTTTGAGATGAAGATAGCAGAAGGTGAATTTGGGAGGCTGTGGATTTTAAAGATATCTTTAACACCTCCCTGGATTGTTATTTTCCTGTAACAAATTATTTTTCTTCAGAACTTTGTAGCCATTATTTATTTGTCCCATTGTTTTCAAGGTTGCTGTGGAGAATTCCACCTTTGATTAGTAGTTTGGCTGGGTATAGAAATCTAGTCAGTTTGCAGAGCTGCTGTTGAGAACTCAGTGCCACCCTGCGCTCTATGTTTTTTTTTCTTTCCTCCATCCCTCCTTTGCTCTTGAGACAGAATCTCATACAGTCCTTGATGGCCTCACACTCCCTCTGTAGCCAAAGATGGTCTTGAACTCCTGAACTCCTGCTTCGACCTCCACGATGCTGCCTTCCCAGGCAGGAGCCAGCATACCCACTTTCTCTGTTATATATGTTTTTTTGTGCTATTGTTTGCTTTTCATTTTCTTTCTTTTTGGAAGCTTATCTTTGAAATTTCACAATAATTGGCCTTGATGTGGGCCTTCTGTCCTTTGTTGGGTTGAGTGTGTGGCAAGATTGAGACTGATTAAAACTGATTTCAGTTCTGGGAACTTACTTGTCACACTATTTCCATGAATATTTCACCCCTCCCCCAGTTGTTCCTCTACTGTTCTCTTTCTGGAACTTGGGGTTTGCATGTTAAATGCCCCAGATGTGTGATTTTTAAAAGTATTTTATGCATTCTGTTTATCTTTTTGTTTTACTTTCTGAGCATCCCTTGCATTGATTGATTGATTGATTGATTGTGTGTGTGTGTGTGTGTGTGTGTGTGTGTGTGTGTGTGTTTGCATTGATGATAGGGCCTCATGCAGCTCAGGCTAGCCTTAAACTCACTACCTACCTGAAGAGGACCTTGAACTTCTGATCCTGCTAGGATTACAGGTGTGCACTATCACAACTATCTATGAGCTGTTGGGGATTGAACTCAGGACTTTGTGTATGGTAGACAAGAACTCTACCAACATAGCTATGTTCCCCAGTTCCCCCAATATTTGTTTTAGATGGGGTCTCATGTAGCCTGGGCCAGCCTAGAACTTCTATGTAGTCAAGGCATGGTTGAACCCTGTATGCACTGTCCAAAGCACTCTAAAATATCAAATTACTTGACTTCCCATAGGAACTCTTTGAGGAAAGTATTCACACTACCCTATTACTGACCAGAAACCTGGAGCACAGAGAAGACAAACACTCTGCCCAAGATTGCCCAGATGCTAAGATCAGGAAAGTTATATAGTTATAGGCACACTGGACCCAGAGATATCTCTGCTTAGCCTCCAGGAACCTGTTTCCTCGTCTGTGTGACAGCAAGAGACTTTACTCAGAAAGTTGGTTTAAGAGAGAAATGAGCGAATACATGTAAGACTTGCACAGAATAGACCCTTGGACAAATATTACAATCCTGAGTGTTGTTCTGTGTATATGTCTGTATATGTATTTATGTGAGCCTAAGTGTGGGTGTCCCACAGCACACACATGGAGGTTACGAACAACTTGTAAATTGCATTCTTTTGCATGCCAGTTGGGGTCTGTTGTTTGAACTTCTAGTCATTTGGAAGCCAGACGTGCTGCTCAAGGCTTAAGCTACAGAGTCAGTTTTCTTGTTCCATTGTGGACTCCCAGGGTCAAGCTTAGGGTGTCAGGCTTGCCCAGAAAGCACTTTTACTTACCAAGACATCTTACTGGCCCTGATTTTTATCCTACAATATCCCCACCATTGAGCTTTAAATTCATTATTTTGAAAAGCTACAGTGTAGGCCTGCCTAGGGCTGTTGATAGCCATGAATCTCCATGTTGTGTGAGATGGGCTGCAAAGCTCGGTGTGTGTGTGGGGGGGCAGGGGGTGGTCATTAAGCAAGATGATGTGGGACATGGACGAAGGTGGGCAGCAGCTGGACCTGGAGGAGAAAGCAAAACTTCAGGAGGCTGGACCCCCAGTGCAGGACCTCAAACATAACTTCTGTGACCCCAAATAGCTGTGAAGCTCAAAAAACAGATCCAGACTAAAGGGACACAACCACTTACAGACCAATTAGTGTTAGTGTAGGGAGAAGGCCACAGGGATGGGAGGCGCTAGGGTGGGAACAAGCAGAGACTGAGGCCATTCTTGCAGGCCCTTGGATGAAATGGGTTATTATGTGTCATCAGGAAACTTAAGAAGAGGGAAAAACAAGCCCTGATCAAAGTGCCTTTTGTCAAATTCTCTAGATTAACACATGACAGACTTTGCACTCAGAGCTCAGCCGCAAGGTCAAGGGCAGTAGAGAGGGATTTGTTGGGACTTTCTTCTTCTACGCAGCTGCTGCAATGCAGAATTTACCATTCTGACAGCCCAGATATCTGAAACTGGCAGAGGAAGGTCTGCCTTCCCTGGGGCTTTTTGAAGGGGCAGTGAGGTAAAAACTCTGGACCCTGAAGGCAGACAGAGTTTTTCTAAACCCAAGGCCTGTGCTGTGCTCAGGCTCCCTGGAACCCAAGTTGCCACTCCAGTCCCTGCCTGTGGCCTCCTGGAGGTCCTCTATGGATCACAGAAGGAAAGCAGACTTCCAAAGCTGGCTTTGAAGTCCTTACTGTTCTGCCCCCATCACCTCAGGGGTTATGTCCCAGTCACACCAGGTTCCCCAGGCTCTCCAAATGCATTTTGATCTCCTGTCTCCACATCATTATCTTCTCTGCCACCTTCTCTGTCTCCCTGTCTTCTATCCATCCATCGAGGTGATCCTGGTATCAGTGCATGTGGGAAATTGTTTCTGAACACCTCCCCTCCAAGGTCAAAGAGGGTCTCAGTGTAACCCCTCAACCTCCAAACACAGCCTTTAGCATTTACCTCACCGGGAGCCCTACCGACCCCCCTTGTTCTCTTTTCACACTGGTGAGGGCGTGGGGTCCACATGCTGCCTGGCATAGAGAAGGTACTATCTATTACATAGGAACACGGATATAGGAACAAGATAGATAGTCCACTGAAATGTGAGAGACCATAAAATGAGGCCTAACAACAGTCATTTCTATTAATTGTTATCACTCTAATATTCCTTACCTCCTGTAGACTTGAGACTATGCCTAACTATTACAATGTAGTAAAGGTCATGGGGCATCCCTCTAGTGATCCCATTGTGGTATATACAGCAAGGGAAGGAAGATGTCAGTCTCGCAAAATGCCATGTGGAGTCTGGAAGGAGATTCTCTGTGCTGGCTTGTAAATAAACAATTCTGTCCCAGGAGCCCATGTGGCAAGGAGCTGAGGAAAGGAGACTTTTGAGCCCATGGAATGGTCCCCGGCCCACAGAAAGCATAAAGTCAGGGCTCTCTTTTATTCAGACACAAAGGAATGAATTGCAGGCTGGAATAGAACCCTCCCCTCTCCTCTCCTCAGTCAAGCCTTCAGGTGAGATTTCAGTCTAACACTGGATTGCAGCTTCCTGGGATCTGCTGGGAAGACTCCATTGGGCTACCTGGTCTCTTGACATCAGAACAATAGGAGAAGATAAATGCCTACATTTTCTAAAGTTGTTCTCTTTTCAGTAATTTGCTGCCCAACAATGAACCGATTGACAAAATACCCTTAAAGATGTCTTCTTAGGGAGTGGGGGTGTGGCTCTGGGTGTCTGAAAGCTTGCAGGGCTAACACAAAACACTGGACTCAATCCTAGTGCTTTACTTGGGTGCGATTGTACAAGTTTATAATCCCAACACTTGGGAGGTGGAGGTAGGAGGATCAGGAATTCAAGGTCATCCTGGCTACAAATCAAGTTTGAGTCCATCCTATATGAAATCCTGTCTCAAAAAGATAAAAAATTTCCTTGTTGATCTGGAAGTTCCCAGGGAATTCTGTTTTGCTTTAATGTGCTGCTAGAAATTTTGTGCTGGCCAATGGCAGCAGAGCCATCCAGGGGAAGGGATGAGAAAGAAAAGCCACAATCAGACATAGAGCAGGAAGAACTCCAAACCAAACCAAGCATTTATCTTCTCCCATTGTTCTAATGTCAAGAGAGCAGGTAACCCAATGGAGTCTTCCCAGCAGGTCCCAGGTCTGCTCAGGTCTCTTCAGCCTCTCCATTCCTTGACCATTCGCTTAGAATAGACTACGCCTGTGGTTAATAATCTTTATGATAAATTATTATAAAAGACGTATCTGATAACATGAGCCTTAAGGAAAGAAATACATGACTTATGTATGAGTAAGGGACAGGGATAGAAAGCCATGCCAGGGCCCCTCATTTGCACACTTCCCCTCTCCCTCACATGCCTGAGGAACTCTATTCCATGTGCTTCCAGTAGAAAGAATGGCGCCCTCCTCCACCTAAGACGTGTGGATCCAGCGCAGTTAGAGTCTCCTGAGTCTGTGACCCGCAGATGAAGCAGGTGCCAAGAAGGACCAGTCAGGTGCTCCCAAGGGGATTCTGAAGAATGCCAGAATTGGGTTTGAGAAGTTTGGCTTGCAGAGAGAGCACACTTAAGATTTAGAAAGGGGAGGCCTGTTAAGCCGTCTATTTCTTTGACCTAATAAGTTACCTTTTACTTAAAATCATTTGTCTGGGGTTTCTGCCACTTAACTAATTTGGAGTTATTTAATCCTGGCATATAATTTTAGCTGTGAGTCTCTCGGAAGACAGAGGGAAAAGAGAACCATGGTGAAGCACAAAACCCTCATTCTCTGGCACCCTAAGGCCCAAATGGCAAAAAAGATCATTTTCTCAAGGGTGCAAGCCCTTCGCTGGCATCAGCTGCCCAGAGCAGTGTCTTCCACAGATGTTTCAGCAATGACGCAGACACATTCTTTCTGTGGCTGGCTGCCCTTAGGACAAAACATCCGTGAACAGCAAGTAGCAGACAGGGATCGTCAGTTAGGGCTCACAATGAAGAGTCTCCCAGCCAGAGAGATACATAGGCCAGAGGCCTCGGCCTGTGAAGTCTTCCCTCAGCTGGTGACTCCCGGACACTGCTCCTCCACAGACTGCCCCAAGGAGTGATTCCCATTCATCATTTCTTTGGTTGGAAGGTTGGTGTTTCCTAGCAAGGGACAACAAAGCCATATTACACTCAGCGCTAAATAAACAAATGCTTGAGTCTGTGTTTTACTGGTTCCATACCATACTGCCATCTGGTTTGGGGAGCAAGGAAAGCTGTGGTTTTGTTGGGTTTGTGTATATGTGGTTGCTGTTGTTGTGTTTGTTTCTTTCTTTCTTTTTTTTTTTTTTTTTTAGTTTAGTGTATTTTTTTTCTTCCTCCATGGAAATTCTCTGAGGTTGAATGCTGGCAACAGTAAGGGGCTGCTTCAAAGCCCTCTAGTTTCCCACATCTTAACACTAAGATAAATGTTGGAGGCTGGTCTGGGTCCCCATCTGCTAGGCAGCCTGTTGTGTGAAAATGAGATCTATACATACGCTGGGTTTCTCGGGCCGGCTTCCAAGATCCAAGGGATCATTATGAACTAACCGTGAGTAGTGGCTAGTGAATATGGACTCCATGCACCCAGAACAGGCAAAAGTGGGAGGGAGCACATGATAGGAGAATAGAGGAAAGTTGTCTCGACGACCTCAGAGCTGTCAGGGCATACTGGCTCTGCCTTCAAGACTTGGGTTGCTGGAGAGGAGAGCTTAGAACGGCAAGCATGCCCCAGGGGCTGAATGGAGAATAAGTCCAGGCCTGTTCAGAATTCTTAACTTGGGAAGATGCCCGGGTGTGGAGATGAAGGTGAAATGTGAGGTGGAGTGGAAGTGTGAGGTGAGGTGGGGTGAAATGTGTAGTGTGGGATGGGGTGCACTGTTTATTGAAAGTAGGAATATAAGGTGCACTGTATGGAAGGATATCCATATGGTAACCACAACATATGGTGTAGCATGCATTGTGTAGTGGGAGTGGGGTGAAACTCAATACTCTAGCACGACCTGCAAGTCCAGCTCTTTTACATATAATGGAGCTCTCTGAAAAAGGGAAGTATTCTTTGAGCATCCGTTTTTTGTAACCCTTCCCCAGACTTTCGCTTCCTCATCTATCAAACAAGGCAGAGGGGGACCTGGGTGGCTCCACAAGACCTGGAGAGCTTGGAAGTTGACTGAGGCTGGCTAAGTGGGGCCTAATACGCATGTGCTGGGTGAGAGGTCAGGGGACACTCTGCCTCTTCCTCATCGGAGTGACTGGGGCCTTGTAAGAGCATGACTAGTGAAGCCAGGTTCTCCAAGTTCTTAGCAAAGTCCAACTTTACAGGTTTGGGAGTTTTATATTTAGACATGAAATGCCTAATATTTCCATACTAACAGCTGGCAAAGCTATTAAACCTTATTCTAGTCAAGTAAGACTTGTCTGTAGCCCATGGAAGGCACCCTGGATCTCAAGTTGGTATCTTTGCTGGAGGAACTGGGTCAGACTGGGAAGAATCATGGAGTAGGACCACCATGTATTGATGAGATTTGAAGAGGCCCAGACCAAGCAAAGCAAGCTGATCCTGCCTTGTGGCTGATGTACCAGTCTCCTGGCACTGGCCCTTCCAGATGTGGTGTGTGGGGCTGGAAGGACTTTCCCAAAGGTAATTCCCTGACACTCACACCTGAGACAAAAGCCATGAGGCTCCAGGTCTCTAGAGAGTGTGGTGTCTACACACATCCATCATCTCCATTTCAAAAGTCACTGCTGAGAGACAAGTGAGCTGTGCTTGGCTGTACTGCTGTCTGTGTACACATAACCGTGCCACGCACTGTGCGTACATAGTATCCCTGTGTACCGCTGACTTACACATATCCATGAATGCGGTGCACCACCTGAATGGCAGTCTGCTCCCTCCTGTCCACCATGACATGTTAGAAAGCTGACAGCCTATAAAAAGTGACATTTAGTGCTGGGCGGTGGTGGCGCACGCCTTTAATCCCAGCACTTGGGAGGCAGAGGCAGGTGGATCTTTGTGAGTTCGAGGCCAGCCTGGTCTACAAAGTGAGTCCAGGACAGCCAAGGATACACAGAGAAACCCTGTCTTGAAAAACCAAAAAAAAAAAAAGTGACATTTAGGTGACCCATCTCTGGTTGCATGTTGTCCCTCTTGGGATATTGACCAGTCTTCGATGTCTCAGCAACTAGAGGATTTTAACATGATTTTTCTCTGGATTTTGCTGTGCTGAGCTTTCTCTCTAATCCAACTTCTTCGGAGAAGTCCTTGGGTCATTTGACATTCTCAGTGAAGGATCATAACTGTGATTTCTGCACAGTAGTGAAACCTTTCATTTGCATTTCAAATCATATGACCAAATCATGTGAACAAAACAACTCAGACTTCTACTTTTTCCCCTTTAATGGATATCTGATGTGAAGTCATTACACTATATGCCCCATGTTTTAGAATAAATATATTTTAAAACTTTTGGGGTACTTTGAAACAACCACACAGGCAGAAGGCCAGACCTCACCACCTCTGACTCTGGCTGCCCTAAGTCATTCCCTGGTCCTTCTCATCTCATTCTTGCAGGGTGAGGGTGAGGGTTAGGTAACCCAGCTATGGTAAGAATTCACTACCAAAAGGTGCCAGGGAATGCAGGGCACCCCCTAGGTCACTAAACCAAACCCTTGAAGAAAGAGTGGTCCCCTGACACACTGGGAAACTGAGGCCCAGCATAGTGGGGCTTCTGGGAAGAGGGTTGACAGAGAGGGTCTCTTCCTGAAGATCAAGGGTGCTCACAGACTTGTAAATCCTTTTGAGGGTCAGCCACGCTGGAAGTGAAGGGTCTCTGTGAGGAGACCAGGAGGAAGTTAAAGAAAATAACTGATTAATTTGCTGCTCAGTCAGGCATGGCCCTGTCTTACATTCTAAAACTGAAGAAGCATCTGATGTGATTTAAGACCCCACGGAGATAAAATGAAGTTTAATTACTTCATGTTATTTTATTTTCTGTGACATTCAGGCAAGACACCCCACTCCACTCCTACCTACATCAGAAATGCGCTCTCTCTCTCTCTCTCTCTCTCTCTCTCTCTCTCTCTAATATGGGCTGGAATCGTCCCAGACCCATCTATGTCTGTCTGATTGAGCTCCACAACATCTGGGCATGATGGGCAGCCTCAGGGAGTCCTGATCTCCTCAAAGTGTACTGACTCTCAGGGGTAAAGAAAGGAAGGTAGCTAAGACACACTCTCTCTCTCTATCACACACAAAAACACACACACACACACACATATACACGAGAGAGAGAGAGAAAGAGAGATACAGAGAGAGAGAGAGAGAGAGAGAGAAAACCACATCTAGTCTGGGTTGGCCCCAAGCTGAAAAGCAATGGTGAAGGTGACTACCCCACCCTGTAAATCAAGATGTGGGATTCAAACCACTTCCTCTCTCAGCTTCAGGTCAAGAGCATCATATATCTGCTCTTGGGGAGTGCATATGACCTCACAGGGGTGGAGTTGCTGCCGCCAGGACAAGCGTGCAAAAACCCACTCAGATGCCAGGCCACACTTCCAGGGACACAACCATGTAGAAGAGGGTCCAGGATGAAGTTACAGATCTGTTCACCTCATGAAACAGGATCTCTTGACTCCATTCCCTAAAGTCCCAAGGACACAGGTCTATAGGCCACAGTCCTTGAACAAAACCAATATAATTATCCAGAACTGAACCATTAGTCATTTCCAGTGTGTTGGTGTTTTCATCTGCACCAATTCCTGCTAAGCTTCAGGAATAATCTGTACCCATTTCCTAGGCCTGAGGTTCTGTACTATCCTCTCCATGGAGCAGGCACTGCACCCACAGGGCTAAAGAGTATATTAAGAGGCTCAGACCTGGGTTGGGGGAAGGCTCAGCTAGTAAAGGTAGTTTACCCTGACACAAGCCTGATGCTCTAACTTCAACCCCCGGAACCCACACAAAGGTAGTAGGAGAAAACCAAGTCCACAAAGTTGTCTCTGACCTCCACACACATGTTGTAGCATGTGCATACACATACACACACAATGACAATAATGTGACAGTGTTGTTTTTGAAGGGGTCCAGGCCTCCACCTCAGAGAGGAACACCACAATGCTCTTTGTTGGTCAGTTGGTGGCCAGTAGACCACTTGTGCAGAAAATTTTCTCTCCTGCTGACAGTCACTTCTCTTCCTTCCCAGTTCACCTATTCTCCCAGATGGGAAGAAGCCTTAGCAACTCAGGCCAACACTAAGCTCCCTTCCCTCTGATTCCCCACCGCCTGGAGAGAGCTTATGACATTGCTCCCATGAACTGGCCCCTGCCTACTTCTTTCAAATATCTCAGATTGTCAGTCTCTCACCTGTAGACAGCTGCAGCCCCCCCTCCCCAGCACTTCCCAGTCTCAGGTGTGACCATGATGTCTGTGTGTGAGGGCTTAGGGGGCAGGGTCAGTGATTTCTGTCCCTCTGATCTCCTCTGTAAGGTGGAAGAGGCTACACAGGGGAAGGAAGGTCTTACTTCCTTTCCACATTTGGCTTTATGTCTGTCCCTAGGGACCCCAGGCAAGGACTTAGACACTAAAAGCAACATCACAGCAGTCATGAACGGACCAGAACCCCCATGTTTCCAGGGTCTAGGTCCACTGTGCTCTCTGCACCCCAGAGACACTGAGTCAACCCCACAGCCTGAGAAAGGGAAGTGAGTTCCCTTGGTCTGAGCTACTTTCAGGCTAGAAGAGAGGAGCCTCAGCTCCGTGGTTTCTAGGGAGAGAGTTTATGGCTGGAAGCAGCCCAGAAAAAAACGACTGTGAGCTGGAAAGAATCACCCGGCTAACATCAGCTTGCTGCACAGCCTCCCAGGAAGCTCCTCCGTGTCTTCTTCCACTGCTGTTGTTGAAAATCCCGAGATTTACTGGTGCAACCATTCTCAGAAGTCACAGAAGGGGGCCAGGAAGGTAGGTTGGGATTGAACACTTTCAGTAAAGCTACCCACGTGGCTGGGCTACACATGTACTGTCAACTACATATGAGGTGTGAAGAAGGTGGGACCACATGCTAACTTACAGCTGAACCCCAGCGTGAAAGACTCCCCCACCTCTCTCTTTCAAGAACTGGAGGACACATGTCTACTGTGGTTGCCAGATCTGGATTGAGGCTCCACCATCAGTAAAACTGGGGCCTTGACACTTGTGGACTGCTTCAAGCCCAGACTTCCTTTCCCCGAGAATAAGATCAACTCCTCTTCCAGCATGGAGTCACAAGGTTTAAAAGATTTTGAGTGCCTGGCACATATTATGTAGGGCTCAGCCAGTGACTGCAGAGGTGAAGGCTAGGGAACTTAGGGAATGCCCAGAGCCTCCTTTGGTTATTTAGCAGCCTCAAGGGATCAAGATCCTGCAACTGACTCAGAAATACTGCCACCTCCACCCCTCCTCTCTCTCTCTCTCTCTCTCTCTCTCTCTCTCTCTCTCTCTCTATCTGAAAGAGAAACAAACCTCAGTCCTCCTGGGCTTCCCCAGGCATAAGAAAAACAACAGGTGCATCCCCTACAATACAGCAACCCCGGGAAATGCAAACAGTACAGGCCAGCGTCCTGCTCCAGCAGTATCAGAGCCTGGGTCATTCTCTGGTCCCACAGTAACAATGCCCAGAGGTTCTGGTTGCTCTCATACCTCCTTGAGTGGCTGGCCTCTGTTTAGGAACTCAGAGTACCCTGAGAAGGAGCACTAAGGAGAGCAAGCTGCTGGCCCTTGAGAGGTTGATCTCCCAGAGGTCCCCTGTTGGAAGGAGTGCAGGAGATGGAAGTGAACCGCAGGGTCCCTGGTGGGGCGAGACCCACACTACCCCAGAAAGGCCCCCTCCCAGTAGCTGGATGAAGGCAAGGAAGTCACTTCCTCTCTCTGGGCCCCAGCTTTTCTATAGGAAATGAGGTGCTTGGCTAAAGTTAGGTATGGGAGTTCCTGGAGCTATGGGACATGGCTGAATGTCTCTCATCTGGCCGCTTCTTAGCCTTCAGACCCATATAGAAAGCACAGGCTGTGGCCCGTGTACCAGGCACGTGTGCTGAGCCACGAGGAGCTGTTTTCCATTTCCACTGTATTGCTCAGGGCCTTGTGAAGGGAGATGTGTCAACACACGAGTTTAAACACGGATGGTCTCAGACTCCAAGACAGTGCTGACTGTCTATCAATTCTTCCATGGAGATCCAGGAAGGTTCCAGAAAGGAAGATGATGCCTGAGATGTGATCAGGAACATGAAGTGAAGGTTGAGAAGAAGCCAAACAAAAGGGAACTGAGTGTGTGACTGTTCATAGCTGCAGGGAGAGAGATAGGGGAACAGGAACCCCGAAAGACAAGCTGGTAACACAGTGTGCAAGACGTCAAACAGCAGCCCAGGAGATAGCACTTGTCCTGTAGATATGAGAAGTGTGCAAAGGTTCCAGGCCGGGCAGTGACAACAGTGGATCTTGGGTGACATCAGTGAATCTCTGTTTTAGATGATGCACGTTGGCAGCAGTGCATTGGCCCTCTGATCACCAGAACACTGGCCACGACTCAGTAATGCTTGCAGTCTAAAGAAATCTTTTCTTTGTACTGTTATCTCTTTACTCTTTTCTGAGCCATGATTCATGTACATAATCCAATTTCCTTTTCCTTCCAACGGCCTCTCTGTGCTTCCAAAGAACCAAACTCCTGCTTGCAGAGCAGGCTCTTCCCCACCCCAACACACATCCCCAGGAAACTCCCCATACTCCTTTCCCATGCCCAGTTCCCTCAAGCTCAGTGTCTTGGACTCACCAGGCCCCTTCTTGCCTTTCAGTTACCACTGGCCCCCCTTTTTTCCCTCTTGATATTACTCTCAGCCACCCCTTTATCCACAGAGAAAACTCCTATTGATCCTTCAAGATCCATTCCAATGGTCCCTTGTAGAAGTCATTCCCCAGTCTGGGCTCCTCAATCTTGTTCACATTTACCGTGGCTGAACCGTGGCAACCTTGTTCTGTGCCTCTCCCTTCCACTCACCTGCACCTTTACCCTGGGTCCTGGGTGCCGAAGGAGAGAAAGTCCAGTTCGTGGCCTGTGCCCTTTAAAGATATGCTGAATGAGGGAGTTGGCAGATACTCTTTTCTCAGTCCTGTATCCCGAGGGGCAGCTTGATTTAGGTCTGGATCCCCATCTCCTGGCTTTCCCTCCTGTTGGTTATTGAATTTATGGCAAAACTGTTCCCTTTTATTAGGATGTAATGGCTCTGTTAAATGTGTTACACGGAAACAGGCTAATTAGGTGTGTCAGATAAGTCACCATTCCCCCAGAGTGGCCGGCCTTGCCCACACAGTGGTGCCTCGGTATATGAGGTGGACGGGTGGTACAGGGATGTCTAGGTTTCACATCACATCGGCACCCCACAACCCCCACCAGGCCTCCACACATGTCCTGAGTCCTGAGCTCCTCTTCATTGCTTCTGAGCCTCCCCTGGGCTCAGTGTAAGACACCATTTCCAGCAGCTCTGTTCACCTGTCCCAGTGTGGGTTGACAGACCCCCCCAGCCTGGGACCTTGCTTTCAGCTCAGGCCCTTGGGAAGATGTAAGATGTCCATAGCTCCATTCCATGAGAGATTCTACTAGTGGGCTGGAAAGAGTTAGACTTGGGTGGGAAATCTGTTTATAACTTCTGCATCTGCCTCTCCTTCCCCTCTCTCTTTATAAGAGAGGATCTGATTTAGCCCAGACTAGCTTCAAACTGTCCATGTAGTAGTTGAGGAAGACCTTGAACTTCTAGTCCCCGACTTGCCCAGATCTAGAATTCCAGGTGTGCACCACCAAGCTGGTTTTATGTGGTGCTGGGGATCAAACCTAGAATTTGTGCATGAGCTCTACCGACTGAGCAGCATCCCTAGCCCCTCTTTCTCTCTTCTCTTCTAGTCCCACCCAGCTGCAGGAGTCCAGCACGAAGTTTACCATCCTGGGATACCAGGGGAGTCTGCCTTCTACAACAGATAGGTTCTGAACTCTTAGGCCAGAGAAGCAGCCACGATTATTTAGACAGTACATAATCACTAGGCTTTTCCCACTCTGAGAATATTGGGTGAGTGCTCCCAAGAGAATTCCCCATACCCAGGTGGAAACCTCCCAATGTTTTCCACCTTTGGGGGAACTTACCTAGGTTACTTTTGTTTGTTTTGGTCACGGCTTCTCTGATAAAACACTCAGAATAAAAGCAACGTGAGGAAGAACGTGTTAGTGATAGCTACTCTTGGCTGTCAACTTGTCTACATCTGGAATTAAGTCAAACCCAAAGTGTTGAGTACACCCGTGAGGGATTTTTCTTGATTGGATCATTTGATGTGTGAAAACCCCCCTTAAATCTGGACAACAACTTCTGGTGACAGCCTATACAAGGGACATGGAAGAAGGAAGCTTTTGTTCTTTGCCTACTTGTCCTTGTTCTTGATGGCAAGTTCATTCCTTCATTGGCATTAGAGCCTACATCTAGGAGATTCCAGGGTAGACTGAAGACCAGCTGAGACATCCAGCCTCATGGACCAAACAACTATTGGATTCTTGGACTTTCCGCCAGGGAACAGCCATTGCTGGAATAGTCAGACCACAATGCTGAAGCCGCAAGAATAATAAACACACACACATTAATTTTCTATGTTCATTTTTTTTCCAGTTTGCTCCTTGAGAGAACCCTGACTAATGCAGATAATTTTGGCTCACAGTTCCAGAGGTAAAACACACCATGGTGGGTAAGTCAAGGCAGCAGGAGCTCGAAGCAGCTGGTCACATGGCATCCACAATCAGGAAGCAGAAAGAGATGAATGCTGCTTCTCAGTCCCCTTTTTCCAACCCAGGGCGTGATACCACCCACTGTGGATGGTTTTCCCAATCAAGACAGCCCCCTCACAGGCTTGCCTGCATGCCCATCTCCCAGGTGATTGGTTCTGGATAGCACCAAGTTGGCAGCTGATATTAATCGTCCCAGACACCCTCCTCCCGGTCTGTTAGATGGAACCTGTTGTTCAGTGCCCAGAGAAGTTCCATTTCCCTATTCTTCCCAGACCTTTAAAGCAAACTGAGGAAACGTGGGTCTCAGAATAGGTCTCTGGGATGGCAGCATGAACCCAGGCTCACAGCAGTTCTATGTTAAAGTTAGGCAGGCTTTATTCCCCTGCAGGGCTTCTCAGGGTGTTCTGCCCATTCATGCTCATTAGGAATCCTCTAGAAAAATATGGCAGCTCAGCGTGACTGTTCTTAGGAGCGCCCATCCCACTCTTTGCTATCTGACCTTACAGAGTCTCTTACAGACCAGACTCCTTATATGTTAGGCTGGTCCTGTCACCTATGGTGGCAAACAGGCAGTCAGCTCAAGTGGACTGCCCAGCAGGCCTGGCAAAGATCTGTTAGTTTTCTCTTGTGTTTTTGTCATTGTTATAAGAAGAGTGGCCCCTGGCAGCCACTGTCCTACAAGACAACAGGAGAAGGACACCTGATTCCTAATTAGAAACAGAGCTGTCCCAGCCCATTGCTAGGCCTGCCGAGGAGAAATCCTGGAGCTCACTGATTACTTGACAGCCAATGGTATTGTTGCTGCTATAACAAACAACCACAGACCTTAATTAAAAGAATGCATATTGTGCTAGGGAGATAGATCAGATAGTATAGGGCACACATTAGGATCTGAGTTCTATGTCAAGAACACTTGTTTAAAAAAAAAAAAAAGTCAGGTGTGCTACGCATGCTTATAATTCCAGGGCCGGAAGGGCAGAGACAGGAGGATCCCAGAGACTTGGTGGCCAGCCAGCTTAGATGAATTGGCTGGTTTCAGGTCTCAATAAGAGTCTGCCTCAAAAGAACAAGGTGGAAAATCCATGAGGAACAACAGCAGAGGCTGTCCTGAGGCCACACAGACAGACATACAAAACATGCACTTATTCATTTATTCTCTTATCACTCTGGATGGCAGAGCTGGTTCAAAACCAGCTTCCCTGGACTCAAGTGAGACATGGCAAAGCTAGATTCTCCTTGAGGCTCCAGGGGAGATGCCACTACCTTGTCTTTCTTAATTGCCAGTGGTCACCGTCCTCCTCAGCCTGAGACCCTTCCTTCCACCTTCAAAGTGCACCTGCTTGCTTCTCACTTTGACTCTTCCTTCCACCTCTGAGCTCTGGAGGGTGCAGAGGCTTTCATGGCCATAAACATCAGCAATATCAGGGCTAGGGAGACAACTCTGTCAACAAAGCGCATGCCTTACAAGCACCAGGACTTGAGTTTTATCTCTAGAACCCACATGAAAAAGCTAGGCATGGTGACTCATGCTTGTAATCCCAGTTCTGGGGATACAGAGATTGGAAAATTCCTGAGGCTCACTGGCCAGCCAGCCTCACATAATGGAGAATTCTAGACCAGTGAGAGACCCTGACTCAAAAACCAAGGCAGACGGCTTTCCTGAAAATGCCACCTGAGGTTGTCATCTGGCTTCCACATCATGAGTACACACTTAATGCCCATGTACAAATACGCACACATGAAAGAAACAGGTATCTCTGCTTCTCTCTGCCGCTATCCTCCCTCCCCATGTGACAAAGCAGCAGCACATGGACAGGCCTCTCCATCTGGGGAACGGTGACTGATGTGACTCGTGTAAACAGCTGCTCCTTGTAGTACATTTTAAGGGCTCTCGTGACCACACTGGCACAACAGCATTAATTCAGGGTGATGTCCTCATCCCTTAATGCTTAACTTAACCACATCCACAAACTCCCCTTACTGTATAAAGTTACATTCATAATTTCCGGGCTGAATATAGCGGAGGTCGTGGAGCACGATTCAGCCCACCATGCTGGCTGATACCAAAAAGCTTACATATAATAGGGTTTCTTAAAATACACTTCTTCCCCACACAGCATCTTGGAAAATCTCCTTCCTTCTGTAGACACTCCTTTTGGAAGTTGGGCCCCTCACTGTTATCTGACGTTTCTATTGCCAGTTGAAATTATTGATAAAGAGGTATTCCCCCATCACTTGGGGAAGGATCACACACCTCTCTCATTTCAGCTCAGCCACCTGCTTTGCTTGGGGGTCTGCTATTCCCCTATTGACTAAAGTGGGTAACACCCACACCTGGTTGAACTGACTGACATACATGTTGGTAACTTAGACTGTGTTGACAGAGTCTGTCTGGAGTCTAGGCACTAGACCAACAACTCAGGTGTCATTCCTCAGGAGACACCCACCTCGTTTTTGACACAAGATCTCTCACTGGGATGTGGGGCTCACCAGTTGAGCTAAGCTGGTTGGCTAATGAGCTCCAGGGATTCTCCTGTCACAGCTTCTCCAAAGCAAGGATAGCAAGTGTGTGCTACCTCAAGCTTCTCTGATTCTAGGATAACAAGTGTGTCCTACCAAGGCTGGATGTGTATGCCGGTGCTTGTGTTCCAAACTCAGGTCTTCACGCTTGTGTGGCAAACACTTTACCTGCTGAGCTATCTTTCCAGCCCTACACCCACTTCTCATTGAACAGCGTTGTCCTTCCTAATTCACTCCACTGCCTTTGCTAGAATGGAGAGAAAATAAGACTTGGACACTGCTACATGGATGGCAGATGGCAAGGGAGGGATAGGGCTCAGGAAGGTGGGGTCTTCTGATACTCACAACATTCCCCGTACTGCCCTTTCTTCTGCAAGCTTGACACACAGTAAATACTGTTCTGTGCTTGTCTTGTCCTCCCTGAACATTCCAAATCCTTAGGGGTGGCAGGCAGGAAGTGTGCTGCCTAAATAAATGAGCTTGATTCAGCTACCAATAGTTTTGTGCCATTGAAAGAGTTCCTTGCTTTCTTGGGCCTTTGCCTGCCCCACCATCTACCAGGAGGCCTTGAGCTCTGAGGCTAGTCTCTACCAGACCTGAAATCCTTGAGTGGCTCTCGATTTTCTCAACATTTTGCTCAAACAACACAGGCTGTGGCGCCCAGGGCGCTGAGTAACTCTTGACTCATGCACAGACACCTCCTTTAAAGCAGTCTTTCTAATTTTACATTTTAATGGTCTCTTCACACCAAAACACCCTTCAAAAACCAAAATATGGGGCTGGGGTGATAGCTCAGTCAGGAAAACCCTTGCCACGCAAACACAAGGACCTGAGTTAGGCTACCAACACACATTTGGAAAGTAGGGAACAGGTTTATAATCTCAACTCTGGAGCTCGCTAGCCAAACACACCAGCTCCAGACCAATGAGAGGCTCTGCCACTCAAAAAAAAAAATGGGCTGCACTTAAGAAAGGAGAAAGTACATTAGAGGTTGTCCTTTGGCATGCACGCGCGCGCGCGCACACACACACACACACACCCCAAAAGAAAAACAATGCTGAATTACTCAGACTCTAAAATAAACATCTAGATGGCTACTGGGCCTCTTTGGGGACTAAGTGGACACTGTGGAAGTAAAATGCCACCAGTGAGGCCCTACAATTCCAGTTCACAAAGCCATCAGCACTCAAGGGTCATCTTGTGGAAGAAAGACTTTGGATTGTGAAGAAGGCCCCAAGCAGAAAAGTTAGGGCCTGAAAGGTCAGCTTTCTCTCCTCGGCCCGCTCTCGAATCTGGGGTAAGCCCTGCCATTAATATTTTAAGCAACTAATTTGACATTTTTCCATTTAATTAACTTGCATCCATATGAGAACAGGGTTTTGAGAATAGCATGACATTTAAACAAAGTCATTTAAGATTTCCCATTCCTGGTGGCTTGCTTCTTTTTTTCTTGGCTCCTTTTCCCACTGTTTTTTACCCCATTTCTGTTTGACATTCCTTATTATCAAGCTGGTTTATTAGCTCAGAGAAATGACTAAAGTTCTCTAAACAAAGCATCCCACACTCTCAACCTAGGGGACGTGGGTGGGCCTGTAGCCCTGGGCAGGACTCCTTTCAACTAGAGTCTGCGCTTTTCCATTCCTCTCTGCAAAAGGGTTTCCATCCCAGCGGGCCGCGTCACCAGCTAATGTTTTCCTGTTGCCAACCCAACCCAGGGTGGGAGTGGGGGAAGGGCAGGAATGAAAAACATTTATCAAAGCAAGCCTTGCCACCTAGGAAGGCAAGGGTCTTCCAAGGAGGAGGCGGGGGGGGGGGGGGAACTCTGACAATTTCCTTTTTCAAACGACAAATAATAGCTGTCAGATCATCAAATGATTAAGAAATAAAGGAAAGTAGACAAATAGAGTGCATCCATGGAGGGATGGAATGGGGGGAGTGGGGAAAGGCTTGCTCAGTGTTCCATAATTGAAGAATTGCACCCTAATTAGCTCCCACCCCAGAGAATTCATGAGATCTGTGCACCATCCCGCAGCCCGCCAAGGCACAGAACTCAAAGCCATTAAAGTTTACTGTTAGTTGCAGGCGGACATTGTTGTCTCCAGATGTGCTCCCTCAGACTCTTCAGCAGGCCCAGCCTTCAGACAGAAGGATTCGCCTCATACTTTCCTCTGCCAAAGTGGCTCACACATTGTCTTATCAGCAGCTTCGGCTACTCCCCCCATCCCTGGCTTCTCTGACGAAGGCCAGCCCAGCAACACTCACACAGGATATTGGAGCTGCCTGGTTAGGAGACACAGAGGTCTGTCCTGTGTCAGTGGGGAAGGATGGGGTCTGTGAAGATGGTTCAGTCTGTAAAGCGCTCGCCCAGCAAGCATAAGGACTAGAATTTGGATCCCCCCCCCCCACCCGACACCATGTGGGAAGGGTGTACACTACTGTTGCTGACAGTGTGCCTTGATCTTTATATCTAACATGGGAATGATAATCTTACACACCACACCACACACACACACACACAC